>CM037784.1:33229023-33279023 GCA_021229015.1 Solen grandis
TGACAAAAGGGCATATGCTGCGCGTGGCAAAAGGGCAGCTGGGTGCCGCGCCCGGCTATTTACGGCTAGCTGGGGCACTTTCTCATTGTCAGGATACTGTGACTGGTAGGATGTCCTGGAAATCCATCCGACTGACTGAAATGCTGTCAAGTGTAAACCCATGCAGATGTTTTTATTTCTCACACTTGAGTTGGGTGGTTTAGATCTGCTTTTGTCTGTCCATCCAGAACCTTGTGGTATGTATAAAACTAAAGAAAATGACCTGTATCCAAAGTACGATAGGAAAAAAATTGGCTATTCATTTGTATGTGTCACCTGGGGTTTTGCTTGAACTCAAGGCAATGTAGTAAAGGGTACTGTTATACATTGTACTTACTAAAGAATCAATACTAATGAGTATTTCTGCCCTATAATACCAGTCCTTTGCTTCACATAGTGAAGTTAAGATGTATAGGAATCCGCTTGGCATGTCCCATTACTTCCTACACACATTCTATTAAGTTTGGTAACTTATTGATGGTGCCTTCACACTTTGAATAATCAGCTAACAAATTAGTTGATATGATTATGTCAAGGATTTGTATTGGATTTATATTTTATAATGGCCCTTTCTAGCAATATTCTGCCATGCTTAATCTCAGAAATCAGTCCTGGGCTTGATTTGAAATTTAGTGTTTAAGGGGCACTAGGCCATAAAGTTGGACCATTTTTGAAATAATGGCCCCTTTTGAACTACGAAATTTTGGTTTTAAGTTTTGTGTGCAATTGAATTTGGTTTGTTTTGCAAGTAATTTCTTACTGTTAGAGATAAGGTATGTTTTTAGCTCACCTGAGCACTTTGTGCTCAAGTGAGCTTTTAGGATCGCCATTCGTGCGTCGTCGTCCGTCATGCGTCATCAACAATTTTCTTTAAACGACATCTCCTCTGAAACCACTGGACAGAATTTGATTAAACTTGGCAGGAATGTTCCTTGGGTCAACCTTCACAAAAGTTGCTAAAATAAACTTGATCCATGTAGAACTCTGGTTGCCATGGCAACAGAAAGAAAAATAATTTGAACATTTTAAAAATCATCTCCTTCAAAACTACTGGCCAGATTTTAAAATAAATTGGTACAGATGTTCCTTGGGTCAACCTCTACCAAAGTTGCTAAAAAAAAAATCCGATCCGTAAAAAACATGGCCGCCAGGGGCGGGGCTTATTTGCCTTATATGTATATAGGGAAAACCTTTAATCAACATTTCCTCTGAAACCACTGGACAGAATTTGATTAAACTTGGCAGGGATGATCCTTGGGTCAACCTTCACAAAAGTTCCTAAAATAAACTTGATCCATGTAGAACTCTGGTTGCATGGCAACCAAAAAGAAAAAAAATATGAAAACTTTAAAAATCATCTCTTCAAAACTACTGGCCAGATTTTAAAATAAATTGGTACAGATGTTCCTTGGGTCAACCTCTATCAAAGTTGCTAAAAATATTCGATCCATAAAAAACATGGCCGCCAGGGGCGGGGCTTATTTGCCTTTTATGTATATAGGGAAAACTTTACAACATTTCCTTAAAACTACTGGACAGAATTCTGTTTTATCAGGATGATCCTTGGGTAACCTATACAAAACGATTCCAAACATCTTGTTCGATTAAACTTGTTTGTCAATGGACAAATTAAGAAATTATGAAAACTTTTAAAATTGTAGTTCTCAAAGCCCGATTTTAAAATAAATTGGTACAGATGTTCCTTGGGTCAACCTCTACCAAAGTTGCTAAAATTATTCCGATCCATTAAAAAACATGGCCGCCAGGGGCGGGGCTTATTTGCCTTTTATGTATATAGGGAAAACTTTACAGGGATCATCTCCTTTAAAACTACTGGCCAGATTTCAAAATGTTTTAATACAGACTGATGTTCCTTGGGTAACCGTATACTCAGGTGAGCGATCCAGGGCCATCATGGCCCTCTTGTTTGATTTAATACTTTGATCTTAGTAAACTAGTAAACTCTTTACAGAATTTGATGAAATTTATGGCCCTTTTTGGACCTGGAAGTTTTGGTTAGTTTCACATGCAGCATACTACCATGCTCAGTAATGGGATTGAGAAACTTTATGAAGATAATTAAGGAGAATCGTACCATCCAGTTAAAGGTCAATTATGCTTCTAAAAGCAGTGTATATTCTTCGGGCAGAAAAGTTAATTGTTTGCTACAGATTTGTTAAGAGATTCAATCTGTGCATACTCGTGGACTATGTTATTACAACACATAAATAAGCAAAATCTTATTAAAAGATCATTCAATTTTTTACAAAAAAAAACAAAACTAATTTGCATATTGGGCAAGTCCTGTTTGTGTGTTCATTAATCCATCACACCTTTAGGTTTACTTTTGTGTTGAAGCATTTTTTTATCCCCCGCCGCCTTTTGGTAATAACCTCCGTCCGTCCGACATTTTTGTCCGGAGCATAACTCGAAAAGTATTTGAGATATCAACTTGATACTTCATAGGTGGATAGATCTCATTGAGAGGAGTGCAGTGCACAAGAATGAAAACTCTACCTTTCATAGGGGGCCGCCGTGGCCGAGCGGTTACAGTCGTGGACTACAAATCTCTCACCCCTCACCGCTGTGGGTTCGGATTTTTCATGTGAGGAAGCCTTCCAGCTGGCTTGTGGTAGGTCGGTGGTTCTACCCTGGTAACTCTCTGTACTCGGGGTCTTCCTCCACCTGTAATTAGCTGGACCTCGCTAAATGATTGAAATACTATCGCAGCGACGGTAAACCCCTATAAAACAACAACCTTTCATAATTTTTAAGTTATTGCCCTTTGTTATTTTTGTGATCGCCCTTCGTCCGGCGTGCGTCGTCCGTCGTCAACAATTTGCTTTATACGACATCTCCTCTGAAACCGCTGGACAGAATTTAATGAAACTTTGCAGGAATGTTCCTTGGGAGAGACTCTACAAAAGTTGCTAAAATAAAGTTGATCCATGAAGAACTCTGGTTGCCATGGCAACGGAAAGAAAAAGAATTTGAAAACTTTAAAAATCATCTCCTCCAAAACTACTGGCCAGATTTCAAAATAATTTGGTACAGATGTTCCTTGGGTGACCCTCTACCAAAGTTGCTAAAATTATTTGGATCTGCCAAAAACATGGCCGCCAGGGGCGGGGCTAATTTGCCTGATATGTATATAGTGAAATCTTTAAACGACATCTCCTCTGAAACAGCTGCACAGAATATGATCAAATTTTGCAGGAATTATCCTTCGGTGACCATCTACCAAAGTTGCTAAAATTATTTGGATCCGCCAAAAAACGTGGCCGTCAGAGGATGGGCTAATTTGCCTTATATGTATATAGTGAAATCTTTAAACGACATCTCTGAAACAGCTGCACAGAATATGATCAAATTTTGCAGGAATTATCCTTGGGCGACCATCTACCAAAGTTGCTAAAATTATATGGATCTGCCAAAAAACATGGCTGCCAGGGGCGGGGCTAATTTGCCTTATATGAATAAAGTGAAATCTTTAAACGACATCTCCTGAAACAGCTGCACAGAATATGATCAAATTTTGCAGGAATGATCCTTTGGTGACCATCTACCAAAGTTGCTAAAAATATTTGGATCTGCCAAAAAACATGGCTGCCAGGGGCGGGGCTAATTTGCTTTATATGTATAAAGTGAAATCTTTAAACGACATCTCCTCTGAAACAGCTTCACAGAATTTGATCAAATTTTGCAGGGATGATCCTTGGCTGACTATATACCAAAGATGCTAAAATTATTTGGATCTACCAAAAAACATGGCTGCCAGGGGCGGGGCTAATTTGCCTTATATATATATAGTGAAACTTTTAAACGACATCTCTGAAACAGCTTCACAGAATTTGATCAAAATTTGCAGGGATGATCCTTGGGTGACCATCTACCAAAGTTTCTAAAAAAATTTGGATCTGCCAAAAAACATGGCCACCAGGGGCGGAGCTAATTTGCCTTACATGTATATAGTGAAATCTTTAAACGACATCTCCTGAAACAGCTGCACAGAATATGATCAAATTTTGAAGGGATGATCCTTGCTGACCATCTACCAAAGTTGCTAAAATTATTTGGATCCGCCAAAAAAACATGGCTGCCAGGGGCGGGGCTAATTTGCCTTATATGTATAAGTGAAACTTTAAACGACATCTCCTGAAACAGCTGCACAAAATTTGATCAAATTTTGCAGGGATGATCCTTGCATGACCATCTACCAAAGTTGCTAAAATTATTTGGATCTACCAAAAAACATGGCCGCCAGAGGTGGGGTTAATTTGCTTTATATGTATATAGGGAAATCTTTAAACGACATCTCCTCTGAAACAGCTGCACAGAATATGATCAAATTTTGCAGGAATTATCCTTGGGCGACCATCTACCAAAGTTGCTAAAATTATTTGGATCCGCCAAAAAACATGGCTGCCAGGGGCGGGGCTAATTTGCCTTATATGTATATAGTGAAACTTTTAAACGACATCTCTGAAACAGCTTCACAGAATATGATCAAAATTTGCAGGGATGATCCTTGGGTGACCATCTACCAAAGTTGCTAAAATTATTTGGATCCGCCAAAAAACATGGCTGCCAGGGGCGGGGATAATTTGCCTTATATGTATATAGTGAAATCTTTAAACGACATCTCCTGAAACAGCTGCACAGAATATGATCAAATTTTGAAGGGATGATCCTTGCATGACCATCTACCAAAGTTGCTAAAATTATTTGGATCCGCCAAAAAACATGGCTGCCAGGGGCGGGGCTAATTTGCCTTATATGTATATAGTGAAACCTTTAAACGACATCTCCTCTGAAACAGCTGCACAGAATTTGATCAAATTTTGCAGGAATTATCCTTCGGTGACCATCTACCAAAGTTGCTAAAATTATTTGGATCTACCAAAAAACATGGCCGCCAGAGGTGGGGCTAATTTGCCTTAAATGTATATAGTGAAATCTTTAAACGACATCTCCTCTGAAACAGCTGCACAGAATATGATCAAATTTTGCAGGAATTATCCTTGGGCGACCATCTACCAAAGTTGCTAAAATTATTTGGATCCGCCAAAAAACATGGCTGCCAGGGGCGGGGCTAATTTGCCTTATATGTATATAGTGAAACTTTTAAACGACATCTCTGAAACAGCTTCACAGAATTTGATCAAAATTTGCAGGGATGATCCTTGGGTGACCATCTACCAAAGTTTCTAAAAAAAATTGGATCTGCCAAAAAACATGGCCACCAGGGGCGGAGCTAATTTGCCTTACATGTAAAATGTGAAATCTTTAAACAACATCTCCTCTGAAACAGCTTCACAGAATTTGATCAAATTTTGCAGGGATGATCCTTGGCTGACTATATACCAAAGATGCTAAAATTATTTGGATCTGCCAAAAAACATGGCTGCCAGGGGCGGGGCTAATTTGCCTTATATATATATATAGTGAAATTTTAAACGACATCTCCTCTGAAACAGCTGCACAAAATTTGATCAAACTTTGCAGGAATGATCCTTGCATGACCATCTACCAAAGTTGCTAAAATAATTTGGATCTGCCAAAAAACATGGCTGCCAGGGGCGGGGCTAATTTGCCTTATATGTATGTAGTGAAATCTTTAAACGACGTCTCCTCTGAAACAGCTTCACAGAATTTGATAAAATTTTGCAGGGATGATCCTTGGCTGACTATATACCAAAGTTGCTAAAATTATTTGGATCTGCAAAAAAACATGGCCACCAGGGGCGGGGCTAATTTGCCTAATATGTTTATAGTGAAATCTTTAAACGACATCTCCTCTGAAACAGCTGCACAGAATTTGATCAAATTTTGCAGGGATGATCCTTGGCTGACTATTTACCAAAGATGCTAAAATTATTTGGATCTGCCTTAAAACATGGCCACCAGGGGTGGGGCTAATTTGCCTTATATGTATATTGTGAGATCTTTTAAACGACATCTTCTATGGAACAGCTATAAAAAATTTGATCAAATTTTGCAGGAACGATCATGTGGCAAAACTTAACTTAGTAAAGTAATTTAAACTAAAGATTGTTATTTAAACTTGATACATAAGGAACTCTGTTTTTCCTGGCCATGTTTAGTACAGGTTAATATGTAACCCTGTACTCAGGTGAGCAATCTAGAGCCTTCAAGCACAATGAGAGGAAGTGCAGTGCACAAGAACCATAACTCTATCTATAGGAATTACAGAGTTATTGCCCTTAGTTACTTTTCCTTGTCCAAAGCATAACTTGAAAAGAACTGGTTGGAATTCAAAACAATTTCATACAATGGTCAACCACAATATGAGGAAGTGCAGTGCACAAGAACCATAACTCTATCTAGAGTAATTACAGAGTTATTTCCCTTTGTTACTTTTCCTTGTCCAAAGCATAACTTGAAAAGAACTGGTTGGAATTCAAAACAATTTCATACAATTGTCAACCACAATAAGAGGAAGTGCAGTGCACAAGAACTATAACTATCTATTGTAATTACAGAGTTATTGCCCTTTGTTACTTTTCCTTGTCCGGAGCTTAACTTTAAAACTACTGGTTGGAATTCAAAACAATTTCATACAACGGTCAAGCACAACCTGTGTAACCTGGCCAAAAATCTGGAAAAAAAACTAATGTAAAAATGTCTTTTTCATACTCTTCTTCTTAATCCTAATAACTTCATCATTTCTAAAGCAGTATTACGGGGGTATTAATCACATTTAGTGATAGTTCTAGTTACGTTTTGAATTCAGCTCAGGTATAATTTACTTGTAAAAGAATTTTGGCCCATTTTGGACAGGTTTTTTAACTAAAAAATCTGTCCTTTAAATTGATGATGGCCGTGCATGGGTCAGTTGTCCTTTAGCTCACTTAGCAGTTTGTGCTTGGGTCGGTCAATTAGGTCAGAAGTTTTGCCCCTTTATTATTCAAAAAATGCCAGATTTCACGTTGTTTACACTCTAGCACCTTCATCTTTTGAGCAATCATCTTCAAACTTTATGGCAATGCTTATGACCATAAGGTCTTGATTGAGTTCGATTATGGCTGAGATCAGTCAATTAGGTCAGGAGTTAAGCCCCTTTTAATATAAAAAAATGCCAGATTTCACGTTGTTTACGCTCTAGCATCTTCATCTTTTAAGCAATCATCTTCAAACTTTATTACAATGCTTATGACCATAAGGTCTCGATTGAGATCGATTAATGCTGAGATCCGTCAATTAGTTCAGAAGTTATGCCCCTTTTAATATTCAAAAAATGCCAGATTTCACTTTGTTTATTCTCTACCAACTTCATTTTTTTATTAAACTTTAAGACAATGTTTATGCCCATAATCTCACTATCGGGTTCAATTATAACTGATATTGACTTGTAAATTTAGGAGTTATGCCTATTTCACCATTAAAAAAAAAGCCAGATTTCACTTTTATACTCAAGCATCTTTATTTCTTAAGCAATCATCTTTCTCAGGTGAGCAACCAAGGGCCATCTTGGCCCTCTTGTATTCACTGTCGAATGATGGGACATATGGTATGGCGCAGTCTGTAGACTTTTTTTTCGCGGCGGGAGCGGGGTTATAGGAATGGCCTTCGTCTGTCTGTTCATCCATCCGTCCGTAACGTTTTCGTGTCCACTCCATATCTCCTATACCGCTTGAAGGATTTTCATGAAACTTGCCTCAAATGTAAACCTAGTTGAGACGATGTGCGAACAGGTGGCAGTCATGTAGGCTTAAGGTCAAGGTCACACTTGAGGGTCATGTGTGTTTTTGAAACCTTCAAATTTATCAATATTCCGTGTCCCGCTTCCTTTTATCTCCTATACCGCTTGAAGGATTTTCATGAAACTTGACTCAAATGTAAACCTAGTTGAGATGATGTGCAGAACACAGGTGGCAGCCATGTAGGCTCAAGGTCAAGGTCACACTTGAGGGTCATGTGTTTGAACCTTCAATTTCCATTTCAATTTCGTGTCCGCTCCGTATCTCCTATACCCCTTGAAGGATTTTCGTGAAACTTGACTCAAATGTAAACCTAGTTGAGACGATGTGCAGAACCTTCAATTTCGTGTCCGCTCCATATCTCCTATACCCCTTTTAGTTTTTTCATGAATCTTGCCTCAAATATATATCTAATTGAGACAATGTGCAGAGCATAGGTGGCAGTCATGTTGGCTCAAGGTCAAGGTCACACTTTAGGGTCATGTGTTTGAACCTTCTATTTCCTTACAATTTCATGTCCACTCCATATCTCCTTTACCCCTTGAAGGATTTTAATGAAACTTGCCTCAAATATACATATAATTGAGATGATGTGCAGAACACAGGTTGCAGCCATGTTGGCTCAAGGTCAGGTCACACTTGAAGGTCAAGTGTTTGAACCTTCAGTTCCGATTTACAATTTTGTGTCCGCTCCATAACTCCTATACTCCTGGAAGGATTTTAAAGAAACTTGCCTCAATTATAAACCGAACTGAGACGATGTGCAGAACTCAGGTGACAGTCATGTTGGCTCAAGTTCAAGGTCACATTTGATGGTTCAGTGTTCATTCCTGGATATTCTTGTTTCCATGCTATATTTTCTGAACAACGGAAAGTTTTTCATTAGTCAACTACATCAAAATGTTGGCAGAAGCAGGGCAATTTCCATTAGAGGAAAAACATGTCTCCTCTGTCAGCGGCGAGGGATATAGCTGTCCTTTGGACTGTCTTGTTTTTTGTGCATTAACTTTTGAAAGACTTAATAATATATGGTATATAATATCAAAATACAGGTCAAGTTTGATTTTGGTTAGAATTCAATAATATGAGTTATGTGCCCCTTATAGGCAATTTTTATGTGAAATTATCTTTCCATGAAATTTGCAACAACTGCTTTCTCATGTCAAAAACATTATACTATGATACCCTCATATGAATTTCCTTTTCAGTATATGTTCCCTTTTAAGGGTTTTGACTCCACTGTGACACACTATATGTGCCCTAAGGGTTTATATTCCTGTCATCCATTTACAACACAGTTATTGGCCCTCAATAACAATGTGCACATAAACTTATGTGATATATATATATCTTCTTAAGTATTTCAGTTTGGGCCTAGGAATTTTACAAGGAAGGTATATCAGCATGACTGTGAACTTGTATAATGATGTAAGGGACAGGATTTTTTTTTTTTTTTTTTTTTTTTCATTAAATCAGTTCATGAGATTTATACAGTCCATTCGCGATGGTACGAATTAGCCCCGGGAAACGCATTTATTTCGTTCCATCACGTATTTCGTTCCATCGGATCTTTCATATTGACGATTGAGAATACCTTTATGTATGTGCTCACTCTTTTATGTCCTGTTTTAGTATGTATTGCCTAAAACCATGTACCATCGTAAAGATTTAGAATGGAATGACAAGTCAGGCCTGGAGACCAATATTTATACTGCTGCTTATTAAGTTTTGACCTAAAATCACTCATTAATCTTTGTAACAAACAAACAAACTCCCTTGTAAGCTTCGTGTCAGTTTGCAACAATCAACGTCACGGGTGGCTTGCTAATAGGCTGATTACAGACAATATAATTGCGGACGCGTGTAAGCGACAGGTGTCACTCTGGTAGGTGTGAAAACTGACCGACACTTCGTTCGAACGCATCATTAATCAGTTGTTAATTAGCAAATTGGACCCCATACATACGTCGCTCCAGTGCATCTTTTGTTCCATCCTATTCGTTCAATCGCATCTTTTGTACATTGAATAAAGAACAAATATTGCCGGGACCTGGCAATTACTTCGCATTACTCCGTCATTTCGCTCCATCGCATTTCGTTCCATCATGAATAGACTGTAACTATATTTTCATGTCATTTCAGGCATCAGGAGTAGGAATCGATGTGGAATGCAAGGCTAAATATGAAGAACTGAAAACCAAACACATGCATGGATACATCATCTACAAAATTTCAAAGGACTGCAAACAAATTGAAGTGGACTGTGTCGGAGATAAAAGTAAGACAGTAATTTTCTTTAACCCTTTACCTCATGACTATTCATGTACAAGTTTATATATGATGAATATTAATTAACTGAATTTCAAATGATATATGTCTAAGCTATACAAGGTATTTTTGGGGTCAACCATATATATTGCATGGCTATTTCCGTGACTATGAAGTTTTAATATTTGTTAAAATTTAACTGTTGGAGAAATTTGTGCTGAAGGTGATGGCACACATTTGTATACATCTTCAGAAAAACCCACGTTTGCTCAGTACGCTTTGCTTCTTAATTATACCCCCACAAATGAAATTTGGGGGGGTATATAGGAGTCACCCTGTCGGTCGGTCGGTCCGGCGGTTGGTCTACAAATATTTGTCCGGAGCATTTCTCCAAAACTACTGTACCTATGTTGATGAAACTTCATAGGTAGATAGACCTTGATGAGAGGAAGTGCAGTGCATAAGAACCATAACTCTGCATGTATTTTGAAAGGAGTTATTGCCCTTTGTCATTTTTAATCTTTTGATTTTGTCCGGACCATAACTCCAATACTAAAGTAGCTAGGTTGATGAAACTTCATATGTAGATTGATCTTGATGAGAGGAAGTGCAGTGTACAAGAACCATAACTCTCATGTTTTTGAAAGGAGTTATTCCCTTTGTATTTTTTCTTGATTTTGTCCGGAGCATAACTCCAAACTAAGTACTAGTTGATGAAACTTCATATGTAGATTGATCTTGATGAGAGGAAGTGCAGTGCATAAGAACCATAACTCTATATGTTTTTTAAAGGAGTTATTCCCCTTTGTTAATTTTTGTCTTGATTTTGTCCGGAGCATTTCTCCAAAACTACTGTACTTATGTTGATCAAACTTCATATGTAGATAGACCTCATATGTAGATAGACCTTCATGAGAGGAAGTGCAGTGCCTAAGAACCATAACTCTGCATGTATTTTGAAAGGAGTTATTGCCCTTTGTCATTTTTAATCTTTTGATTTTGTCCGGACCATAACTCCAATACTAAAGTAGCTAGGTTGATGAAACTTCACATGTAGATTGATCTTGATGAGAGGAAGTGCAGTGCACAAGAACCATAACTCTGCATGTATTTTGAAAGGAGTTATTGCCCTTTGTCATTTTTAATCTTTTGATTTTGTCCGGAGCATAACTCCAATACTAAAGTAGCTAGGTTGATGAAACTTCATATGTAGATTGATCTTGATGAGAGGAAGTGCAGTGCATAAGAAAACCACAATGTAAATTCTTAAAGACAGGTTTTTGCAAACAATAAATATGGATGTGAACCATAATTAGACTGCATTTTTGTTCTCCTCACCTACAGATCTTTGGGGCAAATTGTTTTCTTCTGTGTGTCTGTATGTGTGTCTCTCTGTCTATCTGTCAAATTTTTTTTAGCATTGTCCAAAACTTTTGAACCATTGCTCACACTAACTTTAAACCTTACATACATGTAGTCTTTCACTCACGCAAACTTTTGAAACTGCATTCCTACACATGACAGACTTCCAGTGTGGGTATTGATCACCTTTAGTGATAATATTTTTTTTTTGTATGCTTATAAGCCCAAATCCTATGTGTGAACATTCGTTTTATGTGTCATGTGAATACATCCTGTGTCAAAGATGGGGGTGGGGGTATGAATCACCTTCAGTGATAGTTCTAGTTTACCATGGGATATTTGGTTTGATAAAAAAAATTCTTACTCATGAATTATTAATAAGGCATTTCATTGGATCCATGGCAGAGGGCACAGCAATAGCAGGGATAATTTGACCAATGAAACTGTGCAGGATTTTGATAGTTTCATTCTACCATGTAGAGCTGACGTCATGCTCCAAGCCTAAGTATAGTGGTTAATCTTGCGAAAACAATGAGTCCGCTTTTGCTTTTGTATATTTCAATGAAGAGTATTCAAAAAACTATGCCTGATTTCATTTATCAGCAAGTAGCTGATTAATATTAATGAAAACAGTTTTCCCAGCTGAAAATCCCACAGTATAGACTGAAGTGATACAGGAAAATATACCGTGGATTTTCGAAGATGACTTGTATAAAACTGGTCAGAATTTGTCAAACATTTTTGAGTAACTGCCCTTTGTAAATATTCATACTTAATTTTCTGGCATTAACTCAATAACTTCATAAGTGGAAAAATCTCATTGACGGGGAGTGCAGTGACCAAGAACCATCACACTCTGTCACAAAATTTTGGAGTTATTGCTTTTTGTAAATTTTCATCCGTAAGTTTTAGCTCGACTATTCAAAGTCTTCAAGAATATGAGAGCTATTGTAGTCGCCCTTGTGTCGGTGTTGGCGTTGCAGCTCTTGGTTAAAGTTTTGCATGCAAGTTACTATCAACCTTATATCACTAACCAATTATGGTATTGTCTTGAAAGTTTATGAATATGTTCAGGGACATCAAACAATCAAGATGGATAACTCTTGACTAACTTTGATATAAGTTTTGGCCTCTTTTAAAGTTTTGCATGCAATAGAAAATTCGGTTAAAGTTTTGCATGCAAGCGACTATCAGCCTTATATCTCAATAATCATTCATGGTATTAATTTAAAATGTTATGAATATGTATGTAAGGGGCATCAGACAATCAAAATAAGTAACTCTTGAAGGAATATATTACAAATTATGGCCCCTTTTTTAACTTAGAAATTTTGGTTGTTTACATGCAAGGTACTTTCATGCTTATATCACAGAGTCCAGGCATGGGATTGATTTGAACCATCTTTAATATGTTTAGAGGTATTATACTATCAAGGAAGATAACACCTGATGGAATATATTACAAATATTGGCCACTTTTTCCGTGGCCGAGAGGGTAAAGTCGCCGACTTAAACATTCACTCAGCCCCTCACCGCGTGGGTTCGAATCCCGACAGGGTCATTTGGATTTTCATGAGAAGAAGCCTGTAATTAGCTGGGCGTCGCTATATGACTGAAATACTGTCAAAGCAATGGTAAACTCAAAAGTCAAGTCAGATAATTTTTAGCTTGACTTTTGGAAGAATATGAGAGCTATTGTAGTCGCCCTTGCGTCAGCGTTGGCGTTGCAGCTTTTGGTTAAAGTTTTGCGTGCAAGTTACTATCAACCTTATATCTAAATAACCGTTTATGGTATTGACTTGAAAGTTTATATATATGTTCAGGGGCATCAGACAACCAAGGTAGATAACTCTTGACTGAATTTAATATGAATTATGGCCCCTTTTTAACTTAGAAGTTTTGGTTAAAGTTTTGCATGCAATAGAAAATTTGGTTAAAGTTTTGCGTGCAAGCTACTATTTAGTTTGTATCTTAATAACCATTCATGGTATAAACTTGAAAGTTTATGAATATGTTTGGGGGCATCAGTCAACAAAGTAATCTTGAGGAATTTTCAAATTTGGCCCCTTTTTAACTTAAATTTTGGTTAAAGTTTTGCATGCAAGATATCTCAGTATCCAGGCATGCAATTGATTTTAAACATCTATAATATGTTTAAGGGTATCATACTTTCATGGTAGATAACTCTGGATAGAATATGTTACAAATTTTGGCCCCTTTTTAACTTAGAAATTTTGGTTAAAGTTTTGCATGCAAGGTACTTTCATGCTTATATCTCAGAGTCAAGGTATTGATTTGAAACATCTTTAATGTGTTTAGGGGTATCATACTATAAAGGAAGATAACACTTGATGGAATATACTAATAATTATGACCCCCTTTTAACATAGAATTTTGGTTAAATTTTTGCATTCAAGCTACTATCAAGCTTATATCTCAGAAATTGCTTGTGGAATTGACAAGAAAGTTAAGGAGTATCTTCAGGGGCATCAGAAAACTAAGGAGGATAACTTTTGGACTGAATTTTATACAAATTATGGCCCTTTTTTAACTTGGATTTTTGGTTAAGTTTTGCATGCACAGTGTTATTATGCTTATGTCTCAGTAACTAGGCATGGGATTGATTTTAAGCTTCATAAAAATATAACTATCAAGGTATATCATTTTTGATTATTATTATGTTCAGGGTATGTGAAGGGCAAGAATTGAAATAGATTTCATTTGATTTACCAACAAGCATATTGAATAGTCGAGCATGCTGTCCTCTGACAGCTCTTGTAGATTTCATAAACCTATTTAAGGGTATTAGACTATCAAGGTATATGATTTTTGACTATTATTATATACAGGGTATATGAAGGGCAAGAAATGAAATAGATTTTATTTACCAACAAGCATTTTGAATAGTTGATGTCCTCTGACAGCTCTTGTTGATGAGTCTGTAACTCAAAAAGTATAAAAGGTATCAAGATGAAACTTCATATGTTGATAGATTGCATTCAGGTTGGGGGGGGGGGGGACCAAGAACTATATTTTTCTGTTGCATAATTTTGCGCCATTGGCAGTTCTAGTTAATTCAATTGCCTTCGAACATAGATTTCAATTCCATGAAAAACTGATTGCCATGGCAACCAGAAGATAAAATCTTTAAAATGTCTTTTCTCAATGTCTTCTCAGAAATATATAGACCTACAGATTTGATATTTGCTACATAGCATCAGCTGATTTTGCCTAAACATCAGTGCAAAACTTTTGCCCCTTTGGTCACAATGGGCCACACCCATGGCCACACCTGGATTTTTATGTAGAACTATATTGGGAATTCTTGAAAATTCTTCTCTTCCAAAACTGGTCCATGGATTTTCAACACATTTTAAGTAAAATGATACTTATGTTAGCCTTAGGCTACTCCTAATTTTTCTTGAATTTCATGAAGAACTGTGGTTGCAATGGCAACCAGAAAGAATAACTTCAAAATGCGTTTTCTCAGAAATATACAGACCTACAGATAATTGATAATTGGTACATCGCATCAGCTTTTGGTACCTCAACACTATCAAAAAATATGTGCATCAGGGTTTACATGAGGACACTTCTAGGACCACACCAGATTTTTTATGGAACTATATAAGGAAAACGAAAAAAAAAGTCTTTACTTCTGAAACCATTGGTTGGATCATGAAGAACTTTTGTTGCCATGGCAACCAGAATGCATAACTAAAAAATGCCTTCTCTTAAAACATACAGACCTACAGCTATTATATTTGGTATATAGTATCCCCTCATGGTTCCAGCAACAACCAAATTCAGGTGAGCGGTTTAAGGCCATCTTGGCCCTCTTATTTCCAGGGCTGCAAGTTGCACTCTTTGGTCGGTGATATAATTTCAACAATTTGCTTGTTACATTTGTTTCGATAGACATTTTACACTTGGGTAAAACCAAGCTTGTCCATATTGGGATTCTTGTTGAAGATAAGTAATCAATATGAAACCTACTCAAGTATGTTAATGACTTCTAATACTCAGATGATTATTGAGTGGGGGTTGGGTGATATGGTCCCTCTCCTAGCTATCACCTGTATATACCTATCGATATTAATGGATTGATTTTCATAAACTTTACAAAAGTGTTTGTCATAACACAAAAGTGTGCTGTATGTATCAACCATAGGCGTTCTTGAAAGGTAAGTGTCAATGAAATTCTTTCTGGTATCTGTAGGCTATGTCTTCCTGTCTCCTCCATAACCTCAATATCTTGGTTTGGATTTTCATAAAATTTTGCAAAAATGTTGTAACACAAAGATGTGTCACGTGCATCATTGCACATTTTAGGGTCAAGGTCACAGGAGCTGTTAGAAATTGTCTTTGGTATTCATAGGCTTCATTTTCATGTCCGCTCTACAACTTCAATACCTATATTTTGATTTTCATGAAACTTTACAGAAGTGTTCGTAATAACACAAAGGTGTATGATGTTCATCAACCATATGCACGCTTGAAAAGTTAGTGTAGTTCCGGGATCATAACCCATTTCCATAATTTTCTTGTTTCTGTTTGGCACAAATTCTTCATATGGGTGGGTCAGTGGGGGGACTCCTGACAGTATTGCTTGCCATACTGACAAACCCTTGTTTAGTACTACATTAAAGTTTTTACTATTAAGTATGGGAATGATATTGATGCTTAAATTGTATTGAATTCAATTGCTATGCAGTACTTGTGACTGTTTTAACTTGTCCCCATGACCTTGAGTGATTAGAGCATCCACCTCATGATTTAAAGGTTTGGTGTTCAAGCCCCATTTAACATATCAAATCGGGTAAAAAAAATTGTAATAGTATACCTTGCTTTGTACTCAGCATGTGAAGTAAGTTAAAGGACCACCTGGCTTGGTGTCGGGATAATGGTGCTGGAAGTGGCATCATGCTACCTGCCTACCAGAGCTTATACTCTCTTAAGGTTTGGAAATAATTTTGATAGACCAAATGTCCAAACAAGTCGAAAAAGTTAATTAGCAGACTGAGTGAAGCTGCACTATTTCTGTCTAAATAAGACATAGTGACTGAAATGTTCTCAGTTGGGCAATAAACCCAGATATATTTATATTTTGCATAGTAAACCCAAATGCTACAAGGAAAACAACAACACAAATTGTATTCCACTTATATGACTATCTTGATTACCATAAAAAAGGAACATAAATCATGCTTTTCTCTCTTGCAGATGCATCATTTGAGGAGTTCTGTTGTAAGCTGAAAGAGGCGGGAGATGACGGACAAGGTAGATACGCTGTTATCGACTGCCACTACAATCCAGGGAAGACCAGTAAAATTGTATTTTTGACGTGGTGAGTACCTTTAACCACTGGTGCCATTTTATTTAATATAGGGAAGCCTAGTCAAAAGAAAAAGAAAGAAAAACGACCTCGCGCTTATAAGTATTTATTCAATGCAAGTGTAAGATCATAACCTCCTTTATTGGACATAATGAAACATAAAGTGCTTAGGGGTTATCAAGAAACAAAAGAGCGAGCTCAACTGACTACTTATATTAAGAGTTGCTGGAAATTGTGTGAACTTTTTGGCCTCATATGACCTTAACCTCTCTAGAGTTCAATCCTGCTTAAATGCAGGAATTAATTACCCAGTATATCCATTTTATCATGCAAATCCTGTTGACAATCTCTGGGCGCATTGTGCACTTTAAGTTTTCACACAGTTCATCCTCATCTTCATGGAGATAAAGAGAAGGAAATAGTACAATGTAAAGTGATCAAGATCAGCCAGTTAGTTTTTATACCTCCCGCACAACGAAGTTGTAAGGGGGGTATACTGGATTCAGCTTGTCTGTCTGGCCGGCCGGCCAGCCGTCCATCTATCTTTTTTTTTTTGTCCGGGCTGTAACTCAAAAAGTATAAAAGGCATCAAGATGAAACTTCATATGTAGATAGATCTCATTGAGGGGGAGTGCAGTGACCAAGAACCATAACTCTGTCATGTAATTTTGGAGTTATTGCCCTTTATAAATTTTCATACTTAATTTTTGTCCGGGCCGTAACTAAAAAAGTATAAAAGGCATCAAGATGAAACTTCATAAGTGGATAGATCTCATTGAAGTGGAGTGCAGTGATCAAGAACCATAACTCTTTGTCGCGTAATTTTGGAGTTATTGTCCTTTGTAAATTTTCATATTTAATTTTTGTCCAGGCTGTAACTCAAAAAGTATAAAAGATATCAAGATGAACTTCATATGTGGATAGATCTCATTGAGGGGGCGAGCAGTGACCATGAACCATAACTCTTTGTCACGTAATTTTGGAGTTATTGCCCTTTGTAAATTTTCATACTTAATTTTTAACTGGGCTGTAACTCAAAAAGTATAAAAGGCATCAAGATGAAACTTGAAACAAGAACTGTAAACTTCATTCCCGTGACAAAGCGACATGCTGGGGGTATTTGTGCCATTACAATGGCAGTTCTAGTTCAGACAGTTTTATACTGGTCATATATGTAATTTCGTTACAACTTGTAAATACAACTTGTTCAATGTATGAACTCACAAAATTTTAAGAACAAAATCATAAGAAATATTTTCTGTAGACTGTAGGCGTAGTTTGAGAACTTGTTGACCTAATGTAAAAATCATTTGACTGGATGATGTATTGTGCCATATGTCTGCAGTGGGCTATTTCAATGCAGTGATATAGTTTTTGCTTATGTATAAACAGTTTCTAATATGGCAAATATGTTTTCAATCCAAAAAATAAAATTTCTATATGAATCACTTTGTTATAGCAAACCATCCTCAGAAATGTGTGTGGTAACAATCTACAGGAACTCTGTTGTCTTTTACCATTTAAAAGTATTATCTTCATTTGACTTAAATTTAAACACAAATTTCTAAATAAAGCAGATATTTATTACCACACAATACGATGAAAAACTCCACCACATAAAGTTTAGTCTGAAATACTGGTACATGTATAGCACTATCAGAAGTCTTGAAACTCGTTAATCTGAGAAATGTTTATAAGTTGTTCACATACTGTTGTATAGAAAAATAAAGGTTGTTTTATATCTTTATTTCAGGTTGAATGACAATACGCTCTCTATAAAACAGAAAATGATGTACACATCCAGTAAAAAAGCTTTCATGGAAGTCCTCCGACCTCCCGTGGAACTCCAGTGCAATGACCTGGATGACTTTGCCTGGTCAACCATGGTTGCAAAATGTCAGAGCAAATATGATTGAAACTACCTTAGGAGTAGGGTTTTGACAGTTTTGTGCATCTTATTCATTATTCCATTGGTTCAGAGGAAATGGAAATAAGTCATTTGTTATCATTGAATCTTATGTGCTGATGGATGGGATATATGCCATGTAGTACTGTTAAAAATATCTTTTTGGCCTTAGAATGTGAGAGAATTTATGCTTATCTTCAAAACACCGTACTTATATTCATAAATGATCTAAATATTAGTATTTTGCTTTTACTTGGAAAACAAAAAACAAAAAAATTTCATTTCTCAATAGAAAAGAAACTGTCTGTGTACTTATTTTGTCTTAATAAAGTGGAATTTAGGCTCTGAATATCTTAAATAATTTGATTATATTTTCATCTACAAGTTTTGAATACCTGAAATCATTATCTAGAAGCCCTTAAATAAACTGAAACTTTACATTTGGAATAAATAATTAAAAGTTATCTGAATGAAACAATGTAAGAGGGAATATATTCTATGATAGATTTTCATTATTAAATGGGAGATTATATATGACCTTTCCTATCTCTTTAATATTTACTTAGTTCTTAGTCATGACCAAAAGGGAATGCATGTATTTCAAAAAAATTGTTTTTGTTGTTCATGGAGATAAAAGCCTAATGACAGCTATGGGATATATTCTCATAGCATATCCCTGTTAGTTGTTTTTTAGCATAAAATCAGGTCTTTACCTTTCTAGTCGTAATGTTTGACTGACTGTATCAGTTTGTGACTCAAATCATGTTCACATATCATGAATTTTGCTTTGGCTGACTACTCACAGTATTTCTGTTTGATATACCATGGATATAAAATTTCAGTTACGATTTTTTTTTTTTTTTTTTTTTTTTTTAGATTTACAATTGTCGTCAAACTTTGAAATTGTGAAATGCTCTGGGCTTCAGTAGAATCAAATATCAATGTATTGTTGCTATTTTTGTAGCTGTGTAAGACTGATTCATGTGAGTTAATGTATCTAAGCTGTGTGGAACCTAGTGTGACTGTCCTCCCGGGATTCTGATACAATATTTGTACTTAAAGTTTGCCTCTAATGCAACATCAGTGATTAGATGATTTCAGAAGGACTTTCGATGGATATTTTTCGTTCCTGGAACTTGTTCAGGTGTAATATGTAAGGTAATCTAGAGTTAAAGGATTGGAAATTTATTACTTGAGAGGGACACATTTGATGTGAATATTTATCAAGGAAATATTAGAGTGCCATCTTAAAATCATGAGATGTTCTAATATATGCGACTTATGTTACGAGACATGACATGTGTCCCCTGCATTGAGAGGCCAGCCAGTACCTATGTAGCATGAACAACTTCCTAAATGAAATCACCTTCTAGGTAACCTGGGTAACAAAAAGTTTGTAACATTTTGCTTATAATTTCTTGGTGCTTTTGAGTTCTAGTATGTTGTGTTTAGTGACTAGGATAAAGAAATGGGAGGGGAGGGGGACAGACATACGTATTGACTTGACAAACATGTCTGAAATTGAAACTCCGATACCAAGTTCTTTGTGTCACAGTATAAATGAATAGTTTGTGAATGCAGTTATGCCACACCATCTTTGTTGTAATCATGCTTGAATGCAGGTAGAAAACAATTGAAAACAATATGAATTTGTTAAGAATTGAAACATTGTGCAATTGGATGTTTTAAAGGAATAATACATGCATGAACTTATAAATACCTGTAAATGATCAACACAAGCAAAGTATATATACACAGTTAAATTAACAAGTTGATGTAATTTTAAGAATGAAAAACGGGCTTAATGTTTATTGTTAGTTTCATGCGGACTGAAATTTAATTGGTATTCATATATTTCTATATGTTAACTGTAGGTTTATTGAAGTCAGTTACCGGTAAGGATGATATGTAAATGCTTCGGACGTAAAAATCTTGGACTGAAATGGGAGGTCATTACTACTGAATAAATAGATTGAAAAACCAACGTATCTTGTTGTATTTTATTAACCATTTTGAGTATGACTCCTGGCCGCAACCTGCCAAAGTTGTTGAGAAAATGGCATTAGTATATCTTCATTGCTTTGCACTCGGCATATTAAGGTCCTGATAGTTTGACTTGAAAGCATGGTGTCAGGATAATATGAACAGATGTGCCTTTTGTCTTCAGTGTGAAACCACAGTCAGCATTTTATATCATGCAAATAATGAAATAGGAAAATAAAGCTCTACAGTACCCCACCCCGTACAGAAACAAAAATGTATTTCGTGTAATATCTATACATGGTTACCAGTCAAAACGGACCCAAGTTGATACGGTGCCAAATTGGTCAAAACGGACCCATAAAAAAGTCAAAACGGACCCCTCCTCATTCAAAATAGTCAAAACGGTGCCATTTATGGTCAAAACGGTGCCACTTTGGTTAAAACGGACCCCATGTAAAATTTATTGAAATTTTTTAAAAGGTTTATAAAGAGAATAAATTATTGATACAAACATCTACTACGGTTTGATTCATGATAAATAAATATCATTAGGTTAATCCTTTGAAGAATTTATAAATAAATGAAACTGTTGAAATTTAATGGTAATTGAGATGTAAGTTTTAATGCGATGATTAAATTATTGCTACAAACACCAACACTACGGAATAAAGTTTAATTGTCGGCGTTTGTGTTGAGAACACTAATTAAAGGTACGTGAAGATATAAAAGTGTGAATAAATAAAGGAAATGTGCTAAATCTATCTCTATGATGTAATTAATTAGGAGAGATCAATTGACACTGCTGTTTTCACGGTTTACTCTCGCTGCAACACATACACACACACACACACACACACACACTATATATATATATATATATATATATATATATATACAATACAAATAGTTTATTGCATATAAACATTAACACGTTTAAAACATGGTGTTAAAAAGTGCATAATAAAACATTTTACTTTTCATAATATAAAATAGGGAAATAATTATTATAACATAGAAAATGATGAAAAACAGTACGGTACTGAAATCACGGTTATGTATGGTATAAGAAATATCTATGAAATTCTAACACGACTAGCATAATAAATATATTTGATAGATTTATAACAGTGCTTCGGGATGTAGCTCTCATCAAATTGATAAATTTCTGTTTGGTCGGCCATGTTAATAATACCGCTTAATTTTTGATCTAAGATTAGAGTATTTTGGACAGGTAAGCAAAAAATGGTATTCTGTTTCTAATTGACCTGTATTACAGTTGACATATTCTTTCGTTTCTAAGGATATTACTATTACGCCCATGTTCTATTGCTAGGTTATGTGATGACGTACGGAATTTGTCAAATGCTGTTCTAAATTTAGTTGATTAGTATCATATTATAAAAAGGCATATCAAGTTGATTTTCCCATAGGATAGATAATCTTATCTCATTTAAAATAGTTTAAATATTAAATGCCCAGTTATTCCCACTGTATATTTGGCCATTGTCAGCATCTGTTTTTAGCATCCAAAAAGTTTTAAAAAGTATTGTTCTTTCATTACGATAAATCAATCTAGTCCAGTATTTAAGTATTAATAACTGTCTATGTATAAACATTGGTATGCGACCTAGTTCACCATACAATGCCCCTAGATTAGTAGATTGTTTCACACAGAATAGTCTTCTACAAAATTTGGAGAAAATTGCTTCAACATTTGGGCTCTGGTGACTACCCCAAATCTCTGCAGAATAGGTGGGTATAGGAAGAACGAGAGAATCAAACAAGCTTAACTTTTGTGATATAGGGAGTTCTAATTGATTGCATGCAATAAAAAGATTATGTAAAGAAAATGATGCGTGTTGTGCTATTTGTTTTTGTGTACGATTCCAGTTACCGTTTTTGAAAAGATATATACCTAATCATTTGAATGATTCTACAATTTCTATTCGTGTATTGTTTAGAAAAAAAATCATATTTGGTATGTCTACCATTTTCAAAGATCATAACTTTTGTTTTCTCTACATTAAGTTTTAAGTTCCATTTATAACAATATTCTTCCAAATCGTTTAAAATGGATTGTAATGACTCTGGGTCGTGCGAGAAAACTATGGCATCGTCGGCAAATAAGAGTAGAAATAATTGCATATCATCAATAGTTATAATACCATTTATATTTGATTTAATATTTGTTAGAATATCATTTATAAAGAACAGACACAAAATGCTGCTAGCAGGATCACCCTGTTTTTCCCCAATGTTTGACTTAATTGTGTCAGATTTCATAAATTTATAACTAACAGATGATTTAACATTTAAATACATAGACTTTATAGCATTAATGAACCTTGTACTGATATTTTTATTCAAAAGTTTACTCCATAAAAACACTCTGTCAGTGCGGTCAAACATTTTTTCCCAATGAAGGTAAGCCACATATAATTTTCTTTTACACGATAAAGTTTTTGTAATAAGCGCATATAGTACAAAATACAATCGGTTGTTGATTTGTTTTTCTGAAACCCATATTGATTATCTATAAAAGTACTATGTTTATCAGCCCATTTAGTAAGACGAGTTACCAATAATTTGGAATATATTTTTGATAAAATATTATTTAGAATAATGCCTCTATAATTTTTGGCTTCCTGGGTGCCGCCTTTGAAAATTGGTATTATGATACCTTCTCCCTAACTATCAGGAAACACTCCATCGTTAAAGATTTTGTTATAGAATCCAGTTAGAAAAGGAGCTATTATATCAAAAGAATGTTTAAATACTTCGGCTATAAGGCGATCAGTACCCGGGCTTTTGAATTGCTTTGTGAAAAGACTGTGTTTTTTATTTCTAACAAACTAAATTCTGTCAAGCTCATCATCATGAATATAGTTACTCTGGGGTAAATCATTAGTATCATTTTCGTTTTGTGTAGGTATTGAGCCATATAAAGCATTATAGTGGGTAAACATATCATCTATGGTCACATTACTAGGTTCAGCAACTTGATTTTTAAATTGTGTTTTTACATTTTTCCAGAAGGATTTCGGGTCTGTTTTTGCTAATTTTGAAATACGTTTTCCCTCCACTATACATGCATATATTTCTCACAGTTAAATTCGTCATAATGCAAATTAATGGTATTCATTAAAAGATTCTTAGTTCTGTAATTATTTAAAATAAATATTTAATGATATTTTTCCGAATTATCATTTCATTATCACTACCTTTGAAATATAGTTTTCTCTTTACGTACTGAAGACAATGCTATTTTATTAACATACCCTATAGGTATAACAGCGAAACAGTACCAGAAGGCCGTAGCTGAAGAGAGTGAGCTGCATTTCTTGTGTGTGTCATGCACTACCAGGTCTGACGGCCAGGTGGAATCAGACGAGGAGTCAGAGAGCCGGCCCTTCATTGAACCAGAAGTGACTCTAGACAGGTATCTATCTCGAAATGCACACAAAATTGTTGCTTTGTGTTGTTGATAATAATAATTAAACAATTAAAGGAAATGTGATAATGTCTTTCGTATGTCTTTGCACACACACGAAAAATATATATTTACAGATCTCTGGGTGTTGCATCAACTGACGAAGACGTGCCGGAGTTTGACGGCACTGTTGATGATCATTCCTTCACAGTGGATTGCTCCGTCCAAGCTCCGAATGTCGTCTTGTTTACTAAATGAAGTCTGTCGAAGATTTTCTCCGTTTGGGACAGATAAAGTGAATAAAAAGAATACACAAGATATATTTTCCTTGTGATTCTATTCCCCTACCCTGATATATCGTGCAGTATAAATTCCAATTCAAATGAGAGTTCTTTTATCAAATAACTTGAGTGTCACACGTTCGTACCCACTCATATAAAATGGTTCATATTTAATGGGGCCGTTTATATGGGGCCGTTTTTAACCGATCTTCCCATCCGGTTGGGGCCATTTTGACCAATTTGGCACCGTATATGTATATATTCTACAAACCATGAGACACACAATTTTTCTCACCTCTAGGTCTATATTTACCAAACGTACATAAAATTGGCTAAGATCATACATAACTATATTGTGCCAAAGTATGTTTTTTGCCTGTTACTTTATAACTACTATAATGTGTTCTGCCATTACTGTCATTTCTAGTTTCATGATGTTTCAGTTATACAAATAAGATGGAATAGTGATTGCATGAAATAGCGGATAAATGTCAATTTTATCATAAGTTTGTATTTATATCCAGAACCAGTTGTCAAGAAAGATTTAAATTAAACAAGATAACCGTTTCTGGTTGCCGAGTGGTTAGAGCATTCGTCTCAGGAGAGGGAGGAAGTGGTGTAGCTCCCTTGCCTGGCGCTCAGCATATAAGGGCAGTTCCAGGACTGGTTGGCCTGGTGTCAGGATAATATGACTAGGTGTGGTATCATGCCACATGTCTGGCGTTATACTGCAGAGTGGCAGCACTTTTCCGTCTCGAGTAGACATCGTCTCCAAATGACTGAAATCCTGTTGATGGAATGTTGAACCCAACAAACATAAGATACAATCTAATATTCTATTTAAATATGGCTGTTTTATTGCCTTTTCCTCAAATATTCTTTGTCTTTTATTTCTTAGACTTCTGCAGTTTTAGCTCACGCTCCATATGATCTTCTGTGCTTCCTTCACTGTCAGCATATCAATTTATGTGACATCTCTGAAACTACTGGGCAGAAAATGATTAGGTTGTCCTTTCACAATGATGCTAAAATCAGCTTTCCCCTTGCCAAACTCGGGTTGATCTGGCAAGCAAATAATAAGAAAAACTAAAGGTCTACAAACCATAGAGTACCTGTGGTCAAAATTTGAAGTCTAACTTGACTAAGAGTTTATGGCTATAAACATTGCTATAAAACTTCAAAATTATTGCTTGAAAGATAAAGATGCAAGAGTGTAAACAGTGAAATCTAGCATTTTTATTAAATGGCCATAGATCCTGACACTTGGCCAAGAGACTGCAGGCCCGGAGAAAAATCATCGGCGATGTGGAAATACACAAATTTTCTCCCAATGACATCAAATGTTTGAGCCAAAAAGACGGAGGAGTCCCATGAGAAGCTTCGGGGTTGATCCGTTGAAACGTTCACTAATGTTTGGATCGGCTATGGTACGAATGGCCTTGTATTATCGGGGATGGCTCGGGAAATTTTTCCGATGATCGGGGAAGGTGCCTCGGAGCTTCACCGAATTTGAAACATCCCGCAGATTAGGGGATATCCTATGTGTCTCGGGGAAGATTATGGAGATTATGAGAATTGGTGATGGAATTAAGAGACAAAACCAAGGTGGACTTTGCGGGGTTTATGATGATGTCCCAAGGAATGTCCCATGGCTTTTTTGACCCCCAAAAGTCTACCCTTAGTCTAAGGTTGATCAAAAAAGCAAAAAGTTTTAGAATGCGCTAGTCGAATTTTTTAGCGATTATTCTGAGATTCTATCACAAGATTTGGAATGTGTCACAGAGAGGTCGCCGAATCTTTGAGACATCACCGAAGCCTAGGGGATTCCTCGGAGGAAAAATATATTTCGCGGAAGTTCCGTGAATGCTTCCCGGGAGCTTCCAGGAAGCTACCGTATGCGTATGTTTCCCCGGCCTGTTTTCCCTGATAAAATTTCGAGAACATATAGGGGAAAATTTAAATGCAAGCAATGAAGTTCTCCCGATTACTCCACATGGCTCGCGATGCATTCGAAGCTTCCGCGAGACACAGGGGAACCTTTTCCTGACGCCTCGCGAGGCTCATCATTTTCCTTCGGGAGTACATCCCCGAGGCAAAAAATGTCAAGTGGTAGAAGGGAATGAGCATTGAGCGATATTATTTTATATTTTACCTTCGCAAAGCCGTGTTATTGAATAACTACTGTGCAATAGTATTTGACTACAGTTGTTTTTAAAAAAAAACAAGAAATATCTTTAAAAAAGATATTCGGCGTAGGATGAAAGAAAAACGAGATTTTCATTCATGCATAAATATACTTTAATTAAGAAACTTATAAATGGAAATATATGCAAAACACATTTCAAAGACTCTAATGTTATGATAAGTTATAAAAGCATTGTTGTAAATATTGTAAAAAACATGTCTAATTTTGGTAGTGAACAATGATGAATGGCAATGTTTTTAACAAGGTTTATTTTGCAAATAAGAAAATAGTCCACGAGATGTGTACAACAACAGGAATGTAGCAAAAAAAAGTACAATTTTAAAATAATGTTATATATATTAAAAAAAAAAAAAAAGGCTTACCTGCACCATAAAAAATTGTAAAATGATTAAAATCAGAATATGAAATGATTTGATATAACAAATATTTCAGAGTACCTCCAAATGTTCTTATTTAAAAGCAGTGTAATGTTATGAATTATCCTATGAACTATAAAAAAATCTATGATAATCCGCTGCATAAAACCTAATTTAGTTCCAGGTTGATCATGTAATGAGCAGTTATCTGCTCGTTGTAGTTAGGACATACAATTTTTTCTTCACCTTTATTTTATTTCTTACTGACAAAAGCTTGTTCAGGTCTGATTTTATCAGTTGTAAACTGCATCAAAAAAGTTTATACAGGCATATACATTAATGATCAGCACCTTAAAGTATAGATTCATTGATAAAGGACTTCTAGAACATTCCGAGGAAAAGCGCGCGAAAGACCGACGCACAACAAATTTAGTACGCTCTAGAAATAGTTCAGTATTTTTTCTATGAAATATACTTATTTATAGACGGTAATACAACAAATTATATCTGATATTTGTTCATATCATTATTGCATATGACAATTATGATATAAAAGGTTATTAGTTTTTTGGTTTTGGTTTTCATCTCAGCAGGCTGGAAGAATTCAATATACATAGTAATTAAGGGGTTTCATGTCATAACACGGTGGATTCTTTTTTGTTGTTTTAAATCATTTTCACAAAGTAGCATTCCTCAATTGATGGAAAAGGATTGTATTTAACTTACTGAAATCAATTTCATGTTTACATCAAAAAGAAAAGTAATAACACCAAGCTGAATGATATATACAAGCTGCACCCCTTATTTACAGTAATTTTATAGTCCATAACGATGCGTTAACCAATAACAGGAGTCCTTTTATTCAGCTTAGAATTATTTACCGCTGTTAGCGTACATTTGATTGGTTTAAGATGCGAGTTGAAATCGAAATTATACAGCTACGCCGAAAAATGACGGTAGGGGGGGGGGGGGGGGGTATATAGACTGGGACACTGATATTACTGAAAGGGCATTAACTCCTGTATTGGGAGATATGGTAAAAATATAGGTTTCTCGTGCATTTTTCAACCGCAAACTGGCATTAAAGATTAATATGTGTTTTTTGGGAACCCCCTCTCCCCATCCCCCCAAAAAGTGACTTGCGTACACTATGAATTGGTGAATGCTTTGAATAATCATCTGTTTTAGACTCAACAGTGTAAATGACAGTTTTGTTTAGGTCGGGGGGGGGGGCACGTTAAACATATTTTGTCAAATATGTGGATGGGAATACCGGGTATATGCTGTATTACGTTCGAACTTGGTAGTCTTGACTGTCTAATTGTCGATCTGAATGCAGCATAGAATTCCCAGATAAAAACGCACGTTTTAGGGTCGGACGGTTGCAGAAGGTTTTGGGCCCCTTCCGCGTGTCGATTTTTTGCAATTTTATTTTTTCTAAATGTTAAATCAGTGACAAAACAAACAATATTCAGTAATAAAAGATGTTGATATTTCATATAAAATCTTTAATATCCGTTTTATATCGCACATAAATTGTGTTTTCTGTGCATTAGTATTTCGTACTCATCGACTTATCAGTAACATTTACTTGGATTTGATTTGAATTCATGATATGCATAATCTACATATACAATGACCCAAAATATGTATTGTCCCAAAATATGGCAGAATAAAATTTTCTAATTGTTTGATTTCTTATTCATTTTTTTAATATATAAATTTAAAATACACCAGGGTGGATATATTAAGATACCATGAATACACATATACGCGTACATGCAGATTATTGCATTCGTTAATCTTAAAAAAGTGAACATGGTGAAGAATCGGCCTACTGTTTGTATTATTCCTTTCAGGAAAAATATTTAGAGGAGTTTGTTTCATAAAAATAATACTTAAAAAGTTATGTAAAAATAGTAAAGCTGATGACATTTAGAAACACAATCCATTTCTGATTAAGTTTAATTTGCATGACTAGCGATAGGTATGCAGCTACTCTGCAGAATACTAAGATTTTATTTTTGCTACAGCAAAAGAAAAACAACAACAACAACAAAAAATATATATATATACATGTAGAGAAAAGTGAATTAAAATTTCGTTTTGTAGATTTAGTCAAAGTAAGTAATTGATTGGTAATTGCCTATTTTTCACAATTGTTAGATCGCTCGGCACACGACATGTAAATATCTCACAATCAGTGAACGTGTCCGCAGTACCCTATACACAGGCTTCTCGCACAGTCATGGATGACTGCCCATTCGGATTACCTACACATTAACAGCAGGGGGTCATAAGACAATAGGAGTCTAGCTGGTCAGGTCCCCCCTCCCCCCCCCCCCCGCTGGATCCGGGGCTGGACTGCATTATCATAAAGCTTGAAAATGATTACTTAAGAAATTAGATGCTGAGTGAAAACAAAGCGAAAGCTGGCACTTTTTATTATTAAAACGGGCATAACCCGACCTGATTACCCAATATACCAGCCAAAATCAAATTTTACCTAGAAATTATGGCTAAAAACATTGTCATAAAGCTTGAAAATGATTGCTTAAGAAATGAAGATGCTAGAGTGCAAACAAAGTGAAATCTGACATTTTATGTGCTCAAGGGGAGCTTCTCTGATCACCCGTCGTCGTGTGTCGTCCGTCGTCAACAATTTGCTTTAAACGTGCCTGGGGCTAAATTCGGGATACGCAGACTTGCTGGGGGGGGGGGGGGGGGGGCATGCTCCCCCGGAAAAAAAAATTGGGGGTTAGGCATCGATTTTTATTGCAGTTTTGGCACTTTTGGATTTTCGATTTTCTGGACGAAGTATACGCAACTGCGTATTTGCGTAAGCCTAGGCACGCGCCTGACGACATCTCTGAAACCGCTGGACACAGAATTTGATTAAACTTGGCAGGGATGATCCTTGAAATTATGAAAACTTTAAAAATCATCTCCTTCAAAAGTACTGGTCAGATTTCTTAATGTTTCTTGGGTAAGCCAGGGCCTCTATGGCCCTTTTGTTTGATATTAAACTGGGCTTAACTACTGACCTAACTGGCCGATATCAGCCCGGCATAATCGAACTTTGCTGAATGATTATGATGAAAACATGCAGTACATTCAAACTCCGCCGCAGTAGTAACCGTAGCGTGACGTAACCGGTGCGCGGAGTTTGGCAGTACATTATGCTTGGATTGGGCATGTTTACACTTTTGATGATATCCACCGTTTTAAAAGTAGGAACTATTCCTGTCTGGCCATATACTGACGTGCCGCTCAAAGATACATTTTGAAATTTGGATGCATAGGAAATAGTTTCATATGCTGATAATTCTTCCTATGATTTCGGGCGAGGTAGTTTGCTATGGCTGTTTTGACCAGTGTAGTAGAATGTCTTGTCCAAAGAGACGGCCAACTGGGATACGTCGCCATTCCGAGTCTGACAATTTTAAGATAAGACGAGAGACATGTCTATATATAATGAGACGAGAGACATGTCTATATATAAACTTGTTTTCCTTTACAAAATTACATCATGTAAACACAGGCACGGAGAAACGCACAACACTGTTTAGCACAAAAAAAAAAAAAAAATTACATGCGTAACGAAGTAAAGTGATCCCCACACTACATGATATGGATATGTATAAAATATTGATTGACCCCGGTCATTCTTCAGAAAATGTGACCTTCACTACATATGTATAACATACTGACCCCGGTCATTGTTCTTCAGAAACGGTTACCTCCTCGATGATATAAATTACATCGGTCATTTTTTTTTTTTTTTTTTTTTGCCAAATATGTGTAAACTTCTAAGGGAACATTTAATACACTCAAATAAATGAATGCCTTAGTGCATACTATCGTGTTAGTATACAAGTCGTTAACAATGGAACTACTCAGCATATACACAGGGTAGATCCAGGAATGGTTAACCCAGTGTCAGGATAACATGACTGGGTGTGGTATCATACCACATGTCTGCAGAGTGATACTGCAGTGTGGTAGCACTATATCTCTCTCTCAAGAAGACATGGTCTCTAAATTACTGAAATACTGTCGGTATGACGATAAACAATAAACAAACGAACAAACAAACAATGTAATGTTGCATTTTTATGTCAATACAATAACATAAATCAAGTAAATGCCGCGACCTATATAAAAGTCGACAAAGAGTCTTCAGTCTACAAAAAAGGACATTAAATATATAATTAACTATAAGCATTTATATTAACAAACGAAAAATATCATATTTTCCTGTGCTAAATCTTACCTCCTTCCTTATTTTCTTCAGTTTTAATTTAGTGGCCCTCTTTAATAGTCTCAGATCGGATCGTTGTAACGATGTAAAGTGACCCACATAGAGTAACGAACCCCCTGTCAGTATATTTAGAGGATAGCGACCCTTGTATGAATGAGGAAAACAAAAACAAAAACCAAAAAACATGAATGTCACCTCAGTGCCACCATACGACTTTATGTTTGGTTGTGATATACAACTTTATGTTTAGTTGTGACCGTGTTGCCATTATGGTCAAGGTCAAGGGCTCTATTACCAATTGGAAGATGATCAGTCATTTTTCTTTCTTACAAAATTTCAATGTCTGTAGATAAAAGAAGACCCTGATAATTTCCACTAATCTATTTATTTCTTTAGGGTTTCATTCATCTTGCTTAAAATAACTTTAGCCATCGTTGTTCTTTTCTTGCATTCGAAAGAATATTTCTAAAGTGAACCAAAGGGACTAATTTATGAAATGATGAACAATAAAGTCGAATTTGGATTCAATGACTAACCAGAAGAATGCTTAGCAAAGAAAAGTCGCTTGTAATCGGTAACTGCATCCGTGGTATCGTAAATAAGAACTCAATCGGCCTCTCATAAAGCCATTTTGTATAATATCAGCCATCTCAAGAGTAAAAACACTAAAAAAAGCTACCTATCATTTCTGTTGAACGGAACACATGATTTTAACAACAATTTATATTTTGAAAATAATTTTTTGTCGAATTTACTGGAGTTTTTTGTCGAATTTACTGGAGAAGCTGGTTGGGACAGCAGCAGTAGAAACAACAGTACTAAGTATTAGCAGTAATATTAACTACAGGAAGAAATATAAGATATATACAATTGAACAGATCTCATCCGAGGGAGGGGTCATTATTTTCATAACGGATGTCAGTATTTTATAGAAAGAGGTCACTTTTTCTTATAAGAATAATGACCGGGGTCGTCATTCTATGGGAGTCACTTTACTTCGTTCCACCTGTCATAATATAATATCATTATGACCGGGGTCATTTTTCCTGAAGAATAATGACCGAAGGTCGTTATTCTGTGGGGGTCACAATTCTTCGTGAGAGTCATTTTTCTTCGCGTAGTGGGGTTCATAATATAATGACAGGGAGGGTCATAGTACTATGCCCGGGGGTCATTTTTTCTGAAGAATAATGACCGGGGGTGTTGTGACCAGTGGTGCTACTCCTGATAAGCCCCGCCTACTGGCGTGGCCAGCATCAATGCATGAAACCTTCACAGACTAGACTGTTAGATCTAGAGAAGTTAGAATGTATGTATGAATCAATTATGCTGTGTTTATAGTTAGTGTATAATAAATGTACAAAAAGCCACCCCGTCTTTGGGTCAAGACTTATTCCTTTATACAAGGATCTAAGTGTATATTAATAACCACATACCCACATGTGGAGAACATTACAGGGGGTCTTTATTCTATGTGGGTCACTTTACGTCGTTACACCGAATAATGACGGGGAAAAATTCTACAATGGGACCAGGTAAAATTATGGTTCTTGATATTGCACTTCCTCTCAGTGACCTCTATCAACGATTTGCAACTAGTCTAAACCTCACAATAGCGCGCAGCATATTGTCCAATTCTCGCAAGGTGAAGCTTTCAAATGTCTCCTATTGAAAACGTGTGAAAAGTAAATAATATCTTTCAAATTAACATTACATAACCATCAAAATGATACCATATATGTTAATTAAGTAAATAAATAAAAAATAAAGTTTTATATAAAAAGAAAAGTACCTGCATGATTTTTGTTGTTTTTCTGAAACACTTAAATTGGTAACGCGATCGCCGACGCATACATGGGCGTACGAATAGGAGGCCACAATAACTCGGACTGTTCTGTGAATAGTCGAGCTAAAAGGCCACCATCATATTTCTGTGAGTTGTGTAAAACACTAGTTAGTTACTGAATATCTATTGTTCATCATTCTGTTCATCTTCCATTTCGTTTCAACATCTTTGAACCCATACAAAGTATCTCTGGGGACTCCGTGGCCGAGAGCTAGGGTAAAATCGCTGACTTTAACACCCACTCAGACCATCACCGCGTGGGTTCGAATCCCGGCAGGGTCATTCGGATTTTCACATGTGGAAGCCTTCCAGTTGGCTTGCGGTAGGTCGGTGGTTCTACCCGGATGCCTCCGTGCATTCGGGGCCTTCCACCATCTATAATTAGCTGGACGTCGCTATATGACTGAAATACTGTCGAGCGACGGTAAACTCAAATAGTCAAGTCAAAGTATCTCTGTATTAAACACAAGAGAGAGAGAGAGAGAGAGAGAGAGAAATATTAAGAATGAGATAGGGGAAAAGGTTTATCGTTAACATTCATCAGAATAATTGAAATAGTAGGGACATCCAGCTCACTTAAGTACGAAAGCTTAATAGGATCACTGACAAAATAAAAATAGTTCGTAATAAAGGCGTTTTACACTAATAAAATGTGAAACGCGTAAATTACGCCAAAAAGGAGTTATAACGAGAATGTAAGGCGTTATTATGCGAAGAAAGGCATTATTACGGGATTAACCAGATGTATCTTTAAGAAAGATACACGGCCGTGGTGTGTAAGCATTCATCATATCCTTTCCAGCATTCGAAGGGGTCTGACGGTCTCAAATCGGATCCGACGTGTGTTTTTCATCCTTAAGATATGTTTTTGTGAAGAAGTAATTATTTTGAACGATACGACATGTATTAATATGTTTCTGTCGAAAAAAACAAGGTTTTAGGAATGTAAATACAAGCGAAGAAGCTGATCTCTTTTCCGAAGGGATAATTTCGATTTTCAAGTCGATCAGTCAAATCCTTCCAGTATTCATCAGCTGTTTAGTGACCTTCAGCTTTAAGTTTAGACAGGAAGTTCGGTACAACAACACGGCCAACGTCCGAAAAAAGCATTATAAAAGGCGAAAAAAAGGCGTTATATAATGCAAAACAAAGGGCGTAATAAACACGAATTTGAAACTTGTAATAACGCGTTACAAAGTTTTTATAACGCAAGACAAAATTATAATAACGCGAAAACAACCACATAAAAAAGAAGAAGAAAAAAACTCAATAACTCGAGGTAGAAATAGTTCTTTAAACGAAATAATTAACAAACGAGAAACACAGACGTTATAACGCAAAATGTAATAGACGCATTTAATGAACCATAAAACCAGGGGATCTAATACCTTGTATAACCAGGCCCAATCAGTGAGTGGGGAAAATCTCTAGTGTACGTTTATTTCCCAATGAGTGGAATTTTACACCAGTATGTACATTAGGCGGAAGTGCTCGTCGATTTACGTAGATTTATGTCACATCTCGTGGTGGCATGGTCTATGGCGTGAAAAAGGCGTAACAACGCGAAGTTGAAACTCGTAATTATTTTAGCCCGAAGATCAACAGCCATGCATAAAGACGATCGAACAATCTAATATTTACTTTTCATGAAAGGAACCAATAATATAGGCCTGCATATCAGGAAACGGAGTTACAATAAACAAAAAGTTGGTTTTCAGTGGAGATTGCAATAATGTCGAATTAACTTTAAAATATACAAACTTTTCAAACTCAGTAAGTAAGAATATTATAAACTTGTCCAATAAATGATCATTAATTTGGCTATAGAAGGATTAGTGCGTACATTCGTACTATACTACTATTTACGGAAACAGTCGATTGATATCGGCAAAATGACGGAACGAATCCGATATATTCCGAATGAGGTGAATCACCGACATCACGAGAAGATAAAGTCGGACCACTATCAAAACAAGAAGCCGAATGACAACAACCTAAAACAAAATGTGTGTGTTAAAACTTATTATAGGTTTAACTCTTATTTCAACGACTTATTCAGCAAATTACACCAGTCCCGAACAGATACATTTGTCATATGGAGGTAGGTATCTCTATGTTTATTTTAAGAACAATTTTATCCGTAATATTAGGGCCCATTAAGTTAATTTTTTCGAGACCTTGTTAATGCCATCATTGAATGCAGTTACTTTCGTCAGTTATAAAGATTTTTTTTTCAAATAAACGAGAGACGAATATTTAATAGTATGGCTTTTAATTACATAATCACATCGTACCATAACTTGTTCGTACCTATTATTCAATATTGCATGGAAGTGTTGCTATCTTTAGACTTGCCGTGAAATAAATTCTGTAACCACACTTTTGTTTTGAAGTATTTTATGTAACCCACACTTTTTGACGTCATCATTTTGTAACCCACAGTTTATTTTTAGATCAGTGGATGAGCGAAAGTCACAGCATATCAACGGGTACACTGTTGTCCAAGGGGGAAAAAACGCAGTTGGAGAAAAATGGGAGAAAAATAAAATAAAGAGTTAAATTAGCCAATATGTAACTGGATCTAAATGTTCCGAGAAGGCATAGCAATACACATAGTCAGAGCTTGATAACATACAATTAAACTCAATCATTATTTAAACCTGAAAAAGTCACTTTTTCATTAACATGTAGACAGATAAGTCTAGTATTAATTTAACAGGTTAGGGGATTCAGGAATGCATATCAATGTCTGTCAGTCCTGAAAATGGGGTCACATTAACCTTCCACTTCATCGAGCAATAAATGTTAATTGATATTTTTTAGCCCCAATGTTTGACTTAATCTTTGCTGAAAACGTGACTTGGAAGCGAGTTGGTAGAAAAAAAATCAGTGTCAATTATTCTAGCAAGTGGGATTCACGCATATTTTTCAAAGATTTGGCATGAATTGCAATCATGCATGTTTGAGAAAAACCTGAGTAATATCCAACAATGAAAATAAAGCAAAATCAAAAACTAATGCATCTCAACAAGCACTTTCCCACTGCTAGTTGTCACCAATATATTGATTCCGGTGTGTTTATCTATCATGGTATTTGTTTATATGTGTACACCTGGCACCGGTCAGAATGAGTCACCTGATTTTAAACAAACGAAAATGCTTTTTGGGAGTAACGTTATAAGCACTGTAATTCAGTAAATGTTTTTCTTTTAAAATATATGAATTAACCCTTCTGTTATCAGTCATGCTGAAGAAATGTCTAAGCGAAGGATTACCGATTTCTTTACTAAATCTTCTGAGAGGACGGCGTTAGTCAATCCTGACAACCCAAAATATCCTGTCTCAGTCATAGAAATTGGGATTAAAATGTATAAGCAAGTCGGGCTAGTAACTAAGCAATTTTCACTAGCCCAAAAGAAAATTCACTAGCCTTAACCCTTTCCCTCATAGAGGACACCATGAAAAGACCTATGCGAACAGCATAAAACCAGATCAGCCTGCGAGTAACTCGCAGGCTGATCAGCTTTTATGCTGTTCTCTGCTCCTCAGTGGTCTGGAAATGAGGACTTTATAATTAAATTTGGTCAGGTTTAACTGTGGTTTTCTGCAGATCAGGCTTTATGTGATACCTACTGAGGGCGTCAAAATGAGTATATATGAGGGAAAGGGTTAATTAAAAATGTGTGAATTTACATGTTTATCTAAAAAAAACTTAGATAAATACATTAAAAAAACACCATTTAAATATCATTCAACATTTATTCACTCTAGTTGACAAAGGTGAATAAAATCAGTGAACGGTTTGTGATGCTTGGCCAGGTAGTGAGCATTTCTAAATTTGATAAGTAACTGGTTAAGCTCTATTTTTTTCAGCTGTGAGACACATTTCTCAGCCTCTGATGCTTCACCGGCAGGTTTTTTTCTGAAAGCGTGGCGAAATCTTAATGTGACATTTGCTTTTTTCGTGGGATTTAACTGCATCAAGACGCAAATTTTCGCAACCTGAATGCGACGAAAACGATGTTTTTTCTCCAGTTTCTACGCACCAGTCACAAAACATGGTGTTTGTCTCTCTCCGATATCGTAACCAAGGTCTGTTAATAGTCGAAAGAAGGAAGTTTCTGTCACGGTTAATATCCTCATTCTTGCGTTTGGTTGCTGCTCGCCCGGCAACTTCAGGAGTTTTTTTTCCGGGTTTAGCACCAGAAACAAATTTCAGCGGCAGTTTCTCCGCCATTTTGTTCTGTAGCCCTGCTGATTACATTAATTGTACGTACAATGCGGGAACCAGCTTGAACCCTGCGCAGTAATCCTATTATCAATTTAGTGAGCACAACACATTTATGACACAAGCGAAAGCTTACCGAGTGCACTAAGCGGCTCTAAAGTTTGTTTACAAATTATTGAAAATGAAAGTCAATGATTTTTCAATGATCTGAATCTTACAAGCCCGTCGGGCTAGTAAATTGGGAATTTTTACTAGCCCGAGAGAAAATCTACTAGTTTTTTGCTGTCGGGCTAGCGCTAATTTCGACCACTGCTGTCTACTTCCAATATAAGTGCTAGCTGAATTTGAACAAAACCAGACAGAATCTATCAAAGAATGTAGCACTCCTGGTCTGTCTTAACTGAAAAAACTAAATTTTATGTATTTCAAACCGATTGGTTAAAAGAATGGCCGTGTCTTAATTAAAATGAAATATTTGGTATGTAAGATGGCCTAATTGACATCTACCAAGTCTTTTCATATCATGGCCCTGTGGTCAAAATTGGCCCTGCCCCAGGGGTCACTTGATTTTACATAGCCTAATGATACCAAGTGAGCGATTCAGGGCCATTATGGCCCTCTTGTTTATGGTTGAGGGAAACACAAGTGCAACCAGTTTCGTAAGCGGTTGTCCCAGTAAGTGAGTGCAGGGTTTGACTTAGCTGAGAAGAACAAGGCTTTTGCAATTTTTTAGTCTCCTCAAAATATGATTGTTTCAGATGACCCCAGTGTCATGGTGGTAACATGGAGCACCATGAACGCTACCCAGTCAACATTGGCAATGGTGGGCCTGGCTGCCCGCTCTGGTTCCCCATCATTACCCATGTCCGGAACCAGCACCAAGTTTGTGGACCCAGGCACTCTCCATCATGTGCAATATATCCACAGAGTGAAAATGACCAACCTCAAGCCTGGAACCTCATACAGTCAGTATCATAAAACCATTGTTGTGCCAAATTCCCATCCTTGAGTGAAAGACAAATGAAAACATATGTTACTACTCTAAGTAGTCTACCATTTATTTAAAAGTGGGGGCTATGAAGGAATTATGCTTGTCCAATCATGTCACACTCTCTGTCTGTTCTCCATTTACATTGCTTGAAGATAAACTGGGATCTATGGGTGTTAGCAATAATCGGCTGTAGTTTTGGGGGTGTTTATTTATTTTCCTTTGATTTAAACATTGTTTTTTAATGTTCTTTGTTTAAGAAATTATTGAATAGACATAGCTGATATTAACTCATTTGTATTTATAGTGTGAAATTAAAAAAAATAAGTGGTGAACATACTTGTTAAAAGTGGCCATAAATTGCTTTTGGATAGCATTCATATTTTGAGTAAAATGTGCAGATGCTAATGAACGATTTACTCTGATTGGTTTATCATTCATTATGTTCTTATACTCTGTACTAAGTTTTTTCTACCCTAAGTTTTCTCACATAGATGCATTTCAGAGACATAGCAGATAAAATTGCATCAAGTATCTCTTTTTTGGAAGAGCTTTAAGACCTCCATGTGTGCTATACTGTTTGCACATGAGTTTCTATCAAAATCATCTTAAGTTTAGAAGTGTTCCATTTGTGTATTTCTTGTTTCAGTTTACAAGGTGGGCAGTAAACCGGAGGGAGAGTGGAGTGAATCCTTCATATTTAACACAATGAAGGCAGGTCAAGACTGGTCACCATCTATTGGCCTGTATGGAGACTTTGGCTTCTCGAATGCGCAGTCCCTCAAACGTCTTATGATAGACAAGGACAAGGGAATGTATGATGCCATTTTTCATGTTGGTGAGTTTTCAGGACAGCTTAGCATCATTGAATTTCTTGAGGATCTCATACTGTAAGATAGGAATGTCTGATTCTTATAGAAATAGAACATGGCAGTGTTTCCTTATTATTTTCTTTTAGTTCCTGAATGTATCTATTTCATATTTTTGCCTGCTCTACAATATCTAGTTAGTGAAGGAAGTTTTAAATCAAACATTTAGCGTACTTTTAATTCTTTTACAGAATTCAAAGTTTAAATCATACACAAATAAGAATATTTAGGGGTTGCTTGACGTAAGGTATGAAAAAAAAAAAAAAAATATATATATATTGATGTTTGCACAGTTCTATCATCATAAGGGTGTATAACAGTATGTGTTTAAATTTGTTTGCTTGCATTGACATGTTTGGTAAAGATTTTTTTTTTATAGAAATCCACAAGATCCCGTAATGTTTCAAGAAAACATTGATCATAGTCATATCATAGACCTTATCTACACATTCTTGACTTGTGGACTCACCAACAAAGTAGTGGGGTTAACATTTTTAATATTTTAGGCACCTTATGGAAAATTTTTGTTACACATATTCTGGTTGGACATGTGTCCTGTTGATATCTGTTTTTCTGTTGACTGCTTGTTAGTCTCCTTGAGATCTAGAGAAATAGTGTGAATTCTGTTCAGACTTCATACTTTTCAAAATCTTTTAGAAAATTGTCAGTTTAAAAGCTCTCCTAATCTACATTTTTTGTATTCCATTCATGTTTAACCTGTACAATGCTGAGAATACTTGTGACTTCCTTTGTGATCAGTGTCAACCAAGATCAGCCTGCACATCTTCTGTGCAGTCTGATCATGATCTGTACTATGTGCTATTATAGAATAAATTTTCATCAAGCACACCCACAACTAATGCTACAGTCCAAAATGAAGAAAGGACAAGTTCTGTTCAGAAATTTAGCATGGTAAGGGTTTAATAATCAATGTTAGTGTGAAGGAAGTATTGGGACAGTTTTCCCTTGATGTTTTGAAATTGCATTACTGGGGACAAATGACCCCTTGATACATAGATAAAAGAGACAAATCTTGAAATATTTGTGGGTTATTTATACAATTTTAGGGTCTGAATGGGCAAATTTGTGTGCCTTGGAAAACCCTGAGTAAAGGGCTGACAACTCTCGAGACAACTTCTATAGTGTCCAGATCTTACTTTTCAGTGGTTCAGCCATGTAAGGTTAATAATGCATGCAGTCACTGAATGACGGTTAGTGATACTATAATAATATACTCTTTTGCGGTTATATATGAAGGCTGAAACGTCCATCCATCCATTGAATATTTTGTTTGTTTTTCAAATGATTTAAGATTATTTAAGAATGTAATGAGGCATAATTAGCAATAAATTGGTGCATGTTTTATGTCCTACTTTCATTTCATCATGAGTAAAAAGGACGGACAACCAGTGAAAAACAAAATGATGTGAATATATATTTATATAAGAGACGTTTTTTAAGTCTACAAGTATATTATTCTAAACCAAAGTGAATCTTGATTAGACTGATTACAAATTGAATTTCTAAGTGTGACTTTCCCATTTTAATGATAGTAATGGTTAGCAAATATAAAACTGGTGTAGTTTTTGTTAAAATTCTTCTAAGTGGTTTACAATGAATCTGTATGAATGTCTGTCTGCTGTGTTTCCTGAATACCACAGGAAGGAAGTGGAGATGAGAGGTGTCCCTATCAGTCAACTGATAATGCAGTTTCATGCTGTCTGACTTTGTACTGTTAAGAATCCCTTTGTTATCATGCTTACATAATCTGAAATCAGTCAAATACAGGTCAGTGATTCTGATCATATAGTATTATCTTGAATTGAATTTCATGTACATGTACATACAATGGTAATTAACCCATTTACTTCTTACAGACTCATTTTGATGCACATCCACATTATGAAACTGGTACAAGATGAGTTTCACTCTTCATTAGTCAGTTGTCAAATAATTATGATACACAGTAAAACATATCAGATTAATCTACCTCATCTTTTTTACCATTGATAGTACCTTCTCATAGAGAAACATGAAGACCTTGCAAACAATAACAGTCAACTTGCGAGTAACTGGAGGCTGATCGGTTTTATGCTGTTTGCTCTCATGTCGAATGAGATTTGCAATTAAATTTTTAAGGTTACTTGGTTTCTGCGATCAGGTTATGGTACCTATGCGTGCTTCAAAAGATCTATGAGGAAAGGGTAAGGCTGATTTTCACTTCGTTAAGGCCTCTAACCAGACACCAAATTCTTAATGTTTCATTATTGCTGTGCTCCTCTTTGCGTGGTAACACATGGTGTTTGAACTAAAAGTTTTCTAGATGAGATATATGTCATAAGTGCATGAATATTTCAGTGAATAGGTGAATTAATTCATTATAGGTAAGAGAGATTAATAACAACTTAGCAAAGTTTGAAGCATCTCTTTTATTTTAGGTCAAGATATCTGCAGCAAAGTGTTTTGGTGCATCTTTCTAAAAGCGCTGAAGTGCAACTTCAAACATAAATAATTTTCATAATAGAGTATTATTTTTTTTTTTTTATCAACTATCTCACATTTTAAGTTTGTATAAATAAATGCCAATATTTCCATTTTAAAATGTATGTTTATGCTTTATGTTTTAAATGTTAATTTTTTTATTGATTGTCATTAAATAGCTATTCATAGCTAATGTTTTCTGATTCGTAAGATAAGTCTGACAATAAATAAAATTTGAACTGAACGATAAAATTATCATTAGAATAAGAAATACACAAATAACAATTACACATTTCATTTAAATACCATGAATTAGGCATTTCTTTTGGAAAAAAAAATATATTATTGGGAAAAAAAGTAGTAATTTTAAGAAAAAATGTCACTTTTTGGCTTGAGGAAACCACATGTTAAGGGTAGAAAACTAACTCCCCAAAAATCACTGATTGTTGTGTGGGTGGCACATTCTAAGCTGTTTTGTTGTATTTTAAGAGTTTGTTTCAGTTTCATTCTTTTTTTTTTCGGCCGTAATGTTCAAAGATTCCTTTCAGGGCTTGTTTACTCGTCACTGATATGGTATTTAATGAATATTTGTCAACATTGTGTTTACAACATAAGACATTTTTCATCATTGTCCATCAGTTAAACATGCAGATTTTTCTATGCTGTAACTAAGGGTTTTCATGGTTATCTACCAAGTCATGTTATAGGTTAATAACTTGAAAAGGATTCATTGTTTCAAACAGCACTAGCAAAAGCACAAATTGATCCAAGCTTCCTTGGCTAAAAGCTTGCAACAGCATAAAGATAGTTATTGCTGATTTTAGCTTGCTCTCCAGTGGTCTGGAAATGAGGATTTTATAATTAAATTTGGTAAGGTTTAACTGTGGTTTTCTGCAGATCAGGCTTTATGTGGTACCTACTGAGTATGTCAAAATGAGTCTATATGAGGGAAAGGGCTAAACCATATTTTACCATCCATCTTCTTATGTCCCAAAAGCAAACTTGACAATGGGGGTAAAATAGAAGAACTTATTCTTCAAGTCTGTATACCAAATTTATGATGTAGAAAATTAAAAAAATGCATTGTCTATTCATGCATTTTAACTTGTCATGAGTCTTGCAAGGGATTGACCAACAATTGAAGCAAACATATCTTTTAATACAAGTAGTTTTGTAGACAAACAAAAAGTCAAAGGAAAGTCCATTTATATAAGCACACTATTATTTTAAGCCAGTCACTTTAGACAGGAATTTGATGAATTAATGGATACAGTAAAAACTGACAGTCTGCATGGAGGTCACATTAAAGAAGTTCAGATGGTTGCTATGACAGGTTTACCTTCATTTTCACAAGAAATTCTACCCTTGTATGATGTAAACCAATGTTATGTACTGTACATATGTTTCTGTAACCATTTTTAGACAGCAGCAAGCTGTTGTCTTTAGTAGCTGCAAACGCTTATCAGGCATCACTGACCTTGCTAATTTGCATATTTTCCATGACAAGTTTAATTGTACCTCTCAGCGCTTAGTGTGGATCCACATAATGCGATTCTGCACTTATGAATACGAATGGAATATGTTACGTGGACCTTTTATTCATAACCGTAACTGCTATTCATGTGCTGTTGTTTGTAAATGTGTTATTTTGCTCTGTAAACATCCATTTTAAGCGTGATCAATATATCCGTGACACTTATAAATCAGAACAGCAACCAATTTTACATATTTGAAGATCTAAAAAGAATAAGAAAAAAAGTAGCGCTTCGAATGTCTGTAATTAACCTAAAGTAGTTTTTTATTAGCATAATTTTGCTGAAAGCAAGTTCGGTTTCTCCCAGAGCATTTCTTAACTTTGAAATAGAAACAACATTCAAGTATCTAAAACATCAAGTACTTTGTCAAGTTCTACACTTAGTAACAGTAGATATTGTATATAAATCAGGTCCTAGGGAATGACCTACTTCTGAAGTTCATACAGTCAGGTTCATGACTCTAATTCCGGATTGTTTTATAACAGACAGAGTGTGAATTGACAATTCAATTATCTTACCACTGATTATAGTTGCAGGAGAGAGTGTGGAGTTTTTGCGTCATGTGGCTTTTGCCTCTTTTGTATCAATATTTAAAAATCACAGCTTTTTTCCTGTTAATCCAGCTGCCGTCTCTCAGTGCATTGAGCGCTTTGATTAGCTCATGGTGAGCTATTGTGATCCCCCTTTGTCCGTCGTCCATGCGTGCGTGCGACCGGCGTAAACAGCATCTCCTTCTTAACCACTGAATGGATTTTGACCAAACTTCACAGGAATCATCCTGATGATTCCCTCTTTTAAGATTGTTCAAATTATTTTGATTGGTTGAAAAAGTAGGTCACATGAGCTAAAAAAAGTAAATTTTGAAATTTTCTTCTGCAAAACTGCAAGGCCTAAGCTTAGATATTTAGAGTTTTGCATTGTCTAGTGGACCTCTACCAAGTTTGTTCAAATCATGACCCTTGGGTCAAAATTGGCCAAACCCCAGGGGTCACTTGATTTATATTGGCTTATAAAGGAAAAAAATTAGAAAAATTTTCTTAGAAACCATAAGGCCTGGTGTTTTAGTTATTTGGTATGTATCATTGTCTATAGGATCTCTACCAAGTTTGTTCAAATCATGGCCCTGCCCGTCTCTACATGTGCCATGGTCATTAGGCATTTTCCACGGATTTCCATGGAAATCCATGGAAACTTGGATGGAAATTGATGGAAATCCACGGAATATCAAAATCTTCCACGGAAATTTGTTGATAACATTATTTGCCGTCAAATTTTGCCATGGATTTCCACGGACACAGTAAAACCATCAATAGATTTCCACGGAATCTTCAAATTATGCCACGGAAAGTTGGACTTAGTCAAATTTTGGGACGGAAAATAGCATGGAAAATAACTTAGATAATTTTTGGGATGGAAAATAACTTAGATGTTTTTAATCAATGGAAAATTTGAACTTAGATTTTTTTTCTATATTTCTGGACTATCAAGAAAACAATATAATCATGAAATCACTATATGACTGAAATACTGTCGCAGCGACGGTAAATTCAAATCCCAAGCGAAATTATGACCATGGTCCACATTGTATTTCATTCATTTTGATGATCATCCATGTTGCCCATCAAATACATGAAATCAAACATGGTCGGCCATGGTATAACCATGGTCAACCATGGTAGGTCATAATAAAACATTACCAACACTGTGATAAAGACATGGTTTTACAAGTGTACAAGATATTCAAAGATTTACATTAAAACAACCCTTTTGATTTTGTGACCTTTTTATTAACTAACCAGAACAATTTGAACAAATTTTGTAGAGGTCAAAATAGGATTAAATCGAAAGCTTAAAAGCTTATTGGATATTAGATTGAAACAAAAACGATTAAATCTAACTACATATAACTGCACGTATTACTATGACCTTTTAACTGATGTTTTAACAGAAATCTTAGGTGATTCACTTTTCTTTTCTTTTTTTGAAAACTGTTACGCATCGAAAAAAAAGGTTACGAATGGTTTTCGTTCGAATTAACCGCGCCCGAATAAAAGTTCGGAAGTTGTTGCAAGGTTGTAGGACAATCCTACGAGGAAAAGTAGTGCCGAAAAATTGACGCTAATTTCTACGTAGATCAATGATTTTTACTTATATTTAATATTTTATTTTGGACAACCCACTCTTTAAACCTTATTTCGAAACCCAGTTTTTGTTTCGTAACTGATCTTAACTTTCCCTCTTTTAAATTTGAAAACCGAAAATAACGCAACGGTGCATCAATCCGCCATTTTGAAAAGAACGACAAACAACAAACAGTGTAAACAATAGGTGATAACGTTATTGATTCGCAATATTTTCGCAGATGACATCCATTTTATGACGAAGGTAAGAATATTCAATATAGTTATGAGTATTATAATTATGTTTGTAATGAAATTACTTTCCATTTACCGATAAAAAAATAAGTGACTTTGTTTCGTCTGCAAATGGCGATGAGATTATTTTCTGCCCGTCGATGTATAACACAATCCATACAATGTTTAGTTGAATCGCATTTCTTTTATTTGCTTTCCAGAATATATATATATATTTGTGTTCAACATTTGTAAATTAACCTTTCAGGAAATTTAACAAAAAAAAAAAATCGATCGCAGGTCATATCGTCCACGGTTAGCATCGTACTTAATTTTTAAAAAAGGAAGGCCTTGGTGAAAAATCATTGTATATACAATAAATCTGTTAACAAACGTGCGATCCGCAATAAAACTCATTTTGGTTTACACTTAATCATCGCTTGGTTATCTTACATGTAGATCTATAAAAATTTAAGGAAAAAAACATTATTTACTCCTTTAGATGTATAAGAATTTCTGTTGGAATATTTGTTCATGACCAACTGCTGGCAGTGACTTGTAATTTTTTAACATTGAATGCTGAATAAAATTCAGCTATATTATGTCCATTGTCATTGCTGTAATAAAATGAAATCTGATTGATTTAACACAACTTTTTTGTTTTTATTTTAGCAACATGTCCAGCCATGTTTTCAACAAGGATGATGCCTCCTCTTGTCCACTTTGTAAACAACACAGACTTTGGATCATAGTGATTAACAAAAGGTAAATAGACTCTTATTCTAGAAATGAATACATTTTTTGAGAAAAAGAAAAGTTTCTATGATCCTTGAAAACTGAAGTGTCACATATCAAAGAACAACTTGAGACATCCACAATGCTACTGCCTTTACCTTTTTCATGGTAGTTTATTAGACAGGCAGTTTACCTTACATAACACTGTCCCCAGTGGTAAGAATGTCTGCCTCTGGAACTGGAAGCCATGGGTTCCTGTCCCTAGCAGCAACGTATGAAAGTTGTAAAAGGAAAATGGCACTGTATCTCCCTTGTTTGGTGCTCAGCATATTAGAATAGGTCCCAGTCGTGGTGTTGGGGATAATGCAACTTGGGAGTGGTGTCATGCCAACTATCTATGGCGTGATGCTGCAGTGCAACAGCACTATATCTCTCAAACTTAGTTTTCAAATAATAGCTGTCATATTACTTCTATTGCAACTGAGTTTGATTGTGGCTGAACTCAATTTCTCCTAGTTAACTGACATTGTAAGATGGAAAAATATTTTGGAATTTATAATGATGAGAAAAATTTGGTTTTACACATTTGCATGCACAGTCAGAACTTCATCTTTATTATTAATAGTGGTATGAATGGGAATAAGGATCAATGATCAAATCTGAGTAAACACTAAATGTTTACATACAAAGGCAGGCTATAGGCTTTGCGCTTCTTAGTTATTTTACTTTAAAATCATTTTACTTTTCTTTTTTAAGTTTCAGACATGTGGGAGGAAGAAAGCTGAAGTCCTTGCAGAAGATGAGCAGAATTTCAATGTAAATTTATGTGTAACATCAGCATATGTTCAGGAATGTCAACAAGGACTTGGACATTCCTCTTTCAAAGTGGAAACTGATCTCTGACCCATGGCGCATTGGATCATCAGGACCACTGATCTAAGTGAATTCAAGGAAAATCGCTTTGGAACTTGGACTTCAGTGAATTCAAGGCATCCAACAGGTGGCATAATAAGTTTTAAAAATGTTATAAGTGTTTTTAATACAATAGGTGGAGAAAGAGGAGGTTGTTCAGGACTTGGAAAATAGGCTATAGTGCATTATGAAAAAACAAAAAACATTAATAAAGGATGAAACCGGATACTGCTCTTAAGCATGGGGAATCAATATCCATGTTGGTCACTGTAATTTGTTTGGAAAAAAAAAGATTGTTTAGACTGTTGATACGGATGTGATGACATGAATAAAAATTATTTTTGTATCCAGCCATGTTGCCAATTTAAATCCCCTGGTCCACCATACTCACTGCATGAGTATTATTTGGCACCATTGAATTTACATTAATTACCATTGAAGGTTATTGATATTTCATTTTAAATCATTGATTCACCATTACTTTATGTAAAATGACACCACCAAAATACCATTGAAAAAACCATTTTATTCCATTAAAATCCCTCATTGGATACCATTGAAAATAATTTTTCATTTTTTAGGGAGAGCTCATTTGCATATTTCGGCTAATTTCAATGGAGTTTCAATGGTGTTTCAATTGAATTTCAATGGTGTTTTGATGGAGTTTCAATGGTTGTGCTACATTTGGTTCTGCTAAGAGAAATGGTAATTCAATGGTGTTTCAAGCCATTTCATTTCGATAAGGGAAGGGAGAATTTGATGACAATAGATCTTTTTACACTTTTTTTTATAGCCTTTGTATTTTTTACCGATGTCTCATATTTACAAGGAACATACCATAGGTGATCCTTTAAGTTTGGATGGAGTTTAGGGTCTCTGGGTTCATGGTAAAGTCTTGCATTTATATATTTTTGATAAAGTTGAATATTTTTCAACTTCATTACAAGTCATAGCAATGACTTGCCAACTTATATTTTTCACAACTACAAAATGCCATGACTCTGTCAAGTTATATAACTATGTTTACAATTTCTTTTGGCAATTTTTCTGTCCATAACTGAGTGAATGCGTAAACATTTTTTGAAATATTGTTACTGACAAGATTTTGAGCCGGGAGCATTTGTGTTTACCAAACACGTTCTTGTTTCAGAATGCTAAATGCCAAAAAATTTGTGTTTGATTGGCAAACAGCTTAGAACTTGACGCTGAGTTCAGAAAATACATTGATTGAAAATGGATTAGATTTACCCTTATCGATTTAGTATATCACACTATTGCAAATGAATGGTTAAACATGTAAACACAAGTTTTTATGCTGTAATGGATAGCAAAAGTAAATCATGAATAAGTGTGCTATTTTGGGACAGCCCTGGTACATGTATGTATATTTTTAATATTTCTGTGTAAAGCACTTTTTTAAAATCCACTGTATGCAATAATGATATATCATGTTTAATTATCATTATGTTATCTGAATGAACCGAAGTAGTTTATAGTTTGAAACCAAAGAATGTGTATTTTTAAAACACATCCAAATTTATGCTGTATTTATGAAATTTTAGAAAGTGGTTCTAAATATTAAAAATTCTTCATAGAAATAATTAATAAATAAATATCATGGTTTTAGTTTGCATGTGGCATTTCTACAGATATTAACTATAATGTGTCAAAATTTGACATTTTTCCAATTATCATTGAGCTTTAAAAACAAGGTCAAGGACACAGAGAGCATCTCATTTTGTGATCCTTTGGTATTTATAGATCTAGTACATCTTTTTAAAAATTATTTTCACTATTATTGATAAAATACTGTAAATAAGAAAACAATACCAGTTACATTATGATGGTTACTGATAATGACAACTTTTTTTAATATTTTATCAAATGTCGGGGTTTACATAATGACCCATTGTTTTTTACATATGTATGTCTTCAGTAGATATTATTCAATGATATATATAAATTTAAGAAATTTCTATGGAACAGTTTTTTTTGTAATTGAAGATTTAGTGTGAAAAGTTGTTGAACTTGTGGGACTATTTTTCACACTAGCCCACCACTATGAAATGTAGTTTTGATATTAGATACCACCACAGACACTGTATAAGCATTTATATCAATGAAATAAATATCATATTAAATTTTATAGGTGAAAAGATAATGCACTCAGTTATGTTTTGTCTTTTTAACCAACATTTACATATCAGTATGTACATATCAGTATGTACTGTATTTGATGCTGAATCAGTTCCAGAAATGACATCTACACCTACTATGAAATTGAGCTATATCTCAAAAACGAGTTCGGTGACCCCTTTTTTTCTTTGCTTTTTTGAATTTCTCAAACTTATTTCTACAAAATATAAAAAAAATGAAAAAAGTCTATGGGAGGGAAGAAAATCTAGATATCGTCTTTAAATGAACTATATAGGTTAACTGCATTTCATTTCCCAATAATTCCAATCTCATTATCATATAATTTTGTATTTAAAACATTTTCATTGGACAACGTCAATTTTTTTTTTTAAAGACTTATTTTTCTATAAAACCCTGGAGCGGGACTACTTTTACGTTTCTCGGGTAAACAAAGAAGCATCAACATTTTAAAGGTCGGTTTAACAATATGCGAACTTGAATGTAGTTCACAACGGTTCCACGCTTTAATAATTTGACTTTTTGTCAGATTTGTGCACGATTTGACATTCTTTACACATGCATAAAGACCAGAAAAAATGAATCCTATAATAAAAATATTAGCAGCTTAACAGAGCTAAAAAGGACAGTTTGCATTTCATTGGTTGCATAATTTTGTTTCGCTAATGAGACGTTGCATTGTCATTAGGTCCATGTGAGGTTTGCAGTAAGTTACTATACAAATGTATGCACTTATTCAGTATGTTGATG
>CM037784.1:33279123-33313185 GCA_021229015.1 Solen grandis
TTTGACAACGAATTCAAAGCGATTATTTCTTTTCATGTATACCCTCTAGCTAAAACAAATTATGGACAGTATAAATACCATTTTAAATACGCTTTTTATAAAATTTTAATACGTCTTTTTAAAATAGTCTTTTTATGTTTTACACATGCAATTAAAGACTATAAATCTAAAACTTTTTTTTAAAATTTTGGCTTTTTGGGGCTTAAAATTTATATTTGTTTGCATTTTTATTGAATAAAATATATTTTGATCTAGATCTATTAAATAAACACCTTAAAAAAAAATTTTTTTTAAATTCATTAATCATCATCACAAATGCAATACACATTTACATATCTTTTTTTTACAGGGAAAAGTGCGCGTGAAGTTGAAAAAAATAGTCCCGTTGTTTAAAAATTCTGCCTGAAAAAGGGCTAAGTTATCTCAAGTGTATCAGTAATTTTTTGCAGTGGGTTTTGATAAAATTAAAACTGGTTGAACTTACAAGGATCTTGTCACCCTCTTAAACCAAAAACTGGGACTCCAAAATGTCGTGAAATCAGAAACCCAATGCAAAAAAGGCCGGGTACAATATGCCATTTTGGGCCTCTTCCTCATAATTGTACCCAAATACGTTTTCCCCGGGATTTTGGTGACCTGTAAAAAAAAAAATGAATTTTCAGGTATTGTTGCAATAAAGAGATAAAAATACAGGATTTTATTCAGAAAGATCTCCAAATTTTTACATGTTTCTTTTATAGGTTAGGGGAATGGGCACTCTGGACAAAAATCACATTTTTTCAGCCCCTTTTAGCAACATAGCTTTGGTTTTGTTTCTTTTTTTGGGGAAAAAGAGAATTTTAACGGGAGAATATAATTTGACTGAGCCTTAATAATTTAAGTTGGTTTTGAATCGCCCCAGCCCACCACATTCCAATATCGTCCGATATCTATCCAATTTTTTTTTTTATCCCCCCGATATCGTTTATGTTTGGGGCCCGTTATCGTTTTGCCCATCGATTATAACGGCCGATATCGTTTTATAATTGTCGGCCCAAATATGGGTCCGTATCGGCAATTTAATAAAATATTTAATAATTTTCAGTGTGAAAAACTTTTTTACGTGACAAAATGTGATTATATGGCACAAAATTTTTTTTTTTGCCGGGAAATTGGGGAATGTTTTCCTAAAATTTGGGGGAAAAAAACTATTTTTTGGCTTTGGGAAAACTACCCAATAATGGTCATCAAAGGGGCAAAAAAAAAACCCTCGGGGGAAAATTTACGCTTAAATTTGCTGGTTTAGGTTGTGAATACGAAATTTTCTTTGGGTTCCCATCAGGGTTTTTTCATCCATCATTTTAAATACAACTATTCAATCAGGCATATCTACACGACTTGTGTGCACAGTTTCTATTAACATTTTTCTCAAGTAAATTTTTACTGAAATAGATTAACCCCCTTGACTGTGAGTCGTCGACATTTTTTTTACTTGATATTTTGATCGGGCAAAATAAGCAACATTTGCACTCGCGAGGGACACGTTTTCCATTTTTAATGAATTTATGCCTTACAAAAAGGGTGTTTTTATTGGGAGTTTTCTTTGGGTTTGTTTTAATCAAACTGTTGTAAAAGGTTGAAAAACGACTTTTCTAAACTATTTCCCAGGGCATGATGTCATGCAGGAAAGGGAATAAGTACCGGGGTTTTTCCGACGTTATATAAAAGGGGCCCTTTGGGTTTTTTGATCTTATTGAGAAAAAAAAAGGTTAAAATTTTTGTTTATCCCCCTTTTTCACATACTTTTTTAATGATAAAAGTACAAATAAACCTAACCCAGAGACTAAATGTGTATCTATTCAGTGGGACAAGTAAAAAACGGTGTTTTAAAATATTAACGTGTCCCTCGTAAAAACAATAATTTTGCTCCATTATTGACTGTAAAGAAAAAACAAAAAGCAAAAAAACTAGAAATGTTCCATGGGAACGATCCCCTCCCAACTGCTTTTTCTCATGAAAGCATGCAAAATTTTTGCCCAATGAAAAGGATATTATCAAAAGGTGATTTATAAAGGGGAAAGGGCAAGAGACATGCTAAAAAAACAGAATATCCCTAAATTCATTAAATAAGCATATTTATGATGCCCTATAACAACCCTGCGTGACAAAATTTAATGTTTCTAGCAAGCTCCTTGTCAAACACAATTTTGATTTTCCCGAAATAAAAATAAAACAAAGGGCGATAACTAAAATTTTACTTGAATTTGGGTCCTAACTTCTCCTGATGTTTGCAACATTATAATAAAGTTTTTAATAAATCCCTGCGATAAATTTCATTTAGCTCCAAACAAAAATTTAAACAAAGGGCAACCAAAATATAATTTGCCCCAAACAGGAAGGGGGCAGCACTTCCCCAAAATGTATCAACATAAAAAAAATTAAAATCAACCCCTGAGTAGCATTTGTTTACCTCCTAAAAAAATTTTAAGTATTAAACAAAGCGCTGATGACAGCACCTCGACTTTTCCGCGTTTTTGTTATATTCGTAAAAAAACTTAACAAAGGGCAATAACTCCAAAATTAGCAAATGAAGTTATGTTTTTGGTCACGCACTCCCCCTTGATGAGATCTATCCACATATGAAGTTTCATGTTGATCCCTTTTATAGTTTCTATTAGGGCCCGGGACAAAAACAAGATGAAAAAATCAAAAAAAGGCAATAACTCCGAAAATTAGCAAAAGTTAGGGTTCTTGGCATTTTCCCCCCCCTTGATGAGAAACGGACGCGGGAGAAGTGCCCGAAATAGTTCTAACTATTCTTTGAATACCGAGCAAAAATTTAAAAAGGGCTTTTAAATTATAGTTCTTGTACAGTACTTATCCTTAGAGATTTTCCCCACCTAGAATTTCATGCTATCCCTCTTCATTTTTTGACTTGCTCCGACAAAATTTTGGGGACGGATGGACGTACGGACGGACAAAGGCAAATCTTATCCCCCACCCCACTTTAAGTTGGGGGAAAAAAAAAGGGTTAAAAACCCTTTAAATGATAAAAAATAAAAAAAAAACACTATCAATCGCCACCCCCTTTACAACAAAAAACTAACTGTAGGGAAATGAATAAATAGGGTAATTTACAAGTAATTTTAAAAAAAATATTTTACATTTTTAAAAACTATATTAATCAAAAAACATATCGGCTCATTAATACACCCCAAAAACTAGGAAAAAACTGACTGTAAAAAAAAATTAATAAAAAGAAGTCTATAAAAAAAACAAAAAATTAAAATTCATATTCACATGTATCAGTTTTTTCCTCCTTTACAATATTTGACTAGTACATGAAAAGGGGTGAAATGTTCAGTTTTGACAATGTTGAAGTCCATTCTTTTTAATCAAAAAAGAAATTTAAAAGTTTTGCAAACATTAAACAAATCTGATTTTCGGGAAAAAAATGGTGGATTTAATGATTTTTGAAGCCCAATTTTTTTAAATGTCATGTACACTGTTACCTTTTTATGAAAAAAGGTTAAATGGCCCCACCAAAGGTAATGTTTGCAAAAAGGGACATTTTTTGAAAAAAGGCCATATCCCAAATTTTTATTTCATATTTAAATTGAAACTCTGTTATAATTTTTACCCGCTTAAGACGATCATAAGGGACATCATGGTGGTGTGTCTTTGTAACTCGCCTCTTTTTTCCCCCCCATCCCTGTCGGACCATTTCAAGCCACTTTGAAAAAAAACTCTGTATCGGGGCATTGGGTTTTTAAAATTTTCTCTGTACTGTTCTAAAAATATATATATAAAAAGCATTTTAAACATTCAAAGCCCAAAAAATGTGCATGAAAAAATCATGAAATTGCCTATGAAAAATTTAGCTAACTAAAAAAAACGGGAATGTTTCACATTGTCAAATTGTTTTTTGGATTTAATTCATTCAATCAACTGAAGTCTTTTGCACACCTAACAAGATGAGAAGGATACAGAAAGTTGGGTACATATGCCCCTACTCTTTTTTTTTTCGCAAAAATGGGGGTGTTTTCCAAGGACATGGTTGGGGTGGGCAAACGAATCCCGACCCCTAAATTATTGGTCAACATGCCACTCGCCACACCCATCAGGTTTGTCGTTTTTACTTTGAAACTCATTGATTTTTCCCCCAAAATAATACTATGCTGTTAACTACCTTTTCATTTAGTGACATTCCCATGAAAATTTTTCCCAAATGCTAACAAAGAAGAGACTTTTAATCACAAAAAGTGTACCATAGAAATTGTTGATTTTTTACATACAGATTAATACGTATTTAAAGAAACCCCAACACTGCCTCTACAAAAGGTAGTTTTTAATAACAGCCCCCATAAATTTTTAAATTACACAGTGACCAAAAAAGATGATGCAAAACACAATGCACATGGTGATGCAGGGAAAAAACATAATTTCAGTCTTAAGCTAATTATTGTTCTATAGAAATAGGTATTGGCTGTAATGAATATACAAAAAAAATAATCTTACGAAATTTGGGGAAAACTCAGTTCAGTGCCCCCAAAAACCATTTTTTCCCTGCCCCGTCCAATGAATTAAATGCCAAAGCTGTTGTGCAATCCCTCCTTCTTATTCGCTTGTCATTGTTTTGACGATGACCACCAATGTTGGAGAAATAGTTGCCTGCTGAAATCAATATTAAAATATGAAATCATAAATTGGGAATTTATTTTGCAAATATTTTGGGGCTTAATTAATTATGTTGGATTATTAAACGCATTTTTGATAGATGATTCCCAGAAAGGCTTTTTCCCTTTTGCTAAAAATATTTTCCCCCAAACTTATTATTTTTTTTAAAAAAATTTCAAAAATTTTCTTGATCCTTTTGTACTTTTGAGTTAGGGCCCGGGAAAAAAAAAACCCGACAGACTACGGAGGGAAGACGACAATCTGAATCCAGAAACCCCCCCTTACAATTTTGTTGTTCAGGGGTAAAAATAATTTAATAATGTTTTTTTCTTTTAAATTTTCTAAAATTCTTGGGGTACGGGCTTTAATAAATTTTTCAGAAAATCACTGCAGCACAGCAATTGTCCTTTTAAAATACTGATTTTTAAAAGAAAATTTTGATGAAAAATTTAAATGTCTTAAAAATACTTTTATTATATCCGGAATAGGAAACAGTTTTTATTAAAAAGGCAAAAAGAATAAAAGGGGAAAGGGGTATCTCATTTGTTTTTGTAGGAACCAGTTAAACAGACTGAAAAGCAGGTTTTTGTTTATACAAAGTGCTTCCATAAGATGTACTTTAAAGGAACTCAGATTTTCATTTAACTTATGGGTCTCTTAACAAAACAAAAAAATAATACTTTAAAAAAAATATATTTTTAAAACTTTTTTTAATATGTTTATACATCATTTTTCAAACCTCCCTTCAAATTTCTTCGTTCCTTGGTTGCTCCTCGTTGATCGGAAGGAAATACTCCTCGGAATCTTTTTTTCCCCCCCAAAACCCACCATCGCTTGAAACCCAGAAATATAGCCATCTTTTTCGCGTTGATCCTGTTTTTTTTTTCCGGGGTTGGGATTACTATGTCAGTTTTTAAAATCAAATAAAATTAAAAAAAACCATTCAAGGAAGTAAACCCAAATAATACAAATTTAAATTTAAAGGGTTTCGACAAATGCGATTTCACACAAACAAATAAGTACAAGGAAACCAAAACCCAAATGATCAAACTTAATTGAATAAGCAATACTACAATTAAAGCAACAACTAGTACCCATTTCCCCTATTTCTTTTAAAACAAAAAACACGGGCCTAAAAATTCCAAAATCTTCACTCGTCCGCCTCGGCTGGATGGCATAGAAAAAAATTTATCAAAAAAAGCTTGATTGTCCTGCATCCCATCACCCTCATAGCAACGGACATTTTTTTTCACTTCCCGAAAAAATTTTTATTTTTAAACTAATTTAAGATACATTTTTTTTCCTGATAAAAAATTCTGAGCTTTGGGTTTAAGTGGTTAGATGATGACAGCCTAGAAATCCTGAGGTTTGGCCTTTTAGGGGCCGGGTTGTGGCTTGAGATCCTGGGTTTTGGGCTTGGAACGACAGGTTGTGGGCCCTTTAGATGCCTAGGGTTTTGACCCTTGGGGGAAAGATGAGGGGTGGTCTTGGAGACACTGAGGGGTGGGGCTTGGGAGCCCGAGGGTTTTGGCCTTGGAAGACTGGGTTTTTGGCCCCTTTTAGGCCTGATTTTTTTACCTTAGATGGCCTTGAGATGCCTGAGGTTTGGGCCTTTTTAGGTGCCTGAGGTTGTGGCTTTGGGGAGCCAGGGTTTTGGGCTTGGAGACGACTGGGGTTTTGGCCTTTTGGGTGCCGAGGTTGTGCCTTGGGGACACGAGGTTGTGGGCTTGGGGACGACTGAGGGTTTTGGGCTTGGGATGCCTGAGGGTTTGGTCTATTTGGGGATCTTGGGTTGGGTAATTTTTATTTTCTTAGCGAATGGAATTTTTTTGGGGGGGGTCGGTAATCATTTCGCTCTCTCTCTCCGTTCTGACTCTGAGTTATGAATCGTGGGTTGGGCCTAAAAAATAAAATAGAGTATGACTTTAAATTTTTAAAATATTACTTCAATGTTGTTTTTGTTGTGCTGGAATTTTCTGTCGCTGCAAAATATTTTTTTTCATAAGCGACCTCCGCATTATAGGGGAGGAAAACCCCGAGACACAAGCACCCGCGAGAAACCCCTGACCTACGCAACCACTTGAAGGCTTCCCCCATAAAAATCCGAAGTCCCCGAAGGGGGCTCGAAAACCCCCGCGTGAGGGGGTGAGTGAGGTTAAGTTGACGACTTTCCCTTCAAACACGGGGGCCCCACTTCAAGTCAAAATTAATGCTCACAAAAAATTAAAAAAATTATTTTAAGTTGAAAATTTTTCTTTTTTTCAGGAGTGAACATTTTTTTTATAAATATTTTCGAAAAAGTTTAACCAAAAATTAATGTTTTTACTCTTCTTACCCCAAACATTTTTGATGAACAATGGCGTTTTTAAAATTTTATGATCATACAAAACCCTATTTATTATTTACTTGTTTAAGTCACATACCTATGCTTTTTTTTTTTTTTGGCGTTTGAATGACTGGGGTCAACTGAATGTATTGTTGAATATCCACTCAATTCAGCTTCCTTTGCCCTTTCCCTAAGCTTTTGCAACGAATCTGAAACTTTGTATTTATTTCCCCCAATAAAAAGTAAACAGTGTCCAAATGTGATGATTACCCAGCAATACACTCTAAAGCTTAATGCAAAAAATCAAAGGTTTAGTTCCCCTGAAAGCTATAAAAAAAACTGATTAACCCGTACAGCTAACAGTTAATGGGAATGATTTTCCTCTCTGATAAATTAAAAATAAAAATATTAATTATTTGTTTTTTTGTTGATTTAAAATCCACCGACGTATTTCGGCATTGAGACTTTGTCACTTGAGACAGTTGTGCTGCCAACTGCAGTATCACACCTAACATGTACAAATACCACACCCAGTCCTATCCCAACACCCGGGCCCAAACCCTCCTATAACCAAACAAGGGGGGTTATACCATACCATTTTTTACAAATTTGATATGTTGCGGCCGCGGGTCTAACCCCTGACCTCCTCCTGAGGCCACCCCTAACCACTCGGCCACTGGTACGGTGACAAAATTGAATTGATTTGATTTAAAAAATATCACCCAACAAAAATTTTATAAAAATTCAATCTTAAATGGGAGTGATCACAGAGAGAAAGGTACTAATAAATTGATACTAAAAAACACTAAACCTCTCTTGCCTTTCTTGGCAGTGTGCACAAAATCCTCTCTCATTTTTCCCTTAAAAGCCTCACAAAATAATATTACAGCGGGTCTCTACAGCTCTTACTTAGCAAACACCAAGTTTTTGTTAATTGTTTAAAGCAAAGAAAAAGGAAACAAGGTATGGGTATGACTACCATGCTTATGTGTTTTGAAATTTACCGTCGCTGCAATTGTTTTCAATCAAATTTTGACGTCCCTAATTACACAAGGACCCATAAACCACCCAAACCTACTGCTTCCCGCTGGAAAACTTCCTCACATGAAAAATCCAAAACAAACCCCCGCATGAGGGGCCATATATTTTGTCCCTTTGGGCCCCGGTGGCCCCTACCATCTTCTGTCCAAGATATATGAAAACTAAAAAATTAAATGCATGCATGCATTTTAGTTTAATATTATACAATATGAAAAGAAATGAAAACAAGGTATAAGTATTTACCATTGTGTACATTTTCTTATACTTTTACAAGACCCCATGTGTTCTGGCTCTGCATCTTTTTCAAAGCCCAAAAATTTGTTTGGCGATGTTTTTATGGGGGGCCCAAAATAGCTTTCACCGAACCTCTTTCCACTGTCCTTATAACCATTTTTCAGAAATGACCGCTATCTCATTGTTCAAATTCAACTACCAGATACTTTAAAATTTTTTTGTCTGGCAAAATGAAAGCAAAAATATATAAGCTCATATTTTTTTTTTAATTTTTTGAAAAACTATACCGATTGGGAAAAGGGCATTTAAAAAATAATTAAAAAAAATAGCAAATTTTTTTACAAATAAAACACTAATTTTTTTTTACAAATCAAGATTCCCAGTACTTAAAAAAATATTTATTACTTGTGAAAATTTGCAAAAGAAAATGATTGGTGCAATTTCGGTTTCATTAAAAATGTGACCAAATTCCAATTACGTTTTTTCTAATGTATTTAACTATTACATTCTTGACAGACAACTCTTTTCCGCTGACCAAGCCATGTATAAACGGGATACATACAAAGCCCTCTCAAAGGAAGAATACACATTTAAAACAAGTCTTTTACATCAGCGAACACAATATGCCCCTAAGGGCGCAAAACGCTTTTTTTCTAAGGTCTGAAGGGTAATGGGGAAATTAAAAAAAACTGTCACATTTTAAAAAATTTTTCATAAACAAACATCTTTTCAGTATATCCTAAAAAACTATATTTCCCGATAATACCAACCTCATTTTAAAAAAAGCATTGTTTCCTCTGGTTGGAAAAAACATCAAAAAAGGATTTTTTTTAAACTGTGAAATCACCTAGGGGGAAACCAAGGGAATGGTCCATTTCTTATTTTCTTTTAAAATGCCTCTTTTTTTGAAAACCCTTTACAGCAGAATCAAACAGACTCCTTTACTTTCAGATATTCTGCGAAACACTTGTTGCAAAGGCAAGTGGGTTTCTTAAATCCTTTATTTTTCCCCAAAAACTTTTAAAAACAAAAGGGAGATAGTTTTTTTAATGGGGCCCAAAATTTTTAACATCTGATGCCAAAAAGTATCAAACCCTGTACTTGTATCAAACATATTTCTGCATATTTTCACCAAATGATAAAAAAATTTAAAAGTAGCCCTGAGCATAAAACCTTAAGTGTACAAAAGAAACTGAAAAAACGAACACACTGAAAACCAACATAAAATGCTTGTACAAATCAGGGCCCAAGGTGTTTCTTAAGAAAAACTGGACCAAATATAACAAGAACTGTCGAAACTAGTTCTTTCCACCTTTTTAACATAATCAATGTTCTGGCTTGCGACTGAATTCTTTTGGCAAAAAACTCTTTTTCAGACAAAAAATCAAAAATTTTCTTTTCAACTCCACCCAAAGCGGCACCCATTTTCAAGTGGCCCCTTTACCAGAGCGAATCAGGTTTTACAACTCCAAGATATACCAAGTGCATACATTTTTAGGGGAATGAGAAAACCACCCCAAAAGGTAAATTAAATGGGGTTTTACCATATGATGTTCTTCAAATTGAATTTCATCAAAGAACATCATTCAAGTAGAATCATTTGCAGGGAAAAGTCATTTTCCCCCATTCTCCACGTGTACACATTTTTCACAACCATGATACCCGTGGCTTTTTTTTTGTTTTACAAAGGGTTTTTCAGGGCACAATATTTCCAAAAGACAAAAAATTAACCCCGTTCTCAGATCATCAGGACCTAACCCAATTTGAAGTAAATTTCTCAAATCACGAATAAATGGTCAAGGTCTCGGCCACACGTAGGGGTTTTGGGCTCCAGAAAATAGGCCAATAACAAATGGGTTGGAAAAAAAAGGTTTTTAAGTCCCCAAATGGGCCCCAAAATGAGCACCAAACTTTTGACAAGGAGTCCACAAAATTTTCTTGAAAAGAAACTTCATTTTCATTGTCCGCACCATTTAAATATTGCAGACCCAACTTTCATTCCAAAATGGTAATACAACCACCAGCAATATTTAAAACTTCATAATTTTTTGGAGTTTTTCAAAGTTCTGGGTCTTTTTGGGAAGTAGGTAGATACGGGGGCAATTGCAAGAAATCATTTTGCGAATGGGTAAAATTAGTTCGTAACCCAATAAATAAAAGTGTATCCAAATTTGCCCCACATCATCAGATTCACCATCCAACTGTCGGAGAAATTTCTTTTCAGAACTGGAGAAATAACATTTTCAAAACTGCCATGAACAAAACTTTACAGTACATATTTCAATACCCCTCTCAACATATCCTTGAAAGGTCAGTCCCTTTAGCTTTTCAAGAGACAATGAATTGCCCTATTGGATTACGTTAAATTTAATATTAAGGGGTCCCTTATCAACACTAAATACTTTTTGCATTAATATACATTTACTGGGAAACAATTTTTTCCCGCGTTTTGACCCAAAAGGGAAATCATATTCAAAATCACAAATTTTTAAAAAAAAATAAATGCAAAAATTTTGGCCTAATTTATTTTTTTTCAGGATTTAAATTTTCCTACGATTAGGCCATATGTAGCTTTGTGATTTTATTTAACTAAATATTTTAAAAAATTAAATAAAAAGCATAATAAGCATTTTTTAAAACATTTAAAATAAAGAAGAATAAAAAAACCAGCCCAATTTGAGAAATGAATTTATCTAAAACTTTAAAAGAAAAAATTTTTTTGTCGCGAAAACTGTTAAAATAAAAACAAAGAAAAATAACAATATAGGTAGAAAAGATCGCACTTTGAAATAAACAGGGATTAATTTCAAAATCGAAAGTTTCTATATTTTTACCAAGATAAATAAATACAAAATTTTGATGCTTTTACATTTTTTTCCCCGCCGAATGAATTCAGCAAGTATCAGTAATTTCAAAGTACGAAACATTTTTCCCGGGTTTAAACGAACTAAATTTAAATATAAACGAAATTATTAATAAGATATCGGGGATGAACGGACCGACAAGGGGTTTTCAGAACATAGAAAATTTTACATATATAGTTTTTTTTTTTTTGCATAATTCTTAAATTTTCACTGCTGAACGTTATTATTTATTTTTTTATGTTAAGCTAGGAAATGAACCACCCTAATATAAGGAGGATACGATAGACTGGCCGTTTTTGCCGATACCGTTCAATACCCTATCTTCCGTATAGTCATGCTGGCTGGGGGTATCGGTCATTTAAAATGTCCCAAGTACCCCAACTTGGGGGCCCCGGGGCATGTATATGGTACATGGGACATGCGGGGGAAAACTAGGACCCAGTATAATTTTTCATTAAACTAAAAAACATTGGGGAAAAAGAAAACCTTTAAAAAGGGAAAAACTTTATCAAACTTTTATTAAACTGAAAGTAGAAATTTTCACAAGAAATAAAACATTATAAAACCCCCAAAAAAGGTTCCAAAATATTTCGATTACGAAAAGCTTTCGGTTGATTGACTATAAAAATAAATCAACCAACATAAAAAAAAGAAACCTTTCCAAGACTTTTAGAAAAGAATATATGTCCATGTGCAAATGACAATATTTTACTTACAAAACACCAGTACTTAATAATCAAAAAAGCCAAATCAAAATAAACAGCAAGTAAATTTTTCACCTTATCCACGTAGCAATTAAACCATTCATGAACAAAATTCTTCATTCTAACATAATATGACTAGTCAGAATTTCTTTTGCTTTTTCAAAACTATCCTCACACAAAAAGAAACTGCTTAAATCCACTCTTAAATTCTTTGATGTAGGGGCAGTGCCCCTTTGGCGATGGCTTGAAGTTTCATATTATATCTTGAACTCAATGAGGTCTTTATCTTTTTGTCAGATGAACAAAAAATGGAGTTTTGATTTATTGGGTTTGGGCTCAGAAATAAACTTCAAACAATCATCGATAACTGACAACCTTTCCCGACAAAATTCTTACTGCACTTTTTGAGTAAATTTAAAAGAAAAGTCCCTTTTTAATATCTTGCACTAAAAAATTCATAAAACCTGTTTGATTCATAATGCTAAAATCTTCAATATAATAAACGTCAATCATCCCTTTCAGAATTTTCTCACTGCTCTGTATCGACTGCTATTTTTCTTCAAGGAAAAAACTTTTTTGTTAATTTGCGTGAAGTTGTTTTTTGATGACTACATTTTTTCCCAATTTTAAAAGCATACCTTACTATCTGTTTTTGACGGGTTTATCTTTTTAAATTACAGACTTCTTTTTTTTTCTAGTATTTTTTACTTTTTCCTTGCCCCTGCTTTTGAATGGGAACTTCTTCGGCGAAAGTAGTTACTTCCTCTGTAAAACTTCGCCGAACCGGCCTATTTATAAATAAATTCAAAATAAAAATCAAACAAATTTTTTTTTGAAAAACTGTTGTTTGATGTGATTTTTTTTTTTAATTTTACCTTTCCCTATATATTTTTTAAATACATAAAATATCTTTAATAAAAATTAAATTAAATTTAGATCACACTTGCTACATTGTAAATAAGCTTAAATCACTCACTTTATTTTAAAACGGGTTTCTCTTTCTCATATTTGATCAGAAATTTGAAAAGTACTTTGATCAGTTGCTGATACACCATTGTACGCATTCCGAATAAAAAAATTTTCTTATATTAAAAAAACACTTAAATTTTTTCACTTAGCAATTTTTAATATGATGTACACATGTCATTTCAACATTGAAAATTAAATATTTAGTTATTTTTTTTTTGATACACTTACTGCATGGAGTCTCGGGTTAATCTCTTTATCACAAACTGTTTGTATTGGAACGATTTTGGGGCCATCATAAAAATTTTCAATCCGTGGCTCCTGATATCGTTCTCCCTAAAAAAAAAAATTTGCATCATTTCTTAAAGAATTTGTGAAGGGGTAAGCACATACTTACTTTTGTTTTTTTAGTTTTAAGTGGCATCATTTTTGTTTTTATTATTTTGTCATGTTGCAATGCTTTAATACTATTATAATTTTCTATTATTTTTTTATAAATTTATTTTTTAATTTTTTTATTTATTGTTATTGATGTTATTAATTTATTAATCATATTCTAATAAATTTATCTACATTTGACTTACTGCTGGGTCTGCTGGAAGGGGCGTCAGTAACAAATAGGCAAAATATTCACATCTCAAGATGTTTTCCCGTCAAAAGGGGGAAGACCTGTTACCGAAAAATAGAAATAATGTTTTCAGGTGTAAATGCACGTGGAAATGCCTTCCCAAATTTTCCCCGCTACATCATAAAAAACATGGTTCCAGGGTGAAGAGTTGCCGCTATCACAAGCAGCATTGTAGAATACTTTACGGGCCCTAAACGCCCATTCAGGTAAAATGCCCCCCCTCACGATTAATCTGGTCCACTTGTTTTCAGCCTTTTTTGAATAAATTTGGAGGGCCGTGAACAGTTGCATTGCGTCCATCACATTGTAAATAACTTCATTGAAAGTGATATCGTTCATACTATCTAAATTGTCAAAAAAACTCAGTACATTTTTCTTTTGAAATCGTTTCCCTGCTTAGATAGTTGCTCTGGTTTACGAATATTAGATTGTTATGACGCTCATGAAACCATACAGCCAGTCAAATCCCTATTTTTTTTCTCTCCACCCCAGAATGTGATATTGTTTTTAAACGCGTACGGATCCAACGTTCTAGTTCCCAAAAGAGAAAGTCCATGATGTAGCTTAGGGGGGTGATTAAATATTTTTCAATTTCTAAATCCTCTGTATCTGAAAAAATCGCGATTATCCCATCCAGCTCCACCTTGTACTGATTCCATGCACACGGCCCTTTTTTTAAAATATTCCCGCAGGTGACTTTTAATTTGAACGAGCAGTGTTTCTCGTACACCTTTCCCGCTTAACTAACCGACTTCTTCTCCCCAAGTTCCGGGGATTTTTTTTTAAATTTTCATTTGATTTTCGTTTTCTGTTCTTCCATTTTTTTTAAAATTTTATATCAGATTTTTAAAAAACCCTTTAAAAAAAAGCAAAACTTATGGGGACACTTAACTGGGTATCTCACAACCCCCAGCTTATTTAACACTGGGGAAAATTTCATGAAGATTTCAATCATCAAAAAAAGGAAAAGGTATAGAAGAGTAAGTAACTTTGTTGGATTAAAATTGTGGGAACTGTTCACATTTAATAAAAGTCCTATGAATTTCTAAATTTGGGGAAGCTACAAAAAAACATAGTGCGTTTTGGGGACAACTCCCGGCACTGAAGATTTTCAGAGAATGATGGGGATAATTAACAATTCAGTTAATTTGGGGTAATACACGACAACCAATAATTATAAAGTTTCTAAAACATTCTGCTGGCTTGAGACCTTCCCAACACACCAAAATTTTTGTTTATTTTTTTTCCATTTAAAATCACTCGGCAGTATTGAAAAAGATTGATAGGGGCCTAAAGAAAATCCCACACCAATTTTGCAGTTTTTGGAATGAAGTTCTTTTACTTTAGGAAATCTTTTTTTTTCTGATTTAAAAATTCAAAAAGATTCATCTGTTTATATTGGTTTTGATAAACAAGATTTTTACAGCGTAGGAAAAACAGATTGGTCCGGGAAACCTTTTTGGAAAAAATTTTCTGGCTCAGTAGTCTTTGATGATAAAAATGTTAATACTTGTAAATGATTCCGGTGTAGACTTTGTAATGATAACACCCATCACTGAAAAGGATGGAAAATAATTCAATAACATATTATCAAAGTCTACCCCAAAGAAATGTTTTTTCTAACATACCAAATATTACAAAATAAATGACTAGGCTCTGGGACAGAATGGGGTAAAACCTGGGGCAGGTCCCAAGTGTATTTCCCCCACCCCAAATACCCCCAACTACCCCCACCATTTTTTAAGTGACCTTAACTTTTAAAAAACCCAGACCAAAATCCATTTTAAATAAAAAAAATTAGGGAATGTTAGTACATATTATCACTATATATATAAAAATAAAAAATTGAAGTATCTGAAAACAAATTTGTATTTTTTAGAATTTCACTTTGAAATGAAAAAACTTTTTTCTTTCCAGATTGTTTTTTCATCAAGTTGCCGCATGAAATTTGAAGGGTAAGAAAATTGATAAAATCAATCACTGTGTGATTAGGTTTAAAACAAAGAACAAAAAAATAAAAAAAAAAACTTTGTCCCAAGTGCCCCATGTCCCAAGAACCCCACTCCCCTACATATATTTAAATTTTTTTCTTTTTTAAAATTTTTTTAACATAAGTTGCTTTGGGTTGCAAAAACGATCACAATTTAATGCATACCCTGTCAATCTAGTTTTTCTATGAAACCAAAAACAATGGTTTTCAAAAGAAATCAAGTGTCTTAAGTTTTACTAAATAAGTGGTAAAAAACAAATTGCCTATCGACCAAATGCAAACTCAAAGTCCAAGTTCAAAAATTCCATGCAGAACATCTGAAAAAATAAAAGAAACAAGGAAGCAACCATTCATTATCATGTTGCTGGGGAGAGAACCAAATAAGTAGGAAAATCTCAATTAATTTCAGCAATTTGAAACACAGCTCCTAACAACTAGTGGCGAGAAACTCTGGAATGTTGATTATTGGTCCAATAGTAAAATTGTATCAAATTGCACTTTCCATGATTTGTGTAATGTTTACATGGTTCCTTCAGGAAAAACAGCATTTAATCAGGACTTACAACAGCAGGCAACAATCGCTTTCCATGCTGAATGGACACGTGTGTCCCAACTGAAATTCTGATATCACATAACTAATTAAATAAAAAGAATTTAGAATAGGCATGAATGTCTTAAATCAACATTACAAAGTAAGGACAATATTTAAGCACTGGCAGATACATGTGTAAACTGGTGATTGAGTCGCGATAAACATTTTCCATGGGCTTGGAAATGCCTATACAGCCTTACTTGAAGCAATGGCGTTTATGGCGCTATAAACGCCATGATGTCAGGGGCGAGGCGGTGCCAAGACAAAGATGTTCCAAACGTGAGGTCACAATACAGAAACCGACAAAATGGCTGTTACACTATATATATATATATATATAAAGTCAAAAGTAGAATTAATGGAGTGGGGCCTGCCCCTGGGTGACATAGAGGGACACCAAAGCAGTGTCATTCAATCCCATCTCATCATGAGGAACAGGAATATATATGGTTTAGGGGTGGGGATCTGAACAGATTTTGAGATATAAGGTCATATATGAAATTCAGGGGGTGGGGCTTGCCCCTGGGGGACCTTGAGAGATACCAAAATGATACAGTTGAATCCTTCTCATTATAAGGAATAAAAAATATATGATTCAGGGTTTGAAATTTGGAATATTTAGCCAAAATACATTTTTTGGGGCAAAAATCCATCTTTGAGGGGGCGGGGCTCGACCCCCAGGGACCCCCCATTTACAAAATTCAGGGGTGCACCACTACTCATTGAGGACTCTAAGTGTGCACAGTTTTGTTGAGATTGGTCAAGCAGTCTCTGAGAAAAAGTCCATACAAAGATGCTGGCGCGAGAAAGAATAATAATAATAATAACAATAAGAAGAAACGGAGTAAAAACAATAAGTCTCCAGACTTGATAACCTCTTTATGGAGGCAGAGCGAACACTATATATTTGAACAAAATAACACTTATCGGTTTGCGAAAAGTGTTTTCAAAACAAAAGATAACCCAAGAATTTATTACTTGTTGAAATGAATGATATTACATGACCGTCGATTTTCCAGTGTGTTTTAAGTTGCATGATAACACTGTATTTTCTGAAATAATATCGCTTGTGAATCACAACCGCCTGCTCCATAGAGTGTATAGGGATGGAATACTATGGTGTCGAGAATATGTGGGACATTTAGGTAGAAAATTACTTCTAGGTACTCATAGTTGTTTGGCTGCTTTTTCCAGATTAAAAAAATGTTACTGATTTAACCTTTTCCTTCATATAGACTCATATTGACACTCTCAAAACCACATAAAATAGTCACAGTTCCTTGTTACAGAAACAATTGTTTCATTTTAAAATGCAGATGTACTCTGGTGAGCGTCTAATGGCCCTTGGGCCTCTTTTTTTTCAGAATTAATCAAATCCTATAAAAAAACAAGCGTTTTTATCGATAGACCCATCCTTTTGCAGTTAATTAACTACTTTTACAGCACCACATTTCTTCAGGCATATAATAAATACGACTCGGAAATTTCACTACTGCAGAAATGTCACACTTTTTGCCTATAATTTATCCACTGGCAGCGTACAACTTGTGCTGCTTCCTTGTTATTTAATCGATTAGATCAATTTCTTTTTCATATGATGATAAAAATAAACCAACTCTAATATTTAAACCATGTTTATTCTCCACACTTGCATGATTTTTTGTTTTTATTGGATAAACTACTTTGACACTAACATTTCATTAGCGAATTCTTGCCCATATGGCAAATATATGAGGCATCCCCCCCTGCATAAAGTATAAATCCCCCCCCCCATTTTGTAAAAAAAATATCCCCCCCTTCCATGATACTGCAATGACTTACTGACATCCTTAAATGTTATTTCTTAATAAAACTGTTTAATATGTTATATCATTGTTCTTAATTTATTATTGTTGCAATAAAACACATTGAAATAAAAATATAATCAGTTATTTGCCAACATTAACAAGAGTTGTAAATCCCGAAACTCGCTCGTACAACCCCCCCCCCCCCCCCCCCCCCCCCCCCCCCCCCCCCCCCCCCCCCAGGCCTAGACCCCTTCCTTCCCCCTGAAGTGAAAAAAAACATGTTAGCTAAGTAGTACTTCTGAATCTGGATGTCAGATTTTTAACTAGTTCTACCTTTGGGGGAGCAGGTTTTTTGGCAATGTTGGTTTTCTTTTTCACTTCAGTAGGTGGTAGAAGCTGGGCCTCCTTCTGATTAACCTCTTTTTTCATGAGGTCAATCAACCACATATTGTTTTTTGGTTCATAGACTGGCTTCACTGTCCATTCACCAGTAATTTTCGAAAATGCCTGTCTATACATAACATTGCCATCAGCATCACGCCTCTGCCTCCGCCCCAGAGAATGAATATGGTCCATTACAGCCAAGGCAGTGCGGGTTTCCATTTGATCACCATCAAATTCTTGTCATTTTGGACAGTATTTAAGCATGAGCCTGTGAAACACCTCAAGCTTTCCTGTGTGGCAGAATTCTGAAAGTTGGCGTATATCCTTCCGAACAAGCTTGTTGGAAATGACCTCTTTCAAAGCATTGTGTGCGCTGCTACCCTTTTTTAACCACCTTTTCCGTCTCGCCACTTCCGGGTCTATTGGTCCATGTAGACATGCTGTTACTTTACAACCAGGAAAGTGGTGCTCATTTGCAGTGTGGTTAATGATTGAAAGCCAGCTTTCTTCCAACCAGTCTGTGTCCCCATCACAGTGGCTTGCAGACCACCACAAATGGTTGACAACAGCTTTTATCCAGGGGCTTAGTTCTTCATTGCCTTTCATATTGGCCTTGGCAGTCAGTTTCTTTTTTATGCTTTTTCCCCAAGTGCCAGACATCAATGTGGTGCTGAGTTCGCTGAATTCTTTCTTCATTACACTTCTTATTGATGTATTCGGTCAGTGGCCATAACCTCTATCTTAAATCCTTGCTCTAACAAGAACAACATACACCGCCTAAACCCTTCCACCTCCATTCGAGCTGAACTCCCAGTCTCTGTTACTTTAACAACAACATATGTTAATATTGCACTTGTTTCCAAGTCCATCACTGAATATGTACAGTACTTTGCACTGTAACCTGGACTATCACAGCGCCAGTCTCCGGCAAGACGAAGTGGTCGGTTTGACTTTCTGATTTCTGCTATCATTTGACACTGCAAATGAGACCAAGCGTCCAGAACAACAGGCATGATATGTTCCCTCTGAATTCTGTGAAAGGTTGATTCTGCCATAAACTTCAAATTCATAAACTGACAGAATTCTGCAATATGGTGAATGTCTGGCCACAAAACAATGTTGTTGTACTACACAAAAGGTTTGCAGCTGGCATTTCCCCCAGCATCGGTTGTGATATCCAGTCCAAAATAAGGTGACCACTGATGCAGAATACTTTGCATGTTAAAGTCCATCTTCAGCTACCCTTTTCCTAAGGTCGTCTGGATCAACAGGACTGTTGCATGACAAGTTTGGGCAACGCAAACGTAACAGTAGCTCATCCAACATGGACTCAAACACAAAACATACTTTTTATCTGACACAATATCATTCATCCTTTTCTGCTGCTGTGCCTGATCAGTTCCTGCAAAGCTTTCAGTATCAGACCCACATGATTTCAGTCATGAAGGTCAGATCATTTGAATCCTCACAATGTGTCCCGCTCACAAAAGATAAGTCCCTAACCGCATCTCCAACTTCATTGTTTACCTCAACTAAATCCGGCATTGATAAAGAGGAGCCACTTTTTTTTGGTGTTGAATGCGGTATCCTTATTAGTTTACTTTCTTCGTCCTCCCATTCTGTTTGTGTCCCTATACTAACTTGAATTTGGTTTAGAATAGTTGTGATCACTGCACACAGTACTTATGACAGGGTAGCATACACACATGGATGGCCAGAGCTGGATCTAACCCAACACTTTTCTTCACTCATTTCCAATGATTTTGTTGCATTTCCCTTGAAATAGAAAAAAAAAGATTATTACAGTTTAACTCAAAAAAATTAATTTTATCTCACTAATTTACTTGCATAAAAGAAGAAATCATTCCTGGATAGGTGCATTGGTTCAGAGTTAAAGCTGTCAATTATAGATCCTATTGTGGGTTCGAACCCAATTAGGATATGGATTTTTCATGGTTTTCGCAGCGCAAAATACTGGTCCAACCCAGGTACTGTCGATTCTTAGGTTGTGAGAATTTGTTTCCCAAACAACATAAAATAAATAAGTTAAAGCTAATCATACCTGGATCTTTGGGATTCTTTCCATTAAAAATAATATTATCTTTAAGATACAGGATATTACTTGTGTTGTTTATTAAGTAATGTGTAAATTACACTTTTAATTTGAAGAATGTGTAAGAACTGTGCCGTGATTTAAACTTACCACAAGAACATCTCCTCAGAGCTGTTGGTCTCCTGAACTGGAAGTCCCTCAATGAACTGCTGTGTAGCACTCTATCTCTTCCTGAAACACAATTCCATGTTATTTATTGATTCATGTTTTTTACAGAATAATTGACAATGATGTGCTGTTAGTTGCAAAAATATCCAAACAACCGGATTTCAGTAATCTGTTGCCATTGCAAGGTTTAGAGAGAGGCAAGTCTTTTAACGTCCCCTATCCTAATTACCAGACAAGGAAACTATAAAAGAATCACGTTTAAGACTTTAGTATGTCCTGGCTAGGGAACAAACCAAAAACCACTCCCTTGAGACAGACATGCTCATTAGCCTTTTTCATGTTGTAGTTTGTGTACAAACAACTAGGAAATTTAAGAAATATATAGAATATGCAAAAGCAAGCCTCTGTTAAAAAATCTGTATCTTTGTTTAGTTTTATTTCGCACAGTTTTGTTCAAAATCAATTTTGAGACAATATCTGCTTTAGAAAGATAAAGGTCTGCAATACTTCAGAAACAATAAAGTGACAACTGACATTTGTCATTGATACTATTTGAACCAGTCACATTATCCTACCACACTGACAATGAATTCTATTTCATGGTGTTGTTTTTTTTCAAATAAAGTAAAATATAGTTTTTAACATATTTTAAAATATGTTTGCAACTGCTAATGTAAACAAAAATAAGTTTTCAAACAGATCTCTTATTCATTCAAGTACACCAAAAGATAGAGGAGTATTTTATCAAAACATTTATAGTCACTTCTTTAACCCTTCAATTAAAACGAACCAGATCCAAAAGTTTTGCACCCATGGACAGATATATTCACCAGTTTATGACTTATGCAAACTGTTTGGATCCTACACCCGGCCCATGACTGCGTTGGACCTAAGTATAGGCCAAACTGTTTGACAACAAGGTTTTTAATTAATTTCCAGAGATTCTATCTGACTTTCTGATAGGTCATCTTGTAGAAATCTTGCGAACGTCTGTCACTTGAAATGCAAAGAGGTAAATAAAGAAATGAATAAATATATAAAAATAACTGAAAAAGAAACTTTCAGTAAATTTTCCTTTTCTGAGTAATCAGCCTTTTAATGATTAGTCAAACAAATTTAAAAGTAAACTAACAAATTTTTTTTTACCTTTAATGTTCTGAATAATCAGATTTTTTTACATTACGCCAACGCAATGATGAAACGGAGTGATCTCTTGGAGAGCGAATGAAGAAACACCTAAGAGACGTTCGACATAGAAATGACAGACCCATCAACGTGCATTTTGCATCTAAAGGACATACAACAGACAGCCTTAGGTTCACCATATTAAAGAAGATACTTTCAGCAGGAAGAGTAGAAAGACAGATTCACGAAATGACATGGATTTCGAAGCTACGCACATCACGGCCGTTTGGATTAACGTCAAAGACAAGTGCCACCAATAAGCGTGAATGACGTTACGTTATTGCGTGGGAAACGTTATATGCAGTGACGCGACGCCATTCCGTTGTTTCAAATATGGCGGACGTTACATATAAACATAGTTTTTATTGCTCTGTAGATAATTTCTCTTGATAACGGCCTTTTAGGCCGAAAATTTGAATATAGAGTGTTGTATTTATTATTTCATTCCTTCTGGAATAAATTTAACATTGAGTGTATAAAAATACGCATTGTCAGATTGTCGTGACGAGGCCTCGTGGCCGGACGGGTACAGTCGTTTACTTACTACCTCTCAGACCCTCACCGCTGTGTGTTCGAATCCTGACCGCGCCGTGGATTTGGATTCCATATGTGGGAAACCTCTCAGCTGGCTTGCAGTGGGTTGGTGGTTCTACCCAGTTGTTTCGTGCACTTTGGCTTCCTCCACCTGTTAATAGCTGGACGTCGCTCTATGCCCGAAATACAGGCGCAACGACGGTAAACCCAAAGACAAGCAAAAAACAGATTGTCGCGCATAATGCAAGTGGAGTGCACAAATGACGTAATTGTTGGTCAATGCAAAACTATCGAAATACAAATGATTAACTTTTATTTCACGTTCACCTTTACGGCGTGAATGCATGGTCCTGCAACTTGTGGTTAAGAGAGCTTAGCCATTTCTAATGGCTCAGCATAATGCTCTTCATTTAACCCTGACTGCCGCTTGAAGGAGAGAAGCCATCTCTACCAATTTTGAAATTATATCGATTGTTTCTGTTTAGTGTATATGCCATTTTACATGATTTAAAAAGCACATATAACGTACAATATAAGAAGTACATTTATGGTTGCAAGTTTCGTTTAACTCAGTCTGGAAACGAACCCGTAAGGTAACGATTCAGAAACCGACGCTCTACCTAGGCTATGCAGGTCGGTTTCATGAACAAATCATTCAAAGAATCAGATCGATCCTGTTTAAATGGAATCTGGACGATTCTAGCATTACAAGCAATTGAGCTGCAGAGGTAAGGCTCTGTACTGGCCTTATGGACTTATATCGCTGATTTTAATCTATGTCATCCAGATTGCATCTGCGTGACATTAAAGGAAACGATCTAAATATGGCTAAAAAAAGAACTTCAAGATCAATAACTCATTTGAAAAGATACCCCGTCAAAGGGTCAATGGTCATAGTGTATAATTTTAATCCTCTCTATAACCTTTTAGTATATGAAAACAAAGACGAGTGTGAAAATGATTGTGTCCAGGGACTCTATAAATTTTCCAGTCTTTTTCATTTGTTTGACCTACTGTTCAGAGTGATGTATATGAAAAAAAATCTAAACTACCCTCAGTGCCATTGTCACATACCAAAGTATAACTTTAGAATAAATGTTTGTGAATACAACATATACATAATATAAACATGTTGTCCCAACCATGCTCATTAGTAAGCAATTTTCGAAAGTAAATTAACTTTCAAAATTCACTTTTCAGATCTTCTTCTTGTTGTGCATTTATTGACGAGACATCAAGTTTTATTAAAATAAATTAGATACTTCCCTTTAAGCAGACTGTAACGAAATATATGTATAAAATTTTAATTTTAAAGATAATCTATTATTTAACATCTAACCAATCAGAGTCTAAGATCAACACCTATCTGAAACTCAAAAAGTTTAATAAGTATGTCACCACAACCATCTCTTACACTAAATACTGAGTATTAAACACATCATTATATTAAGGAATGTTTCGAAAATATGTATCCGATGGCTTCTTGTCCGTATAAGTACGAGTATGGGGTCACTTATGAGATCGAGGTTTATAAGGTGACAAAAAGTGGCAGGTTCTGATCAAATATATTGCGATCATCTGGTGTATATCTTGATTTTCATATTGTGTGTTTTCTCTCTTTTCTCTTCAATTTTTTTTCTTCTAGTGTACTTACACACGTCTTATATATAGCCAAATAGCGAGAAACGATCTGGTGTACATGTATCCAACAATAATTTCGATAAAATATTGTATCCAACAATAATTTCGATAAAATATTGAAATGTATGACATTAATGTACATGTAAAATAATAATTAAAATAACAGAGCATGCTTCGAATCCAGAACCTCCAGTCCGTCACCTGGGGCTAGAGGATAACAATGCGTACACGTCTTTATATAAAACATACTCTTGCTCAAGTCAATGTGTTTACCGACCACTGCCAAGGAAATGTCAATGAATATGCACATTTCTCAGGTTAATATTGCCAAACAAAAGCATGTTGGATGTGTGCAAAGAAGAGATAAAAGAGCAGAAACTGAAGTAAAAACATGTAAGGATATTGAAAGATGGAAAGACACTGTACAGTTATTGGAATGTTTTAATATCAAACATAAAAATCTTTAAGATAGGTCGGAAAAACACTACTTTCACTTTGATCATATGTTCTTAAATCCAGAAACCAAAGTTACCGAGTCAAATATTGTAAATATTGAAACTATCAATAGAATATAATATTACGTCACTTTTCCCCTTACATGAGCCATAACAACCAAACATCGGCGCTCTTGTTTTTCTAGTGAAGCCGACTGCTAAATGGAGAATACGGTGATAGCAACAGTTCAAAAGAGGCCATATTTTTGTCAATGGCCACAACATAGGATTTTGTGTTTTTTGTTGATTTCAGGGTAGAAAAATGATTTTTATTCCTAATGTCTAAATGTTGGCCAAATTAATTGAGCCAATGACGACTGAAAGCATCCTTCCAAAACAGACGATGTTGTTTTAGTGGTCACCCAATATATTTGGGTTGATTTTAATTAAAATGTAAATAATATTTTTAATAAAAAAAAATAATATGCATGTCCAGAAGTTGGTCATTTTTTGTTTCAAACCTTATTGTCTGACAATAGAAAGCACCCGTTCCAAATGGACAATATTTTTGTTGATTTTAGGGTGGAAAATTTGCCAATTTCTTTCCCATAATAATTTAAGATTAAAGACCAAAAATTGGAAATCTTATTATACTAAATTCTTAGTAAGGGGAGATCCTTTGAAAGCATCTATTACAACAAAAATACTGAAAATTGCAGACTCGGTTTAATTGAGTCTGTTCATGAACAACTCTGAACAGTGCAACGTTGATCACGCCCCCTAGCATTGGCTTAAGCGGAACTAAACTTTCAAAATGTAAATACATTGAAATAAATGATCCCAAAGGAACGGAAAGTATAACCTAAACCCTATTGTCTGACCATTGATAACATTTGTGCCGATGTTTTTTTCATTGGTTATGCTATAGACTTTTATGTAGTTCAGCTAACCCGTTACTCCATATGTTTTTATGACTTTTTTTTCAATAACTTTTTATGCTCCCCGAAGGGAGAGCATCTAGTTTCCGCTTTGTCCTTCCGTTCGTCCGTCCGTTAATGCCAATGAACAGAAAAATAAAACCGAGACTGCTGCTTTCGCTCTTTTTGGCATTATTTGCTTTCGGAAGATCATTTCACCAGAATGTATTGATATACACAAGAATTTATTGATAAAGGCAATGTATGGAAAATAGAACTTCCGTTGTTTAATATATTCTGAAAATTATTTTAGTTCAAACATTAGAAACGTTTGTCGTGTTGGATGATTGGTGTCCACTGATACAAATTATACAAAGAAATCATGTTTGTTTGCAGTGTGTGCAGTGGTCATTTCAATGTCATAGGTTTTTTTATTGATTGACAAGTTTACAAGATTTTTATTTTAAGGGAGGGCATATAGTTGCCGTTTTGTCCATCCGTCCGTACGTCCATTCGTTCGTCCGTCCGTCATAATTTTGTCCGGAGCATAACACAAAAACCAAAAAAGGTATCATTATTAAACTTCATAGGTGGATAGATATCAGTGTGGAGAAGTGCAGTGCACAAGAACCATAACTTTAACTTGCTTAATTTAAGTGTTATTGCCCTTTGGTATTTTTACACTTAAATTTTGTCCGGAGCATAACAGCTATCAACATGAATTTTTATAAGTAGATAGAGCTTCATGGGGAGAAGTGCATGACATAAGAACAATAACTCTTGGTTGCATAATTTGGGAGTTTTTCCCCTTTGCAGATTTCCATACTTAAATTATTTTACCTGGAGCATGACACAAAAACCAAAAGAGGTTTCGCCACTCGTGAGATACTGATATTCGCGACCACTCGATGAAACTGAATGCGATATTTCACTGAAACAAACAAATATCCTCTATATCATTATGAAACTTAGTTGAATGGATCTCAATTTGCAGAAGTGCTGTGTACAAGAATAGAAGCTCTCTTTTGTCTTATTTACGAGTTATTGCCCTTTGTAATTTTTCATACAAGTAATATACATGTAGCCATTTTGGGATAAGCATTTATTTGGGGAGCATCCATCGGTTCTACAGATTCTCTTGTATATGTTTGTTTTGTTACGGGTTAACTTCGCTTCAACGTTTTTCAGGCATATCACGACATGACCTGCATGAGAAAAGGTACAGAGCTGCCACACTGGGAGGCTTTTGCCACAGGCACATGGCTAAAAGAGCACCCCGCCAATTTATAGTATCAGCTGACATCGGACTAACCAGTCTCTCAATGCCTAGCGAAATAAAGAAAGCTAATAATACAATGTGCCCTCTTTCTGTTTTGGCGATGGGGGTTGAATTAAGGTTATCCAAATGAAACGGTTCCCACCATAACCAGACCCAATGTCGACAAAGGTCGGGAAAAAACCGTCAAATGTTACATGCATTATTTCTCATACATTTCCGTCATATTTTTATTATATTGTAATTATTTCCATATTTTGACCAAATAATTTTAAAAAAATGCCATAAATGTATATGCATGTTACATTTTTCAGGTCTTTCCGGACATTGTCGACAATGGCCGACTGCGGGTCTGGTTTTGGCGGGGGTAGTTACAGATGGGCTACCTTAAGACTGTTAACTCATTCAGCACTACTTATAGAGCCCTGACACTTTTCGAAAACAGAGTAGGCCCAGAGTACAGAAGGTTTTTTTGCAATGTTATTGTGGAGTTTTGTTCATACATTATAATTATTAAACCATGAAAAAATAGATTGTTTTAAAGGTTGGTTTAAGAAGTATCAAAAAGGATAATTAATTACCTACAAGAGTTACTTAGTGCTGAAAGACTTAAATTAACTATGGACTTTATATGCAAAACCCCATGTTTGACCACGGATAACAGTTATTTTAAAGAGACCATGTTAAGTAGTAATATTTCTGCAAACATGATCTTAAATAAGAAAATGTGAACACTTTGGCATTAACCCTTTACTTATAATGTAAATCTTCCCGCAGATTCACAAATGAACTTTTGTACACTATATTAAGACATATTACTAAATGTCATGGTTAAACGATAGGGATATATCTCATTCGAATCAAGTTATTTGCATTACGGTGTAACAACGAAGTTTTTGACACGTTTGTTAAGATTGGCACGCAAAGAGTTGAGATATATAAAGCATAGTAGGTGAACATAAATATCAAGCAGTGTTAAACCCATTGGTTACATTGGAGCTGCCCGATACGGGGCTAAACAAATAGAGTAGAACCTGGTCAGAATGTTCCTTTAGGTGTTGTCTGATTTGATTCTTATCTGTCTATAAAAAGGTCTTTGAAGGTGATTAGTAGTGATAGCCGTATGAAAGAGAATTATACATCGTCATTGTGTATGAAATGGAAGATGCAATCACTGCATCTATAATTAAACGTTTTGGTCTACTGACTTAAGCAGATCCCTGGTCGCAATGTAGATTTGTAAGCATCCTCGGTAGTGTAGGCTAACTCAATGGTTTGCTCGGAAATGGCACTCAATAATGAAACCCTCGCAAAGAAAGAATTTGAGCAACCATGGGGAGGGTCAGCCACGCCAAACTGGGGAGCCAGTTCTGCTAGTTCGTTGACAGTACACGGAAGTGGCAGAGAACAGTCCTGAGCTGAAAACAGTTCTGGTTGATAATACAACACATCAGGCGCCTCACCTGTTGTGAGTTCAACATCCTTTGTAATCTTATCCTATGGGAATTCCAATATGACATGACATGGTCCAGTTCCATCTGCAATGCTGAAGTAAACCACATTCGCATATTCTCGATGTCATCAGCTGATGCTGATTCGAGGAGACCTACTTGCTCAAGGTCCCTGAATGTGTTTCTCCATTTAACAGTACAAATTCTCTTTAGAAAACTCCAGAATGCTTCGATGCGTTGATTTCCTGTGGAGCGGTTTACTATGCAGCAAGGACTGTCCTGCATCACATCAGCATGATTATAACGCAAAAGTCTCTGTAGGTCATTTACAACAACATTTTCAGTGCCTGCATCACATCTTATCACTTTTGGAACTCGGCCTTGCTCCAATACCATATCTAGATACAATTGAGATACAGAATATGGATTTTTATTTGATCTGAGAACTTTCAGCTACAGTATTTTGCGAGAAAACCCATCGATTGCCCCATGGATTGAGAAGCCATACGGCTTTTGTTTATCATAACCGTCGATATGAACAATACAGTTTGGGCCTCCATTTCTATAAACTTGTCGGCGTAGCCGATGTCCCCGTCTTAACAGCACCCCTTCTGGGTCAAACATTTGTACAAGACGCTGAACTGTGGCCTGAGTAGCCCGCATCTGCATATTGACATTGAGAAGTCGCCATATAACCCTGTAGCCGGCATTCCTAAATCCTGCTTCAAAGAACCTTTTTATTCCGTCCGAGATAACTTCAATGGGTGCTTCATTTCTGTATCTGCAGTCTTAGAGTCCGTATGGTGCGTGTATATCGAGTTTGGCTTATGTACGACCATGCCTCAGCATTAAAAATTTGGAATACTTAACGAGGTCTTCCAGGTTTGCATCTGTGCCCGGAAAATCCGGAATACTGATCTGAAAGAAAGAAACGCTTTCATCAAGTCAAAGCATCATTAATATTATGTACAATATTGAAAGCATGAATTGTCATTAGATTAATAGAAAGAATGCGATTTATTGTTAGCAAAGACCCAGACAAATGTGTCGATTCATAGGTGTATTAAACTGAATAATAGTAATTTGCATATACTGTATAATATATACAGTGAGACCTTGTTAATTCGGGTTCCATTTATCCACAGCTTTTATAACTAGATCTAATTGAAATTTAATGATCTAATCACAGGTGTGAAACCGGGCATTGCCCTTAGAGGACACAATTTTTCGTCTTTTACAAGGAAATAAAACAAATGTTTCAACTAGTGATTTAACAAGTTATTAATTTACATCATATTTAGATCATAGATCATTTACAGTAATCGCCATTTGCAATGAAGAATGACACAAGGAGTAAAACCGGAATTTACCTGGAAATAGTCAATTTTCCGATGTTTTCCCCATGCGAGGCCATTGCTTCAATGTCAAAATGGATTACGTGGTGTGCAGCGTATAACTTTATTTACACTTCCAATAATATATTATTATCATAAAACTCCGGTTTAACTATGGTGTTATAGATACTTAAGTTAAAGTACCAGACATGTCCAAGGTTTATATTCGATTATGATGTATTCAGCAATATTTTCATAAATAAAATAAAAACAATATAAAATATACATATATATATAAGTAATATTGCAAAAAAACTTAACATTGATTTTTTACACATGTTATGTTTTCTTAAACATTGGTTGTTAACTCATAAAAAAGAATAAATACGTTTTGTAATATATAACTGCTAGATTTTGTAAATATATATCTGAAAACGCATATACAATTAAATATAACGTAAATATAAGTTCAAATAAAACATTGGTTTATATGTATGCACATTTGTAAATTAAACAAAATGACATAGTTAAGTAACTTTTTTATATAGGGCTTGTAAAACTTTAAGTTAAATATAAGAAATAAGTGTAAATTTTTGTAAATATATTTCTTAAAACGCATATACAATTAAATATAACGTAAACTATTACATACAAGGGGGTCAATGTAAGCTTCCGTAGTATTTCTACCAAAAATTGCTGAAACATTCTTGTATTATACATAAAACAGGACTATTTGTCTTTAACATGTTCATAGCTTAAATGTAATTCTACAATGTTTATAAACTTACTGAATTTTTAAACGACATATAAATAAAGTCCTTGGATTTGCAGTATTTTTGTTAACTTTTATACCACGGCGTTTAGAATTTAATAACATGTATCAGCAGTAAGCGAAGCAAGTACCTAATTTCAAAAGCCGTTTTACCTTGGGTACATAAACCTAAATTACTGCAGAAAAACATTTTATCTTTTAAAGCAATCTATAAGTAATAAGCACATGAATAAGAGAATAACAATGATTCATATATACGAACACATAATATTTGCTTTATACCGACTAGATCCGAACTATATACAACTCGAATTAAATGATTAAAATATTTGAGAGAAACACATACAAGTACTGTACATGTGAAAAAAACAAACTGGTATTATTTATTGCACCAGATATAGTGTAGACTGTCACGAGGGCCGTATAGATGGTGTCATTAAGTTGCAGTTCCAGCGAAGGGGCACCGTTCGACTGCCACACAATTGTCATAGAGCCTTAACTAAATAGCAAAATAATGCACGATGTTGTGTATAGGTCGGCAGTAATCTGCATTATTTTATAATTTATCATGCGAACCGACTCTTCTATTCTTGCACAAGTTTTTAAAGGAATGCAAATTAGTCGGTTTATTTTATTACATTTTGCATGATCTTAGACAATGCACACCTGTTATGGAACAAAGTTTAGTTTTTATTGATATACAGTTTTTCTCGGGCGTCTACATTTGCTGCGACCCGATAATTATGAAGAAATTTACGCGCCGCCCTCATCAAATGTAAACGCCCGAGAATAGGTGTATTGTTGCTGTTATTGATGGAATAAAATTAAACAAATATAATTCAGCATTGTTGATTTCTCATAATATTACTGCTCACACACCATAATGACGTCATGATTTTATGGACAGGAATGTTCCAAATTAGATTGTAAAAAATGCAACGTATCTGATATGAAACAGTATCATATTTATAAATATGATAAATGCTTTATGATATAATTATATATGTGTCTCAATCATTCAAGAGCTCCAACCTTTTTTTTTTTTTTTTTGGTGGCGGGAAGGGGGAGGTTTTCTAGATTTACTTCAAATCGTGTTAAAAAAAAGGTGACACCAAAATCAAAATTTTACCGCAAAGTTTATTTATTTCTAATGGTTTTGATATTAATTAGAAACATATACATAAATGTATGTAACTTACACGAGTATCTTGTTTAGTTTCTGCCAATTCTTTCTTCACCTCATTTAATTCTTTGTCTAATTCCGAAATCTCCTGTTGATAGAGGAAACGTCTAGAGAAGTAGTTTCGACTTTATCAAAGAAAACCCAAATTATTTTCCGTTATGTCATTTTGGTATTACACCCACAAAACAAAGAGAAGAGAAAGAAGAGTGTCAGATACCCTCTCATTTTCTGCAATACAGAAGAAAAAATTGTCAGATTAATAATTTAAAGAGCTTGTTTATGTTTGTTTCCTATGTGTGAACACCATATATATTGGCGGTCAAGGCGTTTTTCGAGGGTCATTCATAAAGTTACCTACCGTACCCGGTGGCTGAATGGCGTGCGCCTCGGGAGCGGTGGTCGTGGTTTCGATACCCGAGCGCGACATACCAAAGTCGAACCGTCCTGTTGGTCCGTACAATTAAACGAGTCTTTATAAATTTCTTTTTATATACATGTATGAATGTGTGTTTAGTGAATACACACAATGCAAAGAGAGCAAATTTTATTTTAATTATGAAGCATTGTTGAGCTATCTGATCCATTGGTATGTCAGATTTACAGACTTCTATGAACACCTCTAGGTGATATTGTGCATGTCCCTAGTCTGTGTCCTATCAGGTAGTGTCAAATACAAGAGGGCCAAGATGGCCCTAGATCGCTCACCTGAGAAAAGTATCATTCATTGCCTGTACAAAACAGATTGCTTAAGAATTAAGATGATGAGGTGAAACAATGTTCAGGAATTTTCTGACCCCATCCACAAAAGATATCATCATGACAAACAATCTGACCAAGTTTGAGGAAGATTGCATCAAAACTGTGGCCTTTAGTGTGTAAACAAGATTTTTCTAAGATTTGACCTATTGACCTACTTTTCGGTCCGGCCCTGCCCATTTTCGAAAGGGTTCAAGATATCATCAAGACAAACATTCTGACCAAGTTTGAGGAAGATTGATAAAATGTGCCTTAGTGTTAACAAGATTTTTCTAAGATTTGACCTACTGACCTACTTTTTGATCCAACCTGACCCATTTTCGAAAGGGTTCAAGATATCATCAAGACAAACATTCTGACCAACTTTGAGGAAGATTGGATCAGAATTGTGGCCTCTAGTGTGTAAACAAGATTTTTCTAAGATTTGACCTACTGACCTACTTTTTGATCCAACCTGACCCATTTTCGAAAGGGTTCAAGATATCATCAAGACAAACATTCTGACCAATTTGAGAAGATTGGATCAAAATTGTGGCCTCTAGTGTGTAAACAAGATTTTTCTAAGATTTGACCTTCTGATCTACTTTTTGATCCAACCTGACCCATTTTCGAAAGGGTTCAAGATATCATCAAGACAAACATTCTGACCAAGTTTGAGGAAGATTGGATCAAAATTGTGGCCTCTAGTGTGTAAACATCAAAATTGTTGACGGACGACAAGATGTTTCTAAGATTTGACCTACTGACCTACTTTTTGATCCAACCTGACCCATTTTCGAAAGGGTTCAAGATATCATAAAGACAAACATTCTGACCAAGTTTGAAGAAGATTGGATCAAAATTGTGGCCTCTACTGTGTAAACATCAAAATTGTTGACGGACGACGGCAGACGGACAATCAAGTATCCCAAAAGCTCACCTTGAGCTATGCTCAGGTGAGCTAAAAAGGTATCAACAAGAAAGAATAGACAAAAGGATGGGTGTGAGAGTTTGAAAAATAATCTTCAAGACATTAAATACATTACAGGTCAGTGGATCGTGTAGGTTCTAACTATTTATCTAACATGGCATATAAGGCAAAAAAGCAAATAAACTGCCCAATTTTTCATACGTAAACACACACACACACACACACACACACACACACATACACAACAAAAACATCAAGACAGTTAAGGAGATATGTTTTCTATGAAGATTTGGAAAGGCGTTTCTGACTCTAATATTCTACTACAGGATATTGTGAAATATTGTGAATATTTCACTACAAAATAAGCATGTGAAATTGAAATAATCCATGCTTTCCTATATTGACATAAAAGGCAATACCTAAGAAACATGCGAAACTGAAACTTTGCAGCCAAAGGATTTGACGGCAAGTAATACACATGCATTATATTTATACTATACAATATTCCATACAATGTTCTGAAATATAATGCTCTCCGTTCATATTTAAAGTTTTGTGATACTTTTTTTGATAGTTTTTGTGAACTTCTACATGATCTTCGTTGGTAGTCCATTCCTGAAATTAAAGACCTTGTTTAAATAAAAATTTGATTTTTGAAGTCCAGCCATAGCATCCTTTATCTTCAAAATTTTGGTTGGTATGGAACAATATAGGCCAATTAATAAAACTTAAATACTTACAGCGAATGTCACGTGCAAATTATTAGTCCATCGGGGAAACGGACCACTCCTTCTATACATAAATATATTGATTTTAAAAAATGCGTTTAATAGAACTTTTTAAATGCCCCATACACCATTATAGATAAATGTAATTAGGTCAGTGGTATTTACAAGAGGGACACAAGCTCTTTATCTACATCAACAACTTCACATCATGCACTTAAGGTTTTTTTCTTCACAAAATTATTTCCGTTTTCTTATTCCATGCACTTTTTACCGTCCAAACTAAGTCTTGTTTCGGGTCAGAATGACCTTTCAAGTGATGTGTAAAATAATCATTACAATATCGTGTATAGAAATAAGTCTTTTTCGGGATCTTTTGTTTTGCGACCTCAGTGCATTTCTTCATATATGTGTTTTGATAAATCTATGTACTATGTAACTTTTACCATTCTTGTTTCCTTATTTATAAAACTGCAGAAACATTTGATTTCTTGATAAATACTGCCAGTTATTGAGGAAATACTGTATGTCAGTTTAGTAAAATTATAGTA
>CM037784.1:33313285-33363285 GCA_021229015.1 Solen grandis
TAATAACAAAAAAAAATAATTCAAACTGATATAAAAATCTTAAGTTACAAAATGAAATCTTCTACTGACGTCATTGTGTCATGTGACGTACCTGGTGACTGAGCAACATCTCTACGGTGACGTTGTCTTTGCCGGCTTGTCCAAACTCAGGCCAGTAATGACTGACACGTGTTTTGTAGTCAAGGATACCACTAGAGTAGAACACATTCACCGATATATATATAAATTATATTTACGGAAAATCTGACACTCGTTTAATATCGGGTCTTTCCGGAAAAATCAAAGGTCGGGAAAAAAACAACAAAAAAAAACAACAACAACAACAAAAAAAAGCAATTGCATCTGAACAATTCATAAATATTCATTAATCATTAATGAAATACACCAATAGATCAAATCGAAAGATAAAAAAACTTAATAAGTTTTTACTTATTTTTTATTATTTAAAAAAGTATTAGATTACTATCACAGTGTGTTTCAATATCACCGCGCTTATATTTTTAATTCAACGAAGTGATATACATTTATAATGCTGAATTCTAATACAACCAAATGACAAATTGCGAGACAAACAAACATATGTCAAACTTTAAAAAATATATTCACCACTTACTCCTGCACAAGTTTCGCTACAATAATGGCGGCTATTCCTTTTGTGCACGAGAACACGAGGGTTGTCGTGTCTTCCTCCCAGGGACGCTGAGCTTCAAGGTCAGCATAGCCTCCCCAGAGGTCAACCACCAGCTCCCCCTTGTGGTACACGGCAAATGCACCGCCTGGCTCTTTCCCGCTTTCTACATTTGCCCTGTAAATATTTGATGACTTTGTTGGTTTTGGAACTTTTATTTACTATGCTCTTACTGCAGTATCACGTCACAGACACGTGACATGATACCACACACAGTCACGTCATTCTGAAACCAGGCCAACCCGATCCTGGAACTATCATTCTATGCTGAGCGTCGAGCCAGGGTTTTATACCTGTACTATATAAGTACTGCATTTCATTGAACATTATCTGCATACATGTAAGGAATTGTGTCGTTATATCTTTTTAGAAACGCCACCCCCCCTCCCCTATATATTTCAATATTTATGACAACAGAAGGGGCGGATGCAAAAATTAAACTACACTATTCCTCAGGCATGTTTCATAGCTTTATGAGTAAGATATATTGTTATGAAATTTGGTTCCACGCAATGGCAATTTATGGGGCCCTAGAGTCAGTGATAGGTCCGTCTTAATACGATATATCGTCGTGCACCTTCAGTATGATACCACATATTATCCCGACTACGGTCAAACCAGTCCTGGAGCTACCCTTATGCCAAGAGGGATTTGAAGACTTTGGTGTATTGCGGCTGGGGATCGCACACAGGACCGGCCGTCAAAAGGGTACGTTCGCCCACCAAGAACTGTTTACATGTTATAAACTAGGTAGATACCAGAGAGAAATGTAGAAATGCAGATTAGAACTTGGATGTCAATAGAACAAAAAACCTTACCTAAATGCTTCTTCAACCTTCTTGAAATCGGGATGACATGTTCCACCGATATTGACTGGTAACTTCCGGTCAAACACTCGGAATATCTTTACGCTTATTGCCAATACTACACAAATCGCAACTGTCTGTTTGAGAAAATCCATCTTTGATATAGTGTGTTTCTAGTCACGTTTGTTGAATATTGGATGTACTTGGGTCAGTTTTAATTGTCTGGTTACTTATACAGTGATTTTAACATATCGCCATTCATTACTTGCCAGATATCACTATGTGTATCACCTGTTGACCCATTTAATCTATAGTTCAAAGTATACGCTGACCACGTGGTTCAGAAATTTGAACGAAATGAAAGATACGGTGCTTTAAAGCGCTTTGAAGAGATCTAGGGATTTAAACAAATAGCGATCACGGTACAAAACGTAAATACTAACTCTCCCGATACAAGACACGAGGGGCGAGGTCAGAATCTATAACAATATACAGGAAAACTGCATTGTTTGCATATTTCTTCATTTCATTTAAATGCGTCAAAAATTTAAAAAAAATAAGATCACAGAAGTAAAATCGGTCATAAATCCACTATATTGAAGACTTAATGATATCAAACACGACTATACGTAAGACAGCTCACGAGGCTAACCTGAGAGTACTTGACTATACACGTACCCAGGGTACACATTGTTGGCGTGTACATGGTTTGTTAATACATGTTTGTAATTTGTTATCGTTTTGTGTCTACAACTTCATCCGTAAACGTCCTTAAACTAGTTCATTTTAAATCACTCAAAAACATGTATAAATCGCTCATGTATAAATCACTCATTAACATGTATAACTCGCACATGTATATATACATCACTGGTAAACATGTATAAATCACTTATTAACATGTTTAAATCGGTAGTGTATAGATCACTTATAATCCCTAGAGTGACCCCTATAAAACGTATTTTAATCACGTCTGCATCTTCAAAATAACCTTATGAGATAGGAAGTCCTATACACTCACCGCTAGTTCAATCGATATTAAATCCAATAACACGAGTCAGACACACTCAGAATATACCCGGTCTTTCACTCAAATGCGATGCCACCCTGCCAGTATGAAACTAGACAATGTCCGAAGATCGAATTATTCGTTATTAGATACATTTATGTCAAGCAGCATCTGAAATAGTTTTCAGTCAACACAAGTGCATACAACTCATGGCACGTGTACCACGATCAATGCATGCTTATTCGAGTACACACCATCGATCCCTGGAGGTCAGACTACAACTTGCACTAACTTTGAATAAAAACATTTTACAAGGAAGCTAGATACATTGCATTGGACAATAAATCGCCATTAAATTGCGGAAAATAACTCAAGTCAGTATAAAGCTAAATATTTGCACACGATGCCGTTCAGTTATAAATTGATATACCGTAAAGGGTAAAAAGAAAATGAGATGAACCCGATGTTCAAAAAAATATACAAAAGAAATAAATTGCTCAACATACCCGAAAGTCTGGTATATCTGAGTTTGTTATATAAAGGGTTTACTGTATCATTTCTTTCTGATTTGAATAATCTAGGATTATAAATAATCCCCTTATACGAGTTCTTTCAAAATTCTAAAACAACCCTATCAACATTATTATTGAAATAACACGTAAGTGGTGCACACTTACTTTTGCAACTGAGCATGTATTAGTTGCTTGTTTTCCTTGAAATGCATTTATATCAGTGTAAATAAAAATTTGCATGACTTTGGCCATCAAAATTGCCCGGATTTCGTAGTGGTAACGCACTTTGCTTCCCACCAGTGCGTCTCAGATTTGACTCCTGGTCCAAACGTGAGAGGTTAGGGTGGTCACCCGTCCAGACACGTGACTGTTTCCCAAGTAATCATCTGTTCTCACACAGTCGATTATTTCTTATAAGATGCGAAGACTTGTTATCGTGGGTTCGATCCCCGGCCGCGACATCTACTTTACAAGAATGATCGGACTGTATCCTGAGTGATGTGTGGAAGCAAGGTTGTTAATCAAACAAATGCCAATAAGTCTGGGTTGGTTCAGTTTTGTATGATAGTAAGTTAAGACCGTCGGAGCACGTCTATATTTATCTTTGTTTGCATGCGTATATGATCCATACAGAGACCTTGATACATCGTAGCTTCCTGGGATTGGGCCAGTTGGCTGCAAATGATTGGATATATTTAGCTTTAGATGCCTTTTTTGAACAGTATGGTGTAAGAATGTTATCATGCTCTGTCCTTATATTTACCAAGTGTCTTAACCCTTTCCCTTTGACGCACTCAATAGGTACCACATAAAGCCTGATCTGCAGAAAACCACAGTTAAACCTTACCAAATTTTATCACAAAATCCTCATTTCCAGACCACTGAGGAGCAGCGAACAGCATAAAACCTGATCAGCCTGCGAGCTACTCGCAGGCTGATCTGGTTTTATGCTGTTCGCATAGGTCTTTTCATGGTGTCCTCTATGAGGGAAAGGGTTAACTGTTACGATCTAACAGTGTGAATATGAATGGGATATTTTTTTATTGTGTTGGGTTTAACTTTCCACCATTTGATTTTCAGTCACTTGGGAACTCCTCGCCTATATGAGATCGATCAAGCAATGCCTCACTGCGATATCACGTCGTAAAACAGTCACGTGACACTAGGATACCCAGCTCTACAACGACCCTTACGTGTTGAAAGCAATGGTGATATACCAGTACCATTTTCACGACTTTGGTTGTTCCGTCCGGAGATCGAACCCATGGCATCTCGGTTACGGGGCGGGCAAATCTTACCACTTCGCCACTGGAACCGGTGATTCCATATTTGTGATAATTCGAGGGCTCAGCGCAAAACGGTCGCAACTTTTATGCATTAAAGAACAAGTTACGACCGTTATGCCATGAGCCCTCGATAGGTTTTATTATTTCGGATGCATACCACGTGACTCTGGTACGTTACCACCTCTTATGCACGTACAGAACGTGATTTTGAATGGACTATTTAGTGTATACGACGTGACCCCTGTATCCCAAATATAGGGAGACGTGATGCTGCATGTATAAACACATACAGAGTGATACTGCGTTTATAATACGGTACATTAATGTGACATTGTGAATTGTATGAAATAAACTAATGACTCGGATGTTATGATGAGACTGTCAAATGTTTTTGATAACGTGGCAAGGTAGAAGTTCAGTTGCAAGTAGAAACAGGATTTCATGGCATGTTTTGATTTATACTGCATTGAAATATGTTTTTATCTTTTTCAAAATCGAGGTGTGAGAGCGAAACTAGGCTAAGTGCATACGGTATTTGTATATAAGCACCTTAGCCTAGTTTTGCTCTAATCTCTCGAAACAGCACCCCTCCCCCAATCTCTCTCTCTCTGCAATAAAATACTTTAAACGGTATTGAATAACAACTTATTCCAAAATCAAAGACCTATTAATTTATATTAAACAGGTCTTTGGGTAAACACATTGAACATTGAAACAACACACAAAGCTGATTCTAATTTCATAACTTTATTACCATACCAGATCATTGAGATTATATCAACATTAAATGCATGTTCTCAGTTATATGTCTGATAATAAAATATCAAGACATGTCCAAACTTGTCAGAAAAAGTGCTTGACATAAAACAGTTATTATCCAAAATAAATATACACATGTATATATAAATGCAATAAAAATGCAAAAAACACCTTAGTTATAAACCACTTTTGACATATTCCATCAGATACCTGAAGTAAGTTTTATTTATTGCTATTAACCTGTGTTGAGCAGCCTAAAAGCAGGGAATAAATGGTGTTCGACTAAAATTCTGTATAGAATATGAGAGGTAAGCGAGGCATGGACTGCGTCAGTAACGAGTAAACTGGAGTCCACTATACTTGAAACAAAATGAATTAAAGACAGGATTCAATGACGGACAATGAGAAAAGAATAAACTACACCAAACTCCTTGAGACCGGAAGATTTTAAATGACATACCGACGATAATATATTAAAAAGAAAGGATGTACAATATAATTTGAAATTCAAAGCATCCACTTATGTTATGTAACCAAGTAAAATCCTACTGCCCCAATCTGGAACTGAACTCCTGACCTTTGGTATGAAAATTTGACATTTTACTAGACTACATCACCTACATTAAGCCTTACTTCATGACAAAGAAGTACAAGTCCCTTTATACCTCTACGACCATAGCTTGTGGAGTTTACTTTCTCTTTTAAAACATCTTTCCCATGTAGGAAAAAGTTAATTATATATGACATGGAATGTCTGTTTAAAAAGTGATGGTTAAAGTTGCACAATACACCAGTGTATGAGAAAGAATGTGATCACATAGAAAATATATGTAGATTTACAGTAATTTAAAAATAACAATTACCTGATACAATGATACCGAGGACTTACCTACAAACAACTTAATGAGATGTATTCTCAAATTCCCATATAGGTCATTTATATGTACAGGGTATCCTGACATATGACTAAACAAATGCTCTGTAAATATAATTAATACAATCAAACATAAGATAAAACAAATGCCCTGTGACTGTAACGAATACAATCATCTGGTTATCAAATTATGTTTGTGAACCGTTAACTTCATTGTTATATTGTTAAAACTGATAGTGTGAAAGGAATTACATAAAAGAGATGGTATATCTAAATCATTCATTAACATCTAAAATACAGGTGCTTTGAATTGTATCAAAACACACATCATGGGTGTCTCAGGGCAGCAGTTGAAAGCAAAAGATTTTCTTTACAACATTAAAGCAGCATAATGTGTATAGTATTACCATTGTAACATGACTAAAACATCATAATTATACTGGTATCTGTGACTTACAAAATGGTACAGAGGATTATAAAACAAATATGTTAAAGCAGCTTGTTCACAGACAATCAGGAGAACTGAAAAATAGTTGTTTTTTCTCTCCCTAGTCTATGTTGGTGAAGTCTTTGTTTCCTGACAAATAAACTCGCCAAGAGTAGGCCACATTGCGTCAGACTTGACCACTGACTTGACTATTTGGGTTTACCATCGCTTTGACAGTATTTCAGTCATATAGTGACGTCCAGCTAATTACAGGTGGAGGAAGACCCCGAATGCACGGAGGCATCTGGTAGAACCAATGACCTACCGCAAGCCAGCTGGAAGGCTTCCTCACATGAAAATCCAAATGACCCTGCCGGGATTCGAACCACCGCGGTGAGGGGCTGAGTGAGTGACTGTCATCTGTTAAATTATAGAATATGGTATCCCTGAAGCATGTGCTTGCTTGTATTACCATGTGACACGTTCTGCAACATGTTGTGAAGCCTGTGAGTTAAGCATATGTGATCAGTCGAATGATGGTGAATTATTTTAAAAAAGAAAATCTAAATACAGTAAAACCTCGCAAGCGGACCACCTCGAAAATCGGGGCACTTCGCTTCCCGGGACATTATTTTTCAGAACCATTTTTTTTCTTCTTTATTCTAATGTCCCACAACCTCGGAATACGGGGCACCTCGCTATCCGGTATGCGGGACAGTTTTTTCAGAACCAATTAACCAATTCACACCTTTTTTAATCCTCGCTAAGTGGGACATCACATAGTGGTCCAATTACACAAGTGTCACTGATCAGTTCACACGTCTGCAAACACAGCCAAGAGATTGCGATTGTTTACACACTTAATGACTTTCAATTACGACATTGTAGATTCACTTACGGTTACCGTAAAGAAGTCGATAATTAAGGCAATTTGTTTATGATGTTTAAAATCTGATCAAATTCTTCGGCTTTTTCTTTAATCAATTGACGGTAAGTTATTTGATGTTATTGCTTTATATTGATCAATATTAATGAGTAATTGATGTCAAATTTGTGAGAGACAAGCCTCCTGTATAAATTGTTCTCTAGATACCGCTGTAATCAAATGACGATGGGTAGTCAAAGAAAACCTGCTAAAGAACTCTCTCTTGCGGAAAAGGTCTCTCTTATTAAAGAGAGTTCTGGTCAATCTCAACTTTTTTTAGCTGATAAATATGGAATTGGCAAATCTCAGGTTGGAAGAATCTTGAAACGGAAGTCTGAACTGCTAGATGGATATGAACATTTTTGAAATAAAATAATAAATAATAATTAATTTTTTTTTAAAATAATAACTTAATACTATGTTAACATATAATGCAAATTTACATTTAACAGTGTAACTTAACAAAATAATGTTAATAAAAAGTACAGTATAGTGCGTGCACATATACATTTCATATCTATACTGTGGAAATTCACTAAAAGGACCACCTCACTAAGTGGGACAGTTTGAAAAAGACCCAAAGGTGGCCCACTTAGCGAGGTTTTACTGTAAAGGTTTCATAATTCTAAATATAGTTTCTATACCATCTGTTACACTATTGACTGCGATGGGTAAAAACCATCCACATTTAAACAATTTTGGGTGACCATGCGTTTGGAGATTAGTATTGATAGACCTAATACATACATAAAGTTAAAATCAAATTCTTCGTCAATGACTATGCGTGAACGAGCCGCTTTAAAGCATAAACAAAACCAAAACAAACAAAATTATGGCATAGAAAATTATATCATGAATTCACATAACTTCATATCTTCAATTCATTGATATCTCTCTCTCTTTCACATCCAATGTTCATTCAATGGATGAATAATCATAAGGCAGAAATACTTAAGAGGCAGAAAAAGGACATTTGTAAAAAAGAAAAACACCCATTTACACACACAACTACAACAGTTTGTGTCAGTTAGACACATATTTCAGTAAGTGACCATTATTTTTCTTTCCCTTGTCCCTCAACATCAGGTCAGTGTCCAGTGGTGCCCTGATGGGTGACCGTGGAGTGACAGGGTTGTCAGGGAGATTCCATTCCCGAGTCCCCGTTATCGTCCAGTGCCAGGGATCCAACACGGGTCAATAGCTCCTTCTTTCTTTTATTTTCAACCTTGAATACGCTTTCCTTGTCCCCAACCTTAAAGAAGTCAATCCTGCAAAAAAAAAAAAAATAAATAAATAAATAAACTGACAACAATAACATCTTAAGTGTTTATTTAACCTCGCACCTTGAACTTGTCATTTTGGCGAGGCTGAAACTAATTATTGAAATTAATGTCAAACAATGCACATGTATCTCAGAAAGACACATTCTGAAACAGACATATTTTGAGAAAACTTAAAACAACTGAAATTGAGCACTAGAACTACCACTAAAGGTGATTAATACCCCCTATCCCACCTTGTCATCATGTACTGTGACAGGTCAGGACTGTATGAGCGTGATTCTTTCAAGTCCCACCTCTATCAAGTGAGTATAATACTATCAACATTCTAAACAATAACTGCATCAATTTTAACCCTTTCCCTCATGTAGACTCATTTTGACGCACTCAATAGGTATCACATAAAGCCTGATCTGCAGAAAACCACAGTTAAACCTTACCAAATTTAATTATAAAGTCCTCATTTCCAGACCACTGAGGAGCAGGGAACAGCATAAAACCTGATCAGCCTGCGAGTTACTCACAGGCTGATCTGGTTTTATGATGTTCACATAGGTCTTTTCATGGTGTCCTCTATGAGGGAAAGGGTTAATAAGAATAAGAAAAAAATAAAAAAATCTTGCTTCAATCATATAAATTCAATAATATCTTGGAAAGACATACACAACATTTTTCAAATCTGGTTACTATGGTAACATACCTGTCGTAGATGATACCGTCAACCTTATTATCCTTGAAGGACTGTATAGTGGCCTTGTCATTGCACATCTCGCCCCATACAAACAGGACGAGGCCGGCGTCCTTCACGTACTTGATCAAGGACATGTCTTTCAAGAGAACGTCTGATACCACATCAACACCCTGCAATAGGAGTCCAAATGATATAGTACTTGTGGCTGAATAAAGCTTTTTATCTATCTTTAATTAATACCACCCTATATCCTCATGGAAACGGAAAAATAAATTATCTATTAAATAGAAATGGTATGCTAGATATTTTTATCTAAAAGTAAAATGGTTAAGGAGAAACCTTTATCTATATGGCAATGGTAGAGTAGAAACATTTATCCCTATGGCAATAGGATTGAATATTCGTTATATGAAGGGTCAAGTGAAATGTAGGATGATGTTACCAGCAGCCCTGCACTTAGGGCAACCTCAGTTGCAATCTTCACTGTCTGAGCTCTTGGTCCTGCGTAGGGTACATAGCGATCTGTGTCTGCCTGGGTGAGGAACAGTACTGGAAACACATTCTGCTTCAGTCGCAGTCTGGAAATGAAGATCACATGTGATTCTCAGGAATATAAAGACATATGTGTAGTTTGACATATGTGTAGTTAGGTGAGTCCTTTCTTTCACTTGGAGAAAATGAATAAATTGTGTAAAAAATGGCTCTTTCTGGCTGACTAGAAGTTTTTAATTAGCAATCTTTGTAAGAATTAAGTAAGAAGTACTTAAGTACAAAAATGTACTGCTGTATTAAGTGAAATTAAGTAGGAAATTGGCTATTTCATGGAGGAGGCTTTATTAATCATGAGAATTTTATCTTAAAATATATAAAAGAAATCTCAACTAAATGTTTGATATAAATTAGTCTTAAAATAACAACACTTGTTTAACTTGCTACGACATGTTACCCTATAACTGTCAATAATCTTTCTCACTATCCAGACATACAGGATTTATTAGCTGACGTGTTGAATTGACTTGACTTGACAATTTTAGTTTATCGTCGCTTCGACAGTATTTCAGACACATAGCGACGTCCAGCTAATTACAGGTGAAGGAAGACCCTGAATGCACGGAGGACATCCGGGTAGAACCATGGACCTACCGCAAGCCAGCTGGAAGGCTTCCTCACATGCGCTGACGTATTGAAAAGGAGAAAATGATCCGATTACATCAAGAGAGGGGTATGACTCAGTGGTAACATATACAACTGCGGATCTGAAGGCTGTTGGTTCAAACCCTTTTATGGGCAAGGATTTTTTGTGTCCCACAAGTACTTGTTCATTCCAGGAAGTGTCGAGAGGGAGAGTTAAAGTTGTAAGAAATTGTTTCCAAAATGACACAAAATATTGTAAAATCATCAACTTTCATTGACATTAAATTTCCTTGATTATGTACCTAAGGGAATTTCGTGGTTACTTTTATTTGTGGTTATATGTTCTAGAAAACTTGAGGCCTATACAAGAGACAAATTTTCGTGGGGATTGATAATCCTGGATAAAACCTGCCACAAAATCAACGAAAATTAATGTCCAACGGAATTTTATGATTTTACAGTATATAAGTTTAAACTAAGAAATTAATACAGTTCTCAGGGTTTTCCCTTGTATTTTATTTCAAAATGGAGTCATCATCATATATAGATAGAGACAAATTATGAAATATTTTATAGGGTCATTTAAATTTAAATATCTGAGGGTCAAAATGAACAATTTTGTGTGTCCTGGAAAACACAGATATATGTAATATCTACCCTTCACCTCATATAGATGTATTTAGTCACCATGACAACCAGAGCTGACCCAGATCAGACTGCCATTGTGCATGAATATTCATGAGGGAAATGGTAAAGGAAATGAACCAGAGGACACTTACAAAGTGCACAGGTCTGGATCAAAGCTTGAGAAGATGATACGGCGACCACCATGATGCTTGAATACACAGTCCAGGATGATGTCAGCATATTTGTTCATGTCAAAATAATCACTCACTTGATTACTTCCATCCTGAAACAGTCAAGTTTATCCTCAGCCTTTGTGTCTCAACCTTTCACAAGTGTCGACCACTATGAAATAACATGGAAGTTTGTGTAATAAATTGTGCATTGATTTGTGAAGCATAGAAATTAATGTCCAAAATATCAAAAAATAATTTAGCACTTTTTGGAGAATTTCTTCCAAAAAGTTCAGGTAGCTTAAAAGACAATGACTTATACTTCCCCTTGGCGTAGCAAAGTGACTTAAGATCTAGGGCATATCTAACTGACTTTTGATGTGGCATAAAACAATTCAAAATATCTCTTGATAATATCAAAACTTAAGTTACTCATATCCAAACTGATGTATACAGTGGTGTAAAACAGACATGCAAGATATTTTTTATATCTTGTGTTCACACACTAATGATTACTTGCAAATGCAATATAAAAATAACTTCCATGTCCCTTTCATGCCATTGTAGACATATCCATATCTATACCCCTGGTTTGTATCTGGAATATCAATACAAGAGTGTCCTTTGAAACACATGTGTCACCTACTGAGCATGATAGAAAAAGTGTGACAGACAGACAGACAGACAGACAGACAGACAGACGGACGACGGATAAATGATCCCTATGTGTCACCTATGCTTACAGCAGATAACACAATTATAAAAGATATATTTTAAACTAGCATTCTCCTCAACAAAAATCAGAAATTCAGCTTACGATTTTCTCCATTGGGTATTTGATTTCCACATTGAAGCCTGTGTGCTCATCCACTGCCTCAAACACCCTCTGAAGGGTTGGGAAAGGCTGAAGGTCCTCTGGTAGAACCTCATCTTCTAGTATACCCTCTGTAAACAAAATGTAGATGTAAGTAATCACTCAAGGGAAGTCATGCATGCAACTAAAAAATCCATAGTATTTTAAAAGGTCTCAATATTGAGTTTCAAAACTAAAATTATTTTGCTCATTGTTAAGTACACAAGCATGACTTCTTTTGGTCTCATTCTAAATGAATTTGGTACATATAACCAATTAGAGATGAACGCATATGATGGTTTGTTCTAATAGCAAGTATTCTTCTTAGTCATTTCTTCTAAACATACATTATAACGTTGTTTTAATTTCTGTAATAAAAGATATTCTGGTTTGTGATTGCTATCTTAACTTATACCTAACTCAACCCCTAACTTCAAGATGCTTATTGGAACTAAATTTATGTAAAAATGACAGGATTTCCATCAGTTTGCTATCAAAATTTATGTAAAAATGACAGGATTTCCAACAGTTTTCTATCAAAATGCAATGTCCAACCACAGGCAAGCGATATTACAACTATTCATATACACCCCCCTAACACTGGGTCAATGGGTCAACCTGTATTATCTACATGACACGAGTTTCAAACAAGGACGATACTGAACAACACTGAACAACACTGAACAACACTGGTGTGACTCTACTCAGTATTGCTCTCGAGCATCCCAAAGGAAAAACAATTCCCTGACCATTTGACTTTTGTGACCGATCAAATGAAGGAAGAGGCATGATATGCCAATTGTTAAATCTTAAATATTACCTCATGTGCTTTACAGCCCATTCAATTTAAACCATATACTTGAGAAAAAAAATCTCTCTCCTAAAACAAGAACTCTTCATTAATATTACTATATTATCCTCTGACCCAAATTCTTAACAGTGTTTAAGTAATATATGAAACTTCAGGTATTTGACTACAACTTATCAATGTATCAAAAAAATGTTCAACTAGAATCTGCTTGCCTTACCAGATTTGCCAGTAGTTACAATAAGACATCAAGAAGTAAGGGTTTAACATCAAAGACATGTTTCTACTTCTTTATCAATTACATTTCTCAATATTTCATACGGTTTACATTTAAGAACGTACCAAATTATTAACAACAGTATTTATGATGATAACAGAATTAAAGGACCTAGGATGAAAACTTGTTAATTAATATGCCTAGTTTCTGATAAAAAAAATAACAAGTGTCATAAAGTTACGCAAAACCAGGTTTTCAATCTCCTACTGATTATGTTTTGTCACATCCACTTAACATGCGCAAGTAATGTATTACAAGAAGGCCAAGACGGCTCTCACCTGAGCAACTTGCCTGTACAATTTAGTATACTATAGCAAAGCTGCACTAAATATATAATCCATGAGAATGTCTTAATTCCACAAACCAAACAGTACATGGGGTTAAAATTTGAAGTCAAAATTTGCTGACAGATTATGGTCATAAACATTGTCATGTAATTTCAAAAGAATTGCTAAAGAAAGGAAGAATCTAGAGTGCAAACAAAGTGAAATTTGGCAATTTTTAACATTAAAAGGGCCATAACTCCTGACCTAATTGGCAGAAATCAGCCATAATCGAACATGGTGATTGCTATACATAAACATTGTCATAAAAGTTGAAGATAACAAACTCAAGACATTCATCGAACCTAATAGCTCATCCTAAACTCTGAAGAACTACTCAGATTATGGGCATTTTACTTCTAAGTATTTCCAGTGAAAACATATACGTACATTAAAGTAATTGCAAAGAAGTAAAAACATGTCTGTTGACTTTGCAAAGCATCTCTGTAACACAGACTGGTTTCAAAACCAAGCCTCTACAAGAGACTGACTCACCATACTTATGCTCAGGCTGGTATGATGTATGCGACAACTACAAAAGAGAAACTTGTTAAGCAAAAAACATCACTTGACACAAGCAGTTTTTAGAACTAACAAAATCCTCATCGGAATTATTTAAATATATTTATTTTATCTTAACTGATGAAATACTGTGTTCTATCTGTGAGGTAAAATCTAGATCTCACAGTGTGAGTGATATAGATCTGCCAGAACTATGTTTTAAAGGGTATGTAGCAGCAGTAAGCATAAAAAAAAATAAAAAATTGCTTGTTTTGAGTGAATATGGAATATATCTCATCTTGTATCCACTCAAACAACTATATCCACTATATATACTGAAACCACACTGCAGCTGTTTATGGATCTTGTCCTAAATGGTCTCAAACATCTCATACACATCTACTAAACATATGATATACACCTGATAAACATCATATACATCTGATAAACATCTAATATACATATGATATACACCTGATAAACATCATATACACCTGATAAACATCTGATAAACATATGATATACACCTGATAAACATCATATACATCTGATAAACATAAACATATGATATACATATGATATACACCTGATAAACATCATATACACCTGATAAACATATGATATACATATGATATACACCTGATAAACATGATATACACCTGATAAACATCATATACACCTGATAAACATCTAATATACATATGATATACACCTGATAAACATCATATACACCTGATAAACATCTGATAAACATATGATATACATCTGATAAACATCATATACATCTGATAAACATCTATATACACTGATAAACATCATAAACATCACATACACCTGACAAACATCTGATAAACATCTGATATACACATGATAAACATCATATACATCTGATAAACATCTAATATACATATGATATACATCTGATAAACATCATATACACCTGATAAACATCATATACATCTGATAAACATCTAATATACATATGATAAAAATATGATATACCGTATACACCGGCGGATTAGGCGCACTTTCTTTCCAGATAATTCAAGTTTATAGAGGGGGTGCGCCTTATATGATGATATACAGCTTTTCAGGTTTCTTTTTTCAATCACCGAGAAGTGAAAATTACCGGTATAAGATCTCAGAAAATGGATATACGGAAAGCCAATGAATACGATAATATGACACAAAGTCTATACGAAACCATGATAAACAATACCAGATTATTGCTTTTGTTCTTATTAGTTATCCTACAGGTATATTTCATGATAAAATGATCGTGAGAAACTGAAACAACTTGATGGAAGCCATTTTCAATATAAACAAATAAGTTTATTTTACGGGATCTCATGATGTATAGGAGAAACTTGACAGGTGGCAATTGTTACGTAATGTTTGTAAGTTGGGAGAATTTAGACAGGTGACAATGGTCCCCAGTGTTAGAATGCTGGGACACGGTTGAGTAATGTCATGTTATGAAAATGTGTCACCTTTATCCTACCCGTCGTTAATGTAATGGTCTAACGGTAATCTTATGCCATGTGTAAATAAAACGGTTCACCGTATGACTAGCCCGGTGACGTACGGATAGCTTTCGGTCTGTCAAAATGTACGACGGCGCAAATTTCAAAACAAGATTTCGCTGCATACGATACGATAAGTGATTTTGTTTTTTTTCAAATAAGTTACCCTGAAAGTTAGGATGCGCCTTATACGTAGCTGTGCTAATCTGACCGTGTATACGGTACATCTGATAAACTTCTAATATACATATGATAAACATCTGATAAACATCTAATATACATCTGATAAACATCTGACAAACATCTAATATACATCTGATAAACATCTAATATACATCTGAAAAAAAATCTAATATTCATATGATAAAAATATGATATACATCTGATAAACATCTAATATACATATGATAAAAATCTAATATACACCTGATAAACATCTAATATACACCTGATAAACATATGATAAACATCTGATATTCATAAAATAAACATGATATACATCTGATATACATGTGATATATATCTGATATACATAAAATAAACATGACATGCATCTGATATACATGTGATATATATCTGATATACATGTACAAATTGCTGTCACTTATAAAAAGTAGAGTACCTTAGGAGTTATAGTTAATGTTAAGTCTTAAGCCTTCAACTACATATTAAATTGTATAGTGCAAAAAAAAAACATGACCTCTATTTTTGATGCTGAATCTTTACTACTGAGGTACGGACTTGGTGGTGAGTAACAATCACCAAATCATAACTAATCTGTAATATATGCATCTGACACATGACCTGCAAAACCAGATCATTTATTTGCCTTTGAACTGTGACCTTTGTTAGCTACAATAAACTTGAATTCTAGAGGATTCCATCTGTCTTTAAATCAGAGTGAAACTGCACATGTGTCATCTAAGGCATGACAACTGGTTGTAAACATTTCCAAAATGAGATAAATGTTTATTTTAGTTACAAGTCAATACTGAGAATAGTCATAAACAGTATATTTAAAATGCATGGCTTGTAAAACTTTTGTTTAAAACATGATGTTTAGAATGAGCATAATCACTTGTCATGCATTTGAAAGTTAACAATATGTGAGGCTAAAGGAATTCTGGAAGGCCTTTTGAAATTTCAGATGTTTCTTGAACCATAGGCCAGGTCAATTGGACTTTTAAAAGTTTTACAAAGATGTTTGTTTGTTGGGTTTAACATCCCTGAGACAGTATTTATGTCATTTAAAGATGATGTCTACTTCAGACAGATATAGTGCTGCCACACTGCAGTATCATGCCGCAGACATGTGGCATGATACCACACCCAGTCACATTATCCTGACACCGGGCCAACCAGTCCTGCAACTACCCTTATATGCTGAGCACCAAGCAAGGGAGCTATACTAGTACCTTTTTTTACGACTTTGGTATGTCGCGCCTGGGGAATTGAACCCAAGACCTCCTGCTCCTGAGGCAGATTCTCTAACAACTCGGCCATTAAGGACGGTTTTATAAAGATATGAAGTTGAGCGAAATACAATTTATACGGTGAAAGGTAAAGAGGGCCTCCATGTGAAAACTACTTGGTGCATGATGATGGTATCTACATATAAATAAATAAGGCCATCATTAAAAAGAGGTTTGTTTACTGGGCTCCTACCCAGAACTTTTTAGGTGGATAGGTACTTAGGGATTTTTCTCTTCTGACAATGACAAAGCTGAATTGCCCTCAATATGAAGGGATATACATATTTTAAATGATGGCCTTAAAACTTAAAAAGGCATTTATGCAAGTTATGCAACAAGCACAACTTGTAACTTGTTCTTGATTTGATTTGATCAACTAAAATTTTCACAGAAGAGAAATGGAGGACAAGTTCAAGATTCATCTGGTGTAGTAACAGTATACACTTTCTATTTTACTATCATTCAAAGAAAGATGGGAACTCTTCTACAGTTGTAGAGCTCATGTAAACCGTAAATGAGATGTATAGAGCTCATGGTAATAATTATTGATAAGAGAAACCATAAATGAGATGTATAGAGCACATGTTAATAATCATTGATAAGAGAAACCATAAATGAGATGTATAGAGCACATGTTAATAATTATTGATAAGAGAAACCATAAATGAGATGTATAGAGCACATGGTAATAATTATTGATAAGAGAAACCATAAATGAGATGTATAGAGCACATGTTAATAATCATTGATAAGAGAAACCGTAAATGAGATGTATAGAGCACATGGTCATAATCATTGATAAGAGAAACCATAAATGAGATGTATAGAGCTCATGGTAATAATTATTGATAAGAGAAACCATAAATGAGATGTATAGAGCACATGTTAATAATCATTGATAAGAGAAACCGTAAATGAGATGTATAGAGCACACGGTCATAATCATTGATAAGAGAAACCATAAATGAGATATATAGAGCTCATGGTAATAATTATTGATAAGAGAAACCGTAAATGAGATGTATAGAGCTCATGGTAATAATTATTGATAAGAGAAACCGTAAATGAGATGTATAGAGCTCATGGTAATAATTATTGATAAGAGAAACCATAAATGAGATATATAGAGCTCATGGTAATAATTATTGATAAGAGAAACCGTAAATGAGATGTATAGAGCTCATGGTAATAATTATTGTTAAGAGAAACCATAAATGAGATGTATAGAGCTCATGGTCATAATCATTGATAGAAGAAACCATAAATGAGATGTATAGAGCTCATGGTAATAATTATTGATAAGAGAAACCGTAAATGAGATGTATAGAGCTCATGGTAATAATCATTGATAAGAGAAACCATAAATGAGATGTATAGAGCTCATGATGGCACCTTGACATAAGAAAAAACAAATAAATGAGATGTATAGAGCACATGGTAATAATCATTGATAAGAGAAACCATAAATGAGATGTATAGAGCTCATGGTAATAATCATTGATAAGAGAAACCATAAATGAGTCAAATGGGGAGGGTTAAAGGTTTTCCTAAATAACCCACTAAATGATTTGTTGAGGTTTGAAAATATAAAAACAAATTCAGAAATCTAAATGATGATATACACAGGAAATGATAAACTTCAAATTCAAATTAGCATGTAAAAGATGAAAGTTGCGTAAACCAAATAATGTCCCGTCAGCAACTCCATGATTGAACCATCTTGATGATACACAGTGACACATATATCATTCAATACTTCAAGCATCAAATACTGGGAAATAATATTGATAGACAACATATGAAATATCACGTAATAATTATACCAAAATCAACTGAATCAAACCTGTATCAAAAAACATTCCCCATTTTCCATTAAGTTTTATGAGTACTTGTTTTTTATTTATATATTGTAAACATACAATGAAAAGGAATCTGGTGTTTGATATACCAGCCATCAGTTCAATTAAAAACATTTTTACACTCCTTTCATACTTAATCTTAACAAAACATCAAATTTATCTTATGATTATCTAATACCATTATAAATGTCAAAACAGATAATTCAATGGGAACATAAGAGTAAATGCATTGAAAACAAGAATTGTCAGGGAGACAGCGCACTCGACTATTCTCAGTGCTTTATAGTATACAAAAAGAAACCATGCTGAATCTTTCAAGGGCCATATATCTGTCAAAATACATGATAAAGTCTGTTCTTTTCTACACATTGCATTTATGTTGCTGAACAAGTATACCAAGTATCAAAGCAATAACATGACTTTGAAATATTTATGGGTGTATTTTTATATGATCACAAAGGGGAATAATTCCATTAAATTCCTGCTAGAGTTATGGGTCTTGGTCAGTGAGCTACAATTATGGCCCTAAATACATCTGTAAAGTTTCAAATGAATACCTTTGGTGGTTGTAAAGATTGAATTTGCATCCTAAATCTTAACTAGGAATTTCTAAGTTCACAAAGGGGAATAATAATAAAAAAAATCCATGCTAGAGTTATGGGTCTTGGTCAGTGAGCTACAATTATGATCCCAAACACATTTGTAAAGTTTCAAGTGATACCTTTAGTGTATTCTGTATATCTCTGTAAGATATAAGAATATAGAAAAACTTGAACACAAAACCTTAACCTTGAGTGTTACGCCGACGCCAGGATGAGTAGGATAGCTCTCACTATTCTTTGAACAAGTATGGTTTAATCATTTTACAAAGATGCTTAACATCTTGTTTGAAAGCAATCAAAGCTGTTGTTTTAAAATATACAAATCAATTTTTAATAATATCATCATGTAAAGGCATACACGAAAGTGCAGAAATATTGTTTGTTTAATTTTATCATACCTCTGGGACAGAGAAAATATTGTGGCAAGCATAAGCATGTCTTATAACTTGGCATATTTTTTTTCTTGATTTGTAGGGGCTCCCTGCTTTGTGAAAATCAGCTAAATCAAGTTGGGAAATGTAATTCCTTACCAAACAAGAAATATCATTGAGATGATGACTACCCCCAGATACCACTTTGTTACAATTACCTTGTCAGACTGTCTTGAAGGATAAAAATAAAAACATACATAAAAAAAACAAAAACAACAACAACAAAAAACAGGTAGAGCTCTGAGACACTCCTACATTTATCACAGAAAAAGTATTCAATATATATGAAAAAGGGCAATAACTCAAATCAAAATTAAGCTGATCATGACATGCCAAACATAGGTGCAAAGAGCATTGGTATTTATAAATGCTGTAAAGTTAAATCAAAATCTGACCAATACTAGCTGTGAACAGAGCAGATATAATATATAAATATATTCAAGACATATGACTGGGGGGAGGGGGGGGGGGTTTACTCAATGAAAAATGAAGCACGCATGAAACGCCTACAATATCAGCAAGCAGGCTTGGTATTTTTAAGTATGGCGAAGTTAAATGAAAATCTGACCAATGGTAGCTGAGAATTAGTGTGGACACAATATCTTCAATAATGAAGGATCATAACTCATACAAAATCAAGCCAGTCATGTTGTGCCAACGATATGCACAACTAGACTTCTTACTTATCAATATTGTGAAGTTAAATAAAAATCAGACCATTGGTTGCAAAGAAATAGAGTTGGTTATATAGAGTTTTATAATCTATATAACAAAGGGCCATAACTCACTTAGAATCCAGCTGATCAATAGATGCCAACAATATGCACAACTAGGCTTGGTACTTATTAATGCTGTGAAGTTAAAACAAAATCCAACCACAGGTAGCTGAGAAAATGCGCGGACAAAATATATGTAACAAATATAACAAAGAGTCATAACTCATTCAAAATCAAGTCGATTATAACATACCAACAATATGCGCAACTAGGCTTGTTACTTACCAGTCTTGTAAAGTTCATCAAAATCCAACCAAAGGTAGCTGAGAAATATGATGGACAAATCTTGTCTACAGATGGATGGCTGGATGCACCAACCAACAGACAGACGGACATGACTCCAATATCGTCCCCATAGACTTTGCATTTTGGGTTATAATAAGCGTTTTATAACATCAAACTTCAAACTTACTAACGGTAAATTTTCCATCATTTTATCTCCCAAAAGCATGACAGAAAATCTGAAGGAAAAATCACTAAGATGGTTATGTCCCTGGAGTTGCTGAGGGAAATAAAGTGTGACTGAAGGTTTTACCTTCATCTGCTGAAGTTCCGCTAGCTTGATGTCCTTCACTGGAATCTCAAACAGTTCCAGCTCATCACGGCGTTTCTGTGTAACATAGTCAGTGATGTTATATTAAGTATTGTCCAAGTACCAGGATCAATTCATTCTGACTCAAAATTCCATCAACAATATTTAGTGCATAAGTAAATCTAAAATAATGTAAATACAGCTTCCAACAGTATTGTATCATCTCTAAATACCGTATACACTGAATACCATTTACACTGGCAGATTAGGTACACTTTTTTTTCCAGAAAATTCAGGTTTATATTGGAGGTGTGCCTTATACCATGATGTACAGATTTTCAGGTTTCTTTTTTCAATCACCAAGAAGTGAAATTTACCGGTATACTATTTCCAAAAATGGATATATTGAACGCCAATTAATATGATAATATGCTATAAAGTCTATACGAAAACATAATAAACAATACCAGGTATTGCTTTTTTTCTTACTAGTTATCCTACTGGTATATTTTATGATAATATGATTGCGGGAAACTGAAACAACTTGATGGAAGCCATTTTCGGTATAAACAAATAAGTTTATTTCATGGGATCTCATGTACAAGAGAAACTTGAGGTGGCAATTGTTATGTAATGTTTATTTGATGGGAGAATTTTGACAGGGTGACACTGGTCTCCAGTGTTATTTAGAATGTGGGGACACGGTTGAGTAACGCCATTTTATGAGAAAGTGTCACCTTTATCCTACCTCTCCTTCATGTAACAGTCTAACGGTAATCTTATGCCATGTGTAAATAAAACAGTTCACAGTATGATTACCCACGGTGACTTACGGATAGCTTTCAGCCTGTCAAAATGTATGACGGCACATTTCAGAACAATATTTCACTGTATACGATACGATAAGTGATTTTTTTTTTCAAATAAGTTACCCATAAAATTAAGATGCATCTTATACGTTGCTGCGCCTAATCTGCCTGTGTGTACAGTATTTAATTTAGGGACAAACATTATGTATTATGAAACAGAATATTAGGGTACTTTTATTAAGGAAACGAGGATGATGAAATACGCTGTTATATATACAAGTAGTATTATTGTTTTAACCCTTTACCTCATAGAGGAAACCATGAAAAGACCTATGCGAACAACATAAAACCAGATCAGCCTGCGAGTAACTCGCAGGCTGATCAGGTTTTATGCTGTTCGCTGCTCCTCATTGGTCTGGAAATTAAGACTTTACAATTAAATTTGGTAAGGTTTAACTGTGTTTTTCTGCAGATCAGGCTTTATGTGGTACCTATTGAGTGCGTCAAAATGAGTCTATACGAGGGAAAGGGTTAAGTCAAGTTGGTGAACCATTCATAGCTTTTGGCTCTGCTTTCCAAGAAGATTAAGATTCTACTCCAGTTATTAGATAGGCAATACCTAGTTATAGTCTACTTTCAAGCTAGTGTTTGGTCAACTATATTTACTTAATGTTTACACTCTGGTCATTGTGCATATTCATAAATCCCGTATGAGTAGCTGAGACATATAGGGCTAGCAAGTCATATACATGACCTAAATAAAATGGAGTAGAACAATTAGAGGTTAATTTCTTGCTCAAGGATGTTCATGCTGACCTGGCCGAGATTCAAACCACGATTCCATGATCACGAGTCATGTGTCCAACCAATGGACTATCATGCCTCATAAGGGGCATACTTAATTATAATTCAAATTCTTGTTATATTAACAACTTCCATGATTAAAGAACAAATATCACACAGGACTGAAAATTTATAATTATCAAATCAAATTATTTTCAAACAATTTCAATTGATTAAAAGGATACCATCAAGATACATTTCAGTTCAAGTTAAAAATTTGTTTTTAGTCTTAAGACAAATTTTACAAAAGAATAACATTATACTTATCTACGCTTAGATGAATTAGTTTCAGCTGATTTAAAACACTTTATGAACTTTATTTCAGGAAATCTGAATCTATAATAGTTTTGTATACATGAAAGAATAACCAATCCTGAAGTTCAAACAAAGGGACTTACCTTTCTGTAGGCTATCAAAACCTTGAAGTCATGGTATATTACAGGCTGAAGATCTTTGGTCAACTGGACGTCAAACTCAACAAAGTCAGCTCCCTGCAATAGGATTGACCTAATTTAAAGTCAGCAGTAGTAGTCAAAAATTTATGTTGGATCTTTATTTTCTTCCTTCTCTTGGGGTGATTATCTTCTTCTTTGGACTCCATCAAAAACAGTATCAGAAATATTCCTGTGCTTTCTTTACATTTTTTGTTTTCGGTTTAATGTCTCAAAAACAGTATTTCAGTTGTTTGAAGACGATGTCTACTTGAGACAAATTTAGTGCGGCCACACTGCAGTATCACACTGTAGACATGTGGCATGATACCACACCTAGTCACATTATCCTGACACCAGGCCAACCAGTCCTGGAACTACCCTTATATGTTGAGCGCCAATCAAGGGAGCTACACTTGTACCATATTTAAGGACTTTGGTATGTCATGGCCGGGGGTAGGTAAATTCTCAGACCTATGAAGTGGGTAAATCCTCAGACCTATGAAGTATGTAAATCCTCAGACTTATGAAGTATGTAAATGCTCAGACCTATGAAGTATGTAAATCCTCAGACCTATGAAGTATGTAAATGCTCAGACTTATGAAGTAGGTAAATCCTCAGAACTATGAAGTATGTAAATGCTCAGACTTATGAAGTAGGTAAATCCTCAAACCTATGAAGTATGTAAATCCTCAGACTTATGAAGTATGTAAATCCTCAGACCTATGAAGTATGTAAATCCTCAGACTTATGAAGTATGTAAATCCTCAAACCTATGAAGTATGTAAATCCTCAGACTTATGAAGTAGGTAAATCCTCAGACCTATGAAGTATGTAAATGCTCAGACTTATGAAGTATGTAAATCCTCAGAACTATGAAGTATGTAAATCCTCAGACTTATGAAGTATGTAAATGCTCAGACTTATGAAGTATGTAAATCCTCAGACCTATGAAGTATGTAAATCCTCAGACTTATGAAGTATGTAAATCCTCAGACTATGAAGTATGTAAATCCTCAGACTTATGAAGTATGTAAATGCTCAGACTTATGAAGTATGTAAATGCTCAGACTTATGAAGTATGTAAATCCTCAGAACTATGAAGTATGTAAATCCTAAGACCTATGAAGTATGTAAATCCTCAAACCTATGAAGTATGTAAATCCTCAGAACTATGAAGTATGTAAATCCTCAGACCTATGAAGTATGTAAATCCTCAGACTTATGAAGTAGGTAAATCCTCAGACCTATGAAGTATGTAAATGCTCAGACTTATGAAGTATGTAAATCCTCAGAACTATGAAGTATGTAAATCCTCAGACTTATGAAGTATGTAAATCCTCAGACCTATGATGTATGTAAATGCTCAGACCTATGATGTGTGTAAATGCTCAGACCTATGATGTGTGTAAATCCTCAAACCTATGAAGTATGTAAATCCTCAGACCTATGAAGTATGTAAATCCTCAGACCTATGAAGTATGCAAATCCTCAAACCTATGAAGTATGTAAATCCTCAGACTTATGAAGTATGTAAATCCTCAGACCTATGAAGTATGTAAATCCTCAGACTTATGAAGTATGTAAATCCTCAGACTTATGAAGTATGTAAATCCTCAGACCTATGAAGTATGTAAATCTTCAGACTTATGAAGTAGGTAAATCCTCAGACCTATGAAGTATGTAAATCCTCAGACTTATGAAGTATGTAAATCCTCAGACTTATGAAGTAGGTAAATCCTCAGACTTATGAAGTATGTAAATCCTCAGACCTATGAAGTATGTAAATCCTCAGACCTATGAAGTATGTAAATCCTCAGACTTATGAAGTATGTAAATTCTAAGACCTATGAAGTATGTAAATCCTCAGACTTATGAAGTATGTAAATGCTCAGACCTATGAAGTATGTAAATGCTCAGACCTATGAAGTATGTAAATCCTCAGACCTATGAAGTAGGTAAATCCTCAGACCTATGAAGTGGGTAAATTCTCAGACCTATGAAGTGGGTAAATTCTCAGACCTATGAAGTGGGTAAATTCTCTGACCTATGAAGTGGGTAAATTCTCTGACCTATGAAGTGGGTAAATTCTCTGACCTATGAAGTGGGTAAATTCTCTGACCTATGAAGTGGGTAAATTCTCAGACATATGAAGTGGGTAAATTCTCTGACCTATGAAGTGGGTAAATTCTCAGACCTATGAAGTGGGTAAATTCTCAGCCCTATGAAGTGGGTAACTTCTCTGACCTATGAAGTGGGTAAATTCTCAGACCTATGAAGTGGGTAAATTCTCAGACCTATGAAGTGGGTAAATTCTCTGACCTATGAAGTGGGTAAATTCTCTGACCTATGAAGTGGGTAAATTCTCTGACCTATGAAGTGGTAAATTCTCAGACCTATGAAGTAGGTAAATTCTCAGACCTATGAAGTAGGTAAATTCTTAGACCTATGAAGTAGAGATGTTGTACAGGTAGATTAGTAAGTCTTCAAAGACGCAAATTAAGATAAAAGGAACTAGAAAATTATATGAAATTAGACAAGAGGGCCAAGATGGCCCTGTATCGCTCACCTGATTAAGATGTTAGGCAAAATGACAAAAAATCTGGCATCTAAAGTGTTTTTCTAACATTTGACAACATTTTGATCCTACCTGAATTTGCACTCAACTGGGAATTATTGCAGTCATCATTCATATCAAGTTTAATGATGACTGGGGAAAAAATGTAGGCCTCTAGTGTGTTCACAAGATTTTTCTTAAATTTGCCCTGGTGACCTACTTTTTGACCCTATGTTGCCCAGTTTTATATTCATCCAAGATATGATGTAAACAAACATTATGACCAAGTTTTATGAAGACTGGGCCAAAAACTGTTGCCTCTTGAGTGTTAACAAGGTTTTTCTAAGATTTGACCTAGTGACCTAGTTTTTGACCCAACATGACCCAATTTCAAACTCATCCGACATAGCATAAAGACAAACATTCTAGCAAAGTTTCATGAAGATTGAGCCAAAAATGTGGCCTCAAGCATGTTCACAAGATTTTTCTAAGATTTGACCTGGTGACCTAGTTTTTGACCCCACGTGACTTATTATCGAACTCATCCAATATATCATTTAGACAAACATCCTGACCAAATCTATTGAAGATTTGGCTAAAACTGTGGCCTCTAGAGAGTTCACAAGGTTTTTCTTAGATTTGACCTGGTGACCTAGTTTTTGACCCAACATGACCCAATTTTGAACTCATCCGAGATATCTTGTAGACAAATATCCTGACCAAGTTTCATGAAGATTGGGCCAAAACTGTGGCCTCTAGAGTGTTCACAAGGTTTTTCTAAGATTTGACCTGGTGACCTAGTTTTTGACCCCACGTGACTTATTATCGAACTTATGCAATATATCATTTAGACAAACATCCTGCCCAAATCTATTGAAGATTTGGCTAAAACTGTGGCCTCTAGAGAGTTCACAAGGTTTTTCTTAGATTTGACCTGGTGACCTAGTTTTTGACCCAACATAACCCAATTTTGAACTCATCCGAGATATCATGTAGACAAATATCCTGACCAAGTTTCATGAAGATTGGGCCAAAACTGTGGCCTCTAGAGTGTTCACAAGGTTTTTCTAAGATTTGACCTGGTGACCTAGATTTTGACCCCACATGACCCATTTTCAAACCCATCCGAGATATCATGAAGACAAACATCCTGACCAAGTTTCATGAAGATTGGGCCAAAACTGTGGCCTCTAGAGTGTTCACAAGCAATTGTTGACGACGGACGACGCATGACTGACAAAAGGCGATCACAAAACCTCACCCGAGCACAAGTGCTCAGGTGAGCTAAAAATTATAACAGGATAAAAAATATAATTTAGGCAAGAGACTCTTCCGGTCATAAATGACAAATCTGGCACAATACTCCTTTAAAAATGAGGAGAATCGCGACATTGCAGATTTTACAAAAAGCTGTCTTGCAAATGATAAAGGAGAGTAACTCTTCTTGTGTGAGCAAATGATAAAGGTGAGTTACTCTTCTTGTGTGAGCAAATAATAAAGGGAAGTTACTCTTCTTGTGTGAGCAAATGATAAAGGGGAGTTACTCTTCCAAAGTGAGCAAATGATAAAGGGAAGTTACTCTTCCAAAGTGAGCAAATAATAAGGAAGTAAGTCCTCCAGACTAATCCTACAAAACCATTTTCAAAGTGAAGGATAAGGTAGACAACTCTAGAGATAGCCTAATAAGTTAGATTTTAGAATATGCAATGTGAAAGAAACTATGGACCATCAATATCCATTAAAGATTACTTGTTATTTATACAATACCATAAACATGTATGTTGTTTGTTTGATTTAACGTCTCACTTACAGAATTTCAGTGATTCTATGACAATGTATAGTGCTGCCACAATATTGTATCACATCTGAGACGTGGCATAATACAACAACCAGTCACATTTTCCAGACACTGGGCCAACAAGCCCTGAAACTACACCACATGTACTCTGGGTACCAACCAGTGAGCTTTAAATACCACATTTTAACATCTCATATTGGGTCTTTTCATTTTAATTTATAAAACTGTAAAATCAATATTTTTCGTAGAAACAAAATATAAGACAATTTTTTGGGGGAAAAATTATATTCAGATCTTAAAAACAGGTGATCTACTTAATGAAAGACCTTCACAAAATCAAAGAACATTTATCCCCATTAAAATGAGGATTTTATAGTAATAAATGGTGTATAGAAATACAGGATGTGGACTTACATGGTTGGCTGCAGACTGCAAGGATTGGACTGTGTTCTCTGTAACAATGGCCAGCCTGAAAAATACAGGTAACCAAACAGTAACCAGTCAGCAATCATTCAGACTGGTTACTAAGAAAATACCATTAAAACAGTTATCTGCCCTTACTTGTCCACTTTCTGAATTATTATAATGGCTGACAGAAAATATTCTTTTTTTTTTACTCCTGAATTTTAAGGAATTTTGATAAGAAATATAATTGAGTAACATAGGAATCAATCCTACAGAAATCAAACGAAAATTTCATAGAATGCATTATGTTCATTTTAGTCTATTTACAAAAAACAATGCCATTAGTTTATTTTTTGTTCATTAAATGAAATAACTTTACACTTTTCATATAAAAAAACAAACTCTATATAACAACCAGTACATGTACTTAATTCTAGTCTAAACTGACTGGCAGACTCACAAACTTCAGTAAAAATATTTTTTTTGAACAAGTCTTTTTTTCCAGATTTTCTTTTTACTCTCAGTGAGTGAAAGCCAATACCCAATACATATTGAAAAGTTCACAAAGACAGAGAAACACAATATTTTGGCAAGTATCATAAAAAAAAATAAAAATAAAATAAGGCACAGTGAGTTTGAAAAATAAGGGAAAAGAAAGAAAGAAAAACAACAACAAAAAAAACAACAACAACCCCAAAGCAAGCCACTGGGAGCCACGAATTCAACTGAGAGTCAACATCTTGTGTCAATATACGAATAATACTGCACTCTGCATCAATATTCGAGATTAAGCACCATACATACACCACACTGTAAATATTAGGAATTCATCTTTACTTTTGGTGAGGCCATAGGAATGTTTGAGACTTTGAAATAACTGTCAATGAAAACCTTTAGCATAATTTTAACTTGTGTAACAAAACAGACTAAATAATCATTATTCCACAATGAAAATGTAAGTGATTTCTAAATCTGAATTTTCATGTTTTACATAGCTTAAAACAATATTTGACAAACTTTCTTTGTAGCATTTATTAATATTAGACAGTGCAGATACTCACTGAAAATTGAAGGTTTATCCTATAAAACATTACATTTACTTTTGTGATAGAGTGAACTTGTCGAAGGAAATAACGTCAATAAAGCAGAAATGAAACAATTTTAACAAAGAGTGTTATCTGGAACAGGCGTGTCACCTGCTGAAGCATGACGGATATTGTGTGATGGACAGACGGATGGACTGACAGACAGATGACGGAAAAGTGATCCCTATGTGTCACCTCTGTTTACAGCAGGTGACACAAAAATGAGGCCCATAAAATTGGCCCACAATGACTGTCTTTACATACGAGACTAAGGGTCATTTGATCTTTTCTTGTGATGTGTTGGCCAATTGATACTTACAATATATATGACAAGACACAAATAGAAAAAAAGAGACTAGAAGAAAGAAGGATACTTAAAAATAGTGTCTAACTTAAAACAAAAAACTGAAAATACAGACTGTCCCCATGGCATTTTAAGTACTCACGAGGAGTCTGTATCCTCATCAGGAGACTTAGAGAAACTGTTCAGAAAACTTGACTGTTAATTCAATTGCATGTGAAACAAACTACAAATGGATCTTGGCTATTTAAAGTTGTCAGGACACACATTTTGTTTCAAATCATGCATTCTGTTTAATTAATCCATGATTGTCAAATGTAACTGCATTCTTTCAGGGCTTGAATTTATCAAACTTGCAAAATGTGATTAAGAAATGAATTTTGCAAGTTCATTTTCTAGCTACTCGTATAAATTTGCGAGTGCAAAGTTTTGAATCCAATAAAAATCAGCATCATGTTTTCTTTAATGGGACAAGTAAAATCTATTGTACCGAGTCTAGGTCATAATTTAAACTTACCTGCTAGACTGACACCCAATGTTTTCGCATACTCGTCATTACCCTTTCTTACGTTTATTATTTTAAGCAGACGATTCGTAACAAACAGAATGTCAAAGAGTTATACACAATTTATTTTTTACCTTTTTAGAAAATAAAAAGATAAACAGTAATAATCAAAAGATCTAACATTGTTGATATATTGACAATTATTAAACATTTTCTTATAAAGTATTTGTTAATAATTTATCTAGGGCATCTCACACTGACAAGAAAATGATTTGTCAGTTTGCTACATTCATGAAATTGAAATTGTAAGTGAATGATAAATTTTGCGAGTTGAAATTTCAGCTACTCGTTAAATTTTTGAGTGGCAAGAAAAGTTAAATTCAAGCCATGTTCTTTAGTGTTTGTAAGTAACAGTTTTGAAGATTAATCTGTGTGATTATAATAAAATAATGATTTTACCTTTAAATCAGTTTAATTAAAGTAAATGATTTGTGTTCATAAATGATCTAATTCGGCTTTTGTTGTTGTTATTTCAATGCATGTTGTCCATTTTGTTTCCAGTGTTTCTGCATGGTAACAAATATAAATGAAACATTATTCTACATTTACTGTTATAAACGCAAGTTACAGATGCAAAACTAGACAAGAATGGTGATTCATGTAGACTGAATGTTGTTAAAGCAAACAAAATGTATATAACATACACAGCTGAATATGGCTAGCATATATCACCCTATTACAGTAGTCATTTACTGAACAGAACTTTATTTTCATCCAAGGTATAATACATGCAACATGGGATTAACATATTGTAAAAGAAAAATACATCAGTCTGGTCACTGTAATGGAGAAGTAATAAAAATGTGAAAACAGGGTGATACTCAATAGGATATGAATAGGTTATAAGTGAGAAAGATAGATAAAGTTATGTGAAATAGAGATAGAGAGAATGGAGAGAGGATTAAAAAGAGGGGAAAAGAAAGAAGAAATATCTTTAAATAAGATATTCGACATGGCTAAATAATGGTCAATTGTAACAACGTGAGTTAAAATGTTTAAAAATACCAAGATTATGGGAGGTAGGAACATCAAAGAAAAAAAAAAAAAAGATTATGAGAGGTTTTGTGAAGACTATATAACAAAACTAAAAAGAAACAAACTAATCTACCAACTTCTATTAAATATTATGCATTTGCTGATTTTTTTTAAGTAAAAACAATTTGTATGAAACCAAGCAAAACTGAAAAATAATAAATCACGTATATCTGATTGTTTCCAGATCCGCACAACTCCTCCTCAGAAGTTACCTCCCCTGAAGGCCGAGTCCACTTTTACAAATTAGGGGAAAATGTGGTCTAAAAATAGACATATACCTGCTTCTTATTTAGTTATTTTTAATCATATTGCCAAAGCAGCATTCCTAAAATTGATAAGGAAGTGTTTAAACTGAAAAAGAAACCTGTTATATCAAGTAGAAAGATATATACAACCTGAAATTCCCATTTTAAGTTGGAATATCCTAAATATCTTAAAATAAATTATACAAGCCAATGATAGCATTGCATTTACTCTGGCTTCATTTGCATACCAACATTTGATTGGTTTAAGATATATGTCAAAATCAATTTTATACAGCTACGCCAAAGAAGATAAAAGATAGAGACAGATAGTTGTGCAGCTTCGAAAGAACACAGGAGTAGCATAGACATATATATTTAAAAAATATTGTAAGTTTGGATTATAAATTGCAATAAGTAAAGCATGGCATAACACCATAAATATAATGTAGGAGTCTATTTCTTTTTTTACTTTTTTTATAGTTATGTAAATAATGGCTTTATATGCCTTGCATACAGGGGTTAAAGTACTGGAATATAAGCAAGGGGCCTAGGGGCCCCCAGTGGGTCCAGGGCAATGCCCTGGTCAGGAGTCCAGGAATTAATTAGCTCCTGGAATTAAGCTATTTTGAAGCTCTCAGAAAGGCTTGGTAAGCTGTTATTTTAATAATTTATGTTCATAAAAAGTCCTACAGTATTTGGGATATAATACAGAAATAAGTTGATAATCAGTTTATCAAGAGAGATTTTAATCAGTTTTAGTATTGTTCTAAATTATGGAAGAATTTTTATTCTCTTCCATTGTTTTTTTTTGTTAATTGAATGTCTCTTACAGTTTCCATGAGCATTAATTGAATGTCTCTTACAGTTTCCATGAGCATTAATTGAATGTCTCTTACAGTTTCCATGAGCATTAATTGCAGGTCTTTTCATTGAAGGATTTACTTATAATTAATGAGACTTATTTTTTTTCTCTTTAAACTAGTTTTAATAATGACTTTTTACCATTCAATTTGTAATTAACTGTATTCCCAGGCAATCCTGTCAGGTTTCTTCAACCATGCATTCATTTTTGACCTTTGGAATCACTTTCCGACAATCATTCCCATCTCCACTTTGCCTCTTTTTGAGGACTATAGTATTATAACCAGGCGGTAGAAATTTCATTTTGTTTATGTTGACATTTTCCAAACTCTGAACACCGGTTACGTCACGCTACGCTACATTAACCACTGCCAGTACACATGTCATGTGATGATAGTTGAAACCATGTGACCAACAGTCATAGTTTTACACTCATAATGTTATTTTATTTTATTTTTTACTTTTCTCAAACTTATGAACATTATTTTCATGGAATATAACTAATATATTCAAAACTAAAGTCAAAAGTGAAAAAAAGTAAATCAGCCCTTTATCAGCCGAATCTACTTGTGGTTGAAGTGGTAATCGACAACAATATAGGGGGGTAATTACTGCTGCAGAGTTTGGACATTTTCATGGCCGCTGCCATTTTAAAGAATGTATTGATGTAACGAGAGATTTCATTCGTCAGCGAGAACCAATCAAATCCGTTCTTTTAAATCAATGATACTGGTCACGCACAAGCAATTAAGGATGCATATGGTTACGGACAATAAAACTCTGTGAAATCTTTTATTAGAACTCAGAACTGAACTGCCCCCCACCCCCGGGGATTTAAGCGATTCAGAAAAATGACCTTGGCGGTCTTCAAAATTACAGAAATCCATAAAAATACGGAAAACTTTTACCCATATGCATATAGTGAAGACACTGAGTTATAATTATATGTCGGCAGACGGAGAAAACCATGATCAGACAGCTCCGACAGATCCTATAAGGAGCAATCCGATCTATTACATTGATTTTCTCAGCATTTTCGTTTCTAAAGTGATTGCAATATATTGCTATTATCACAATATCATGTGTAAGTATTTTGCAATACCATTTTCTCATGCAATACCAAGGTCTACTGGATATCAAGCTGTGTTTTTCACATTTGTCAACTGAATAAGGACAGCCCTACTTAACACCATTTTCACTAAGTTAGGGGCTATAACCCTTATATAACTCCATGAACACCATTTTCACTAAGTTAGGGGCTATAACCCTTATATAACTCCATGAACACCATTTTCACTAAGCTAGGGGCCATAACCATGCTATAACTCCATGAACACCATTTTCACTAAGTTAGGGGCTATAACCCTTATATAACTCCATGAACACCATTTTCACTAAGCTAGGGGCTATAACCCTTATATAACTCCATGAACACCATTTTCACTAAGCTAGGGGCCATAACCATGCTATAACTCCATGAACAACATTTTCATTAAGCTAGGGGCCATAACCCTGCTATAACTCCATGAACACCATTTTCACTAAGCTAGGGGCCATAACCCTGCTATAACTCCATGAACACCATTTTCACTAAGCTAGGGGCCATAACCCTGCTATAACTCCATGAACACCATTTTCATTAAGCTAGGGGCCATAACCCTGATATAACTCCATGAACAACATTTTCATTAAGCTAGGGGCCATAACCATGCTATAACTCCATGAACAACATTTTCATTAAGCTAGGGGCTATAACCCTGATATAACTCCATGAACACCATTTTCATTAAGCTAGGGGCCATAACCCTGCTATAACTCCATGAACACCATTTTCACTAAGCTAGGGGCCATAACCCTGCTATAACTCCATGAACACCATTTTCACTAAGCTAAGGGCCATAACCATGCTATAACTCCATGAACACCATTTTCATTAAGCTAGGGGCCATAACCCTGATATAACTCCATGAACACCATTTTCACTAAGCTAGGGGCCATAACCATGCTATAACTCCATGAACACCATTTTCATTAAGCTAGGGGCCATAACCCTGCTATAACTCCATGAACACCTTTTAACACTGCTATAACTCCATGAACACCATTTTCACTAAGCTAGGGGCCATAACCATGCTATAACTCCATGAACACCATTTTCATTAAGCTAGGGGCCATAACCCTGCTATAACTCCATGAACACCATTTTCATTAAGCTAGGGGCCATAACCATGCTATAACTCCATGAACAACATTTTCATTAAGCTAGGGCTATAACCCTGCTATAACTCCATGAACACCATTTTCACTAAGCTAGGGGCCATAACCCTGCTATAACGCCATGACTTTCGACACAAAAAACCCAGATGCAAAACTTCCCACCAGGCTGAACAATCATGTTAAATTTTATGACTCTGCCTCAAATAGTTTTGGATATATGCACAACATAAGATTTTGTGACAGATGAAAGTATGGATGGACAAGGGCAAATCTATATGCCCCTACTTTTCAAAATTTGGGCCTAAAAGTCTGAAAATCCATTTGGGAATATTTCAGATTTCAGTATACATCAGAAAAGTCTTATGGGATGAACTAGAATCATCAAGGGGTTTTATTAAAATAAAACCAAAACTGTAAAGAAAAAAAAAGAAAGATTGAACTCTTAGAAAATGATCATTCTTACTTTTTAAATTTATATGAACTGCCGAGACCACGATGTCCTACATCCACTGGTTTGCGAGTTGACTTCCAGTATCGCTGAAATGTCCGTTTCATTGAAAATCTTGCCCCTATCAAGGGTTTCACTATAAGGTAGTCAACTGAAAGAAAAAAGGGTTAGCATACTTTGTGGAATATCTACAAGAAACTTGGACTTGATTGAATCTACCCTTAACTTCATCTTAGATACATGAACAATGTGTTCAATTCCACATCATGTTCAATCATCGGAAATCATATCTCAATCAATCTCCTTCCTACATGGTTCTACTGTGTTACAGAAAATGCTGATTAGCAAACAGTAAGACCAGATCAAGCTGTAAGTTTCTCATATGCTGATATAGTTTTATACTTTTATATAGGAAATGCATAAAATATGTGTGTCACTTTCACACTTAATCATCAAATCATCAATTGTTTTGCAATTGATGAAGCTGAGATGTAGATGAAGCTGAGATGTATATGCTTTAAATGTCAAAAAAGAAAAAAAAAATTCTGTTCTGTTTTTAATACTGTAATCAATCTAACTGAGAGAGGATTTACACACTTTTTTTTTTTAACAAACCTTAAGCTTCATCAAAAGTCAGTTGCCCAATGTGCTTGCTTACATTGGTTTAACATCCAACTAACAGAATTTCAGTTATTATTTTGTCTAGATGAGACAGATCTGAGAGTGCTGCTTCCCAAGACATACCTACCTTGTGAAGGGTTCATGTACATTTTTAAGTTCCTTATTTTCCTAAACCTTTTGTCTCATACAGACATGTTTTGGTCTATTGACACATGTTTTGGTCTATTGACACACGTTTTGGTCTATTGACACATGTTTTGGTATATTGACACACGTTTTGGTATATTGACACATGTTTTGGTCTATTGACACATGTTTTGGTATATTGACACACGTTTTGGTCTATTGACACATGTTTTGGTCTATTGACACATGTTTTGGTCTATTGACACACGTTTTGGCCGATTGACACACGTTTTGGCCGATTGACACATGTTTTGGCCGATTGACACATGTTTTGGACTAATGACACATGTTTTGGTATATTGACACATGTTTTGGTCTATTGACACTGTTTTGGTCTATTGACACATGTTTTGGTCTATTGACACATGTTTTGGTCTATTGACACTGTTTTGGTCTATTGACATGTTTTGGTCTATTGACACATGTTTTGGTCTATTGACACGTTTTGGTCTATTGACACATGTTTTGGTCTATTGACACAGTTTTGGTCTATTGACACATGTTTTGGTCTATTGACACATGTTTTGGTCTATTGACACATGTTTTGGTCTATTGACACATGTTTTGGTCTATTGACACATTTTGGTCTATTGACACATGTTTTGGTCTATTGACACATTTTGGTCTATTGACACAGTTTTGGTCTATTGACACATGTTTTGGTCTATTGACACATGTTTTTTGGTCTATTGACACACGTTTTGGCCGATTGGCACATGTTTTGGTCTATTGACACATTTTGGTCTATTGACACATATTTTGGTCTATTGACACATGTTTGGCTATTGCACGTTTGTATATGACACATGTTTTGGTCTCATATTGACAATGTTTATTGGTCTATTGACACTTTTGGTCTATTGACACATGTTTTGGTTGCTGTTGTCTATTGACACATTTTGGTCTATCGACACATGTTTTGGTCTATTGACAAGTTTTGGTCTAATGACACATGTTTTTTGTCTAATGACACATGTTTTGGTCTATTGACACATATTTTGATCTATTGACAAATGTTTTGGTCTAATGACACATGTTTTTTGTCTAATGACACATGTTTTGGTATATTGACACATATTTTGATCTATTGACAAATGTTTTGGTCTATTGACACGTTTTGGTCTATTGACACATGTTTTTTGTCTAATGACACATGTTTTGGTATATTGACACATGTTTTGGTCTATTAACACATGCTTTGGTCTATTAACACATGTTTTGGTCTATTGACACATTTTGGTCTATTGACACATGTTTTGGTCTATTGACACATGTTTTGGTCTATTAACACATGTTTTGGTCTATTGACACATGTTTTGGTCTATTGACACATGTTTTGGTCTATTAACACATGTTTTGGTCTATTGACACATTTTGGTCTATTGACACATGTTTTGGTCTATTGACACATGTTTTTTGTTTAATGACACATGTTTTGGTATATTGACACATGTTTTGGTCTATTGACACATGTTTTGGTCTATTAACACATGTTTTGGTCTACTGACACATGTTTTGGTCTATTGACACATGTTTTGGTCTATTGACATGTTTTGGTCTATTGACGCATGTTTTGGTCTATTGACACATGTTTTTTGTCTAATGACACATGTTTTGGTATATTGACACATGTTTTGGTCTATTGACACATGTTTTGGTCTACTGACAAACACAGCAGGCGCTGTCTGATAAGGACAACTTATGTTAGCTCAGACAACAGTGTAGCTCAAATTTAACACAGTCTGTATGGCAAAGAAAATATCCACTGTTTCAAATACCATTTAAAGCTCAGTCAATAAATATTCATCCAATCATAAATTTGTATGTTAAGTTCATTAGAGGCAGATTTACTTATTAACATAAAATACCTTAAACATAAATGCAAAGAATAGTGTGTGAGTTCCTGTTTTTCTAAGTGAGGAGGTACAGTAGAGAAGATGTCAATTCCAAGGACGACCTACTTTTGACTTGACCGATAGGTCGATGATTGAATCCTGTGATAGGAATTTCCCTGCTGCCTTTGGAAGACTTTAACTCCAGAGGAAGTATGAAGCAGAATCCAACATGCTTGGGTGAGCTCTTCCCTGGTTCATGGACATAGAAATCCAGCTGGTAACCCTGAAAGAGGTCATATATGATTTAGCCATTAATTCAACAGAAGTACCAGTAATATGCATACTGACACAAATATAGCTATCACTGAAGGTGAATAAAGACCCCACTACATTGTCTTGATATATAAAAAGGAGATATGTAAAACTGGACACAAATGGATGCCACAGGACAGGACAATGAGTGTGATTCATATATCACCCAAAACATACTTTGGTTTGGCCATATCTTGGACCACTTAACCTCTACCAAGATAACCAAGGTACCCTAATGAAACATTAGGAAATCTTGGTTATCTTTGTGAAGGGCTATGAGGTCCGAAATGTAGCGTAACCATTACAGGAACATTACCTTAAGTCGAAGTTGAAGGGACCATTCTAAAAAGTTTGAGACATCAGGACTTTGACTTGTGTGTGGGTTATATCAACAGTCGAACGGTCATCTTTGAACAATAGATAAGGCCTCGTTGAATCAACTTTCCGTCATACATGTGATTTTATACAAATATACATACATTTATTACTGTATATGAAGCAGATATCTCATTTTTTTCAGGAGTGTTCGAAACAAGAAAAAGATATTTTTCTACGAAAACAAATTTCTATATAAGCAACATATGCAAACAAAACAAAACATTACGGACGTAATTCAAATATAATTTGGGTAATGAGTACAAAGTTCATAATTAATCAATGTGATGGGTATCCAGATGACCAGGTTGGGTACTGGGTCTTCACAAACCAGCGCATGATGGTCAGCAGTAGTATCCATGATAGAGACGAATTCTAACAAGTACTAAGGAGTTTTCAAACACAGGTAAAGCCTGAGCAGTTAAAAGAAGCAGCTTTGTAATACAGTGTAATTAGCAACTGTCATACAGGTAAAATTATAAATTTTGTTGCAGCTGAAGCAGCCGTTAAGGTGTGAAAATATTATCCCACAATCTAAGTTGTGAAAACAGCCAAAGAGCTTCGACTTATTATGGTAAAATGTACTTGAAATATTAAGCTCGGACCACAGAAAAACTTCAACACACTAAAAACTTTAGTCTATGTTGTGAAAACAGCCAAAGGGCTTCGACTTATTTATGGTAAAATGTACTTGGAAATATTAAGCTTGCACCACAGAAAAACTTCGACACATTGAAAACTTCAGTCTAAGCTTTGACTTATTTATGGTAAAATGTACTTGAAATATTATGCTCAGACCACAGAAAAACTTCGACACATTGAAAACTTCAGTCTAAGCTTTGACTTATTTATGGTAAAATGTACTCAAAATATTATGCTTGAACCACAGAAAAACTTCAACACATTGAAGACTTTGACACATAAAAGGATTTTTCTTACGAATATATAGGGGAAAAAGTCAGGACTTTCATATAACTTTGACACATCGAGAAATTCAACTCATCAAAGTTTAACACAAAGAGGTTTTACTGTATTAGCATTTCCAAAAATGCTAAAAATCACCGTTAGCCTATGAACAGAAAGTTACACTGTGACGTAAAGGAAAATTATATGACAAAGTACATGCAGTTGAAGGAGAGGTTGATAGCAGAGAAATGTTATCAAAGCTTATATTAGAAATATGAAATAGGAACTGTACATACATTTAACAGGTGTTGATCAGTAATAGCATGGATATAAGCGACATCAGTTTGATATTTCCCAGCTGTAGTCTTGTTTTGAACAGAATTATTCATAATTTTCTTGAAGAAAGTACTTAAAGCTGCGAAGCTACTACTTGTTGATAAGAAAAATATAAGCTGCACAAGACTGAGAAGTGGAGCAGGGAATGTAAGGAACACAGGGGCATACTCCAATCGAATCTGCTCAAATTATGCGCCTACCAGTCTAGCACCGTCTAGCAACATGTACTTCCAGTAGCTTTTAACTATGTCCAGATTTCCCAACGTTCAAAGAAGTTTCCCAGAGCCTGTTTCCCGTAATCTGATTTGTTTATCTTTCTGCAACCAACTGAGAAGGAATCTGCTTGTCTAATACGTCTGCAATGTGAGAGTAAAAAGTTGCTTTCTTGCTTGATATTATAATATTGCCGCCCTTGGCAGGTGATAATTTTTATAAAGGAATTCAAATGGTTACAATACCAGTGACTCTGGGTCAAAGGTCCTCAGGTGAAAGATCATAAAGTTGCCCGGGTTATAAAGAGCTCCGTAGGAAGACTGGGGCCGTTGTTTTGATCTGCCTTTCTCCAACACCTGCATGTATACAATATACTGGTAGAACACTTCCATATTTTTACACAACCCTAAAATAGTGAAAAACAAGAATTATCATTGAAGATGACGAATGCCCAATACCGCTTTGTCACAGTTACTGTTACCATGTCAGACAATCTAGAGGATTTACAAAGGACCATAACTGATTAGAAATCAAACAAATTATGACATGCTTACAATATGCACAACTAGGCCTGGTACTTATAAGTCTAGTAGTTTAATCAAAGTCTGACCAAAGGTAGCCAAAATATCAAATCTTGTCTACAGACGGACAGACTGATAGACCAACGGACGTGACTCCAATATAGCCCAAATATACTTCATATCTAGGTATATAATTAACCCTTTCCCTCATAGAGGAAACCATAAAAAGACCTATGCGAACAACATACAAGAGGGCCAAGATGGCCCTAGATCGCTCACCTGAGAAAAGTATCATTCATTGCCTGTACAAAACAGATTGCTTTAGAATTAAGATGATGAGGTGAAACAATGTTCAGGAATTTTCTGACCCCATCCACAAAAGATATCATCATGACAAACATTCTGCCAAAGTTTGAGGATGATTGGACCAAAAATGTTGCCCTCAGAGTATAAACAAGATTTTTCTAAGATTTGACCTACTGACCTACATTTCTGTCCAGCCCCACCCATTTTCAAACTGGTTCGAAATATCATCATGACAAACAATCTGACCAAGTTTGAGGAAGATTGCATCAAAACTGTGGCCTTTAGTGTGTAAACAAGATTTTTCTAAGATTTGACCTATTTACCTACTTTTCGGTCCAGCCCGGCCCATTTTCGAACTGGTTCGAGATATCATCAAGACAAACATTCTGACCAAGTTTGAGGAAGATTGGATTAAAATTGTAGCCTCTAGTGTGTAAACAAGATTTTTCTAAGATTTGTCCTACTGACCTACTTTTTGATCCAACCTGACCCATTATGAAAGGGTTCAAGATATTATCAAGACAAACATTCTGACCAAGTTTGAGGAAGATTGGATCAAAATTGTGGCCTCTAGTGTGTAAACATGATTTTTCTAAGATTTGACCTACTGACCTACTTTTTGATCCAACCTGACCCATTTTCGAAAGGGTTCAAGATATCCTCAAGACAAACATTTTGACCAAGTTTGAGGAAGATTGGATCAAAATTGTGGCCTCTAGTGTGTAAACATCAAAATTGTTGATGGATGACGGACGACGGACAATCAAGTATCCCAAAAGCTCACCCTGAGCATGCTCAGGTGAGCTAAAAACCAGATCAGCCTGCGAGTAACTTGCAGGCTGATCAGGTTTTATGCTGTTTGCTGCTCCTCAGTGGTCTGGAAATGAGGACTTTATAATTAAATTTTGCAAGGTTTAACTGTGGTTTTCTGCAGATCAGGCGTTATGTGGTACCTTTTGAGTGCGTCAAAATGAGTCTATATGAGGGAAAGGGTTAATTAATACAATGACAAAATATGGGCTAGTTATGGACTATAGTGACAGTAAAAAGTGAACTAGAACACTCTCAAACATGATGCAGATTGTTTGTTCTTTATATACAGTGTGAACTCACTTATAACAAGCACAGTTATAACGAAAAAACAGTTATGACGAAAGAAAATAAATTCCACAACCTTCACCCTTCTTTATTTGTATGTCCGATCACATGGTTTGAACAAATTTGGATACAGCGAAAAAATGGTTATAACATATGTTTTCTGAAGTCCCGTGATTTTTTTACGCAAATTGACTTGGATATAGCAAATTAATTTTTGACAGTACAACAAACAGACGGCAGTTAATTGCCTTCAGCAGTTATTTACCACTAAAGATTATACATAGACAAGATGGCATCATTTGTTATCCCATATTTACCTGTGTAAAGTTTTAAAACTTGCTAAAAAGGTGCTATAATTATTCGTTTGTTAAGAATAAAAACATTATGATGAAAATTGACTTTTAGCTGATTCATTACTTTGTTACACTCATACAGATTTTATTAAGATATACCAAATGAAAATGGATATGAAGGTTTAAAATGTAAAGCTGTTACTTTAGAGACTCAGTTTGAAATCCTTACTGAAGTTCAAAAAGGTTTAAAGAAAAGGGATATCATGGAAAAGTTTGGAATACCGCCTAGTACTTTATCAACAATTCAAAAAAAAAAATAATGAGAAATTCATACCAGGATTCCTCGCTCATTTTTACATTTTTGTAATTGCATTAGTTGTTAAGAAATAATGTCCATCATTGATTAAACTTATCATTTCATTTGTGTTTTTTATTATGTAAGTTATTCTTATGTTTTAAAACAGCAAAATATTCAACTAATTAAATCAATTACCATAACGAAATACGTTATATCCAAGCATTATAACGAAATTTCGCTGTATCAGTTTAACAAATTTCAGACATAACAAACTAATTTGCCATGTCCCTAGAAATTTGTTATAAGCATGTTTTACTGTAAATGAACATTAGTTCTTAAAGTTACAATATACTCAATAGCATATAATCACATGACCAATCAGTCAAAGCTATGTTTTACTTCTCAAGCTTTTCACTAAATTTTGACTGAAAACCTCTTTGTACATGCAAATTTCACACATGTCAAATAGTATAAATCTTTGGAGTTTTTCTTAACAAAATCTCATAAGTTTGTGCAATGCAATGCTTTGAACATGATCACTTTCTTTAATAATGTGCAATTAAGAAGTAATAGGCACTTAGAAGGGCAATATACTTACAATGAAGATAAGATTTGCTTGTAAGAAGTTTCCTGAAACAAGCCCCTGGTGTATAAAGATGGTGCTATTATTCACTGGTATAATTATGTCTTTTTGCTGGATATAATATGTACATAACATCTGAGAGACTAGTTGTATAAATAATACACATTCAGTAAACATCATATGTACTCACAGACACGGTCAGTTCGGTGCGCGTACATCGAGGGACGGACCCACCTAACATCTCCTCATCAAAATTGTCATCCATTGCCTGAAAGAGCCAACATCAGCATTACTGTCTGTTGACAGGTGGCATGATACCACACCCAGTCAAGTTATCCGAGACTGGGCCAACCAGTCCTGTAACAACCTTTATACACTGGTACTGTCTGTTGACAGGTGGCATGATACCACACCCAGTCAAGTTATCCTGAGACTGGGCCAACCAGTCTTGTAACTACCTTTATACACTGGTCAACATATATACGTACGAGTATATCTTCAATTTAGAAGAAAGGAATTTGGTTTTAGGATATGTTGTCTAGAGAGAAACAATACATGATTATAAGAATCTGGAGTCTTCCCCTCTAAATTCATGTATTTCTCCTCATGGTTGCTATTAACTTCAGGATTTTCATTCCCAAAACTCTGTAAAATATGAGTTTTACCCCCCAAAATATGGATAAATTAAAATGCTTTTTTTTTTCTATTTTCAGCTCTGGCAGCCATCTTCTTCAGCAAACCAGAACATTTTTTGCTATTCTTGTACAGTACCACTGAATGACCTTTCCTGTAAAATTTAATTAAAATATGTTCAGCAGTTTAGGAGATGTCAGTTAAAGCAAAAGATGATGACGGATGACAGAGTGCTCAGGTGAGATAATAAGGCCCCTTGAAATTAATCAGGCAAAAGGCCTAGATGATGACAGTGGAATAATTTAAAAAATAAACACCTGAGGCCCCTGCCCCAGCTGTTACTCACATCCTTGTACTGATGGTCAATGGGCGTGCACTTGATGCTGTAGAGCTGGGAGCGATAACGGGGCTTCCACATGTGGATGGGGTCGCTGTGGAGCTGCAGCTGGATCTCCATGTGGTCCGTCAACCAGCCCCAGTTGATCAGTCGGATACCATCTGTAATACACACTATCTCATTAATCCAGCTATGTGCACATCCAGTTGGAAGTGGCTGGAAAGTGAGATGACTGGATTGAAGAATCAGACCACACAGAGTTTTCATTAATCCAGACATCTTAATTTCAAGTCTGAAGTGACTGTAATGAAGCAGAAGAACTATTAATTAATAAATCTAGCCATCTCCTTTCCCCACTGGTTAAGACCTGACAGCAAAATAGCTAGATAAATCAATTGTATAATATACAAACTTTTATATAAACTGAAAAGGGAATCTATACTCAAGGACTTTGAAAATGCCTTACCTTGAAAAAATGTTGAATATGTTACTTCATGTTTTTAGCAACAGATTAGTGCATATATTATGTCCTTTAATTATTTTATCACTAGAGAAAAAAACAAATAAAATGGAGGGGTCAACCTATGAAAAAACAAAAAGATGTGAAATACCAAAATTTTATGCAGGAATCATTTCTTAAAACCTTGAGTAAATGTATATTATACTATATACAGGACAGTGAACATTGGTAAATCAATGTTGTGTCTATCTAAGTAAACAAACAAAAGACTATCACATAACATAATAGTTGCAGTATTAACCTTTATTAGATTAGGGATAAGTTTGGGACTCCGTTGTTATAACTACATTATAATAATTCTCAAAGGGAAGGTCAGAGGGAGCAATTGTAAGTGATAGAAACTTGCTCACATGATAAAAAACTGAATACTTTAGATGCTTTATAAGTTTCTCTTGTTTCAGTTTTGTTGATTCCTCCTACTTATTGTATTTTTAATTATATTCCCAGAATGAGAACTTATTTGCTTTTGTTATCAATTTGCTATTGAAAGCAGTTAAATGTAGGTGTATGGGTTTGTATACCCCAATGAAAGTACTACTCACCATAAAGAAGCTACATGTAGGTGTATGGGTTTGTATACCCCAATGAAAGTACTACTCACCATAAAGAAGCTACATGTAGGTGTATGGGTTTGTAAACCCCAATGAAAGTACCACTCACCATAAAACAGCTACATGTAGGTGTATGGGTTTGTATACCCCAATGTAAGTACTACTCACCATAAAACAGCTACATGTAGGTGTATGGGTTTGTAAACCCCAATGTAAGTACTACTCACCATAAAACAGCTACATGTAGGTGTATGGGTTTGTATACCCCAATATAAGTACCACTCACCATAAAACAGCTACATGTAGGTGTATGGGTTTGTAAACCCCAATGTAAGTACCACTCACCATAAAACAGCTACATGTAGGTGTATGGGTTTGTAAACCCCAATGTAAGTACCACTCACCATAAAACAGCTACATGTAGGTGTATGGGTTTGTAAACCCCAATGTAAGTACTACTCACCATAAAACAGCTACATGTAGGTGTATGGGTTTGTATACCCCAATATAAGTACCACTCACCATAAAACAGCTACATGTAGGTGTATGGGTTTGTATACCCAATGTAAGTACTACTCAACATAAAACAGCTACATGTAGGTGTATGGGTTTGTATACCCCAATGTAAGTACCACTCACCATAAAACAGCTACATGTAGGTGTATGGGTTTGTAAACCCCAATGTAAGTACCACTCACCATAAAACAGCTACATGTAGGTGTATGGGTTTGTATACCCCAATGTAAGTACCACTCACCATAAAACAGCTACATGTAGGTGTATGGGTTTGTAAACCCCAATATAAGTACCACTCACCATAAAACAGCTACATGTAGGTGTATGGGTTTGTAAACCCCAATGTAAGTACCACTCACCATAAAACAGCTACATGTAGGTGTATGGGTTTGTAAACCCCAATGTAAGTACCACTCACCATAAAACAGCTACATGTAGGTGTATGGGTTTGTAAACCCCAATGAAAGTACCACTCAACATAAAACAGCTACATGTAGGTGTATGGGTTTGTATACCCAAATGTAAGTACCACTTAACATAAAACAGCTACATGTAGGTGTATGGGTTTATATACCCCAATGTAAGTACTACTCAACATAAAACAGCTACATGTAGGTGTATGGGTTTGTATACCCCAATGTAAGTACTACTCAACATAAAACAGCTACATGAAGGTGTATGGGTTTGTATACCCCAATGTAAGTACTACTCACCATAAAGCAGCTACATGTAGGTGTATGGGTTTGTAAACCCCAATGTAAGTACTACTCACCATAAAGCAGCTACATGTAGGTGTATGGGTTTGTATACCCCAATGTAAGTACTACTCACCATAAAGCAGCTACATGTAGGTGTATGGGTTTGTAAACCCCAATGTAAGTACTACTTACCATAATTTCCAAACACATCAGGTTCTGGGATGATATCTTTCTTCTTCATGTCAAGGGCCTCTGTAAGGAAATATAAACACATCAGGAAGCTTCAAAACTACTGGTGCTACTGAGAATACCTCCATAGAAACATTACTGATAAAAGTATCATGATATTGTTTCATTCAAAGAACTGATGGGAAAAATGCAATGCTTTGATTATCAAAAGGCTTGAAATCCTTGTCACTAGCAGTTAGCATCTGCTTTGAATCAGGCATGATGCTCTGTTTATCAGTCTTTCGGATTTTGGATATTTCAATCATACTTTTTATTTTTGATGAGGGATTTTTTTTATCCGACTGATTTCATACAAAAAGACGAATATTATCACCATATTTATAAGTTTGGACCTTATAATTTCTAGATCACAAATCCAAAGATATGTGTAACTACAAAATTAACATTATATCATAAACTTACAACAAAATCCAATGTCAACAGAACATTGGGATTTTACGGAATCCTTGCAATATGCGATCACCATTGTAAAAACATTTTCTGATATTAAACTTAAATGATCTTTTAAAACGAAGAAGTTCTAGATATTATTCTAGCTTGGAGGGAGCAATTAACATAAAAAACAACAGGCATGGATAGTGATAGGACAAGGGTATTTGGAATATTTTGCTTGTTAACCATATTACTTTCTTTTTTTTGCCGTCATTTCACATCCTGTGTTCTTGAAAACAAAAACAATATTACAGTATGATATCCAAGCTTAAATTCAAATAAGGTCAATATTTTTGAGATGGATTTGAGAATGCATGATATTCATTTGACATGGATTTGAATATTTGATTTGAGTATGTACGATATATATTTGACAGGGATTTTAGTAAGTATGATATTTAATTGACATGGATTGGAATATGCATGATATTTCCTCAAAATGGCCGAACCTAAAAATGGTAATTTATGGAAAAAATCACAAACCTACCATTGGAATCTCTATTAAAACTACTATACTACAAATGGTAATTTTGATAAAAAAAAATCACAAAACTACCATTATAATTACAGAATGGTAAAACTCATTAAATGGAAAAGAAACAGCAAACAGAGTATTGGACTGGATATTAGGAGCTTAATGTCCCATTTAACAAAATATTTCAGTCAGGAAGAAAATAGGATACCTATTAACAGAGATAGAACCCTAAAAAGGCTTCCAATATGAAAGAAGGTCAAATAGCAGTATCAATATGAATTCTTTTTTTCTCCGCATAACTTTTGCAAAAATCACTGTACCAGAAAATCCCTGCTTTATGCACTTTCACCTGTTTAGAAACTTGAGTTGTGTTTTCAAGAGACCATGTTTAGAAAGGCATAACTATTTCAAATATTGATGAACATCAAAATCCCTGCTTTGTGCATATCTACCCAGTATAGTGGCATTGCCAAAGTTTTGAAAAGATTCATTCAGAAATGTAGGAGGAGTTGCGTTCACAAGGCTGCAATATCAAGCAGCTATAGAGACAAAGTTTCAAGGGACGCAAATCTTGTAAAAATCAATGAACCAGAAAATCACCACTTCATGCACATCTACCCATTTAAGTAATGACATTGAAAAGATATATTCAGAAACAAAGGAGGAGTTGGGTTCACAAGAGATGGACGTACGGATGGATGAACGTACTGACGGACAGACAGAGAAGATGACGCCAATATAGGACCGCCCCCGGACGGACAGACGGAGAAGATGACGCCAATATATGACCGCCTCTGGCGGTGTATAAAAAATGAATATTACTCCAAAAATACTGAGGCCAGAGTTATGGACCTTGTGTATGACACTTTCTCTCATCAACTCCTTTCTATAAATGAAATGTCACTTCGATAGCAAAGTAGAACAGGAGTTATTTTCGATAGCATAGTAGAACAGGAGTTATTTTAAGGACAAAAAAAAATGGGAAAAAGGAAAATAACTCCAAAAATACTGATGGCTGGGTTATAGCCCTTGTACAAGACACATCAAGTTCTTTCTATTTGTGAAAATTTACTTGAATAGCATAAGAAGAAATGGAGTTCTCTTCCGGACAAAATGTGATGAAAATGTGGAAAAGGGGGATAACTCCAAAAATACTGATGCCAGAGTTATGGATTTCTTCTCATCAAATGAAATTTCCCTTCATTAGCATATGTAGAAGAGGAGTTATCTTCTAGACACGAAATTGCGAAAAAGGGGATTTACTCCAAAAATACTGATGTCAGAGTTACAGACCTTAATCGTGATACTTCCTCTCATCAAGTTCTTTCCATAAATGAAATTTCACCTCAAAAGCATGAGTAGAATAAATTTATATCTAGACAAAATGCTACAAGAAAATCTGACAAGAGCTGTCAGAGGACAGCACCCTCGACTATTCAAAATGCTTGTTGGTAAATCAAAAGAAATCTATTTCAATTCTTGCCCTTCACATACCTTGTACATAATAATAATCAAAAATGATATACCTTGAGAGTCTGATACCCCTTAATATTTTTATGAAGTCTAAAATCAATCCCATGCCTTGTTACTGAGACATAAGCATAATAACACTGTGCATGCAAAACTTTAACCAAAAATCCAAGCAAGAAAAGGGACATAATTGGCATAAATTCAGTCCAAAAGTTATTTTCCTTGGTTTTCTGATGCCACTGAAGACACTCCTTAACATTCTAGTCAAAACCACAAGCAATTTCTGAGATATAAGCTGGATAGTAGCTTAAATGCAAAAATGTAACCAAAATTCTAAGTTAAAAGGGGGTCATAATTTTTAATATATTCCATCAAGTGTTATCTTCCTTTATAGTATGATACCCCTAAACACATTAAAAATGTTTCAAATCAATCCCATGCCTGGACTCTGAGATATAAGCATGAAAGAACCTTGCATGCAAAACTTTAACCAAAATTTCTAAGTTAAAAAAGGGGCCATAATTTGTAATATATTCCATCAAAATTTATCTACCTTGATAGTATGATACCCCTAAATTTATTAACGATGTTTCAAATCAATCTTATGCCTGGATACTGAGATATTAGCATGAAAGTACCTTGCATGCAAAAAATTAACCAAAATTTCTAAGTTAAAAAGGGGCCATAATTTTTACCATATTCTATCAAGAGTTATCTACCATGAAAGTATGATACCTCTAAACATATTAAAGATGTTTCAAATCAATTTCATGCCTGGATACTGAGAAATTAGCATGTAAGTACCTTGCATGCAAAACTTTAACCAAAATTTCTAATTTAAAAAGGGGCCATAATTTGTAATATATTCCATCTTATCTAACATGGTTGTCTGATGCCCCATAATATATTCATAAACTTTCGAGTCAATATCATGAATGGTTATTGAGATATAAGGCTGATAGAAGCTTGCATGCAAAACTTTAACCAAATTTTCAATTGCATGCAAAACTTTAACCAAAATTTCTAAGTTAAAAAAGGGCCATAATTCATATTAAATTCAGTCAAGAGTTATATACCTTGGTTGTCTGATGCCCCTAAACATATTCATAAACTTTCAAGTCAATACCATAAATGGTTATTGAGATATAAGGTTGACAGTAACTTGCACGCAAAACTTTAACCAAAAGCTGCAACGCCAACGCCAGGGCGACTACAACAGCTCTCATATTCTTCAAATAGTCGAGCTAATAATGGGATAATTCCAGAAATACTGATGCCAGGAATATGGACCTTGTACTTGACACTACTCTAATCAAGTTCTATCCATAAATGAAATTTCACTTCAATAGCACAAGTAGAAGAGGAGTTATAACAACCCCCATGACAACTCTGACAAGAACATATAATTCTGTATCGTGACATGGGCACAGAAAGATGTAAAGTTTACTTTTTATCTAACCTAACTCAGGATAACAAGATGGCAAGCAACA
>CM037784.1:33363385-33399768 GCA_021229015.1 Solen grandis
GGGTCCCTGCCTCACAGGAACAGCACTATCTGATATCATCTCCTGGCACAGCCTCAACTGATTTCACTTTTCTTCATTGAATATATTTAGCCTAACCCAGTTAAAACTACCTGAGCTGACTTCATTGAGCAGATTTTCAATGTTGGAAACATGAGTGCCAAGCCTATTATTACAGAATTGATTTGATTCCCGATGATTGAGGAAGTGTGATAAATGCCAAGTTTCCATTTATTGCACAACTTTATTTTGACGTGTTCCATAATGAAGATGATGCATGATGCATGATACCTGAGTGACAATCAGGTAAGCATGAGTAAGAAAGCAACTTATTCAGCTCCTTTTCTAAAGAAATGTAAGCACCTGACGTATAAGTAAATCAAAACATCTCATTACTTGACATTAAATCCAGAACCTGCTAACTGACCCGCCTGATGACATAAGTAAAGCATATAATGAATTAACAATGCAGCAGTTAATTACTTAAATGAATACCACATGAACTGGCTGGTCTGACCAATATTACACTTGATCAGCCTGAAAAGCAACTCAGAGCATGATCAGCAATAATTAGATTTTATTTATTTTTTCATTACAACAGTACACAACACTCAAGTAAATTTCCTTATTGACTGTCCAGGGATTCATGCATGCAACTTATAATGGTGCACATTCACGACTTTCTGACCCCTCCTCTCATTATGACTGGCAACCTAAACCTGATTCCCACAGTAGCATGAGTCTAGCACAACATCACATACCTGGGAACAAAAACAGAAGCTATTTTGACAATTCCTCATTAACTTAAAACTCCTGCCCACTTACAGGGAACTCAAGAACAGCATTATCATTATCAAGTGGGACATAAACGTTATTTTGTTCTATATCTATGAAGAAGATTATTTGGTTACAAGTCCTGTGCAGAAGCCTCTTAGATAGCTCAGCTTCAAATACTCAAGAGGATCTGCTGTTGAAAAGTGTTGTCTCAGCAATACTAGACACTTTTTAAAGACATCAATGTTGTTAATTTCACAGAGGATTGTTTTTGAATATCTGTGTCAAACATCAAAACTCATGAGTCAAGTAATTAGAATCACTCTCATGTGTACATGCACATTACTGCTGAGTGATTCCATTCAGGAACTGCAAAAACTCTTGTTGGTGCTTGTACTGTGGGTAATTTTATAAATTGCATCTTGTGCCCAAGGAGGTTTGTTAGTTCCTGTTATTTGCATGGCATTTGAAATGAAACTAGATCAAGACCTGATGGTATTATGGATGGGTTTATTTCGGGCTTTTTTTTTCATTAAAAGTAGGTCAAAGGTCAACTGCATAATGAAGAAGTCCACCCAATTAAGCAACTGTCCAAATATTGAGGCAATCCAAAGAAGCACATAGAAGTTATAGCAGATTAACCAAAAGGTAAACCTGTCCAGACGCCTCTTTTTCCATCAAAAGTAGGTCAAAGGTCATGGTCAAGGTCACAAGGTCAAGTGCATAATGTAAAGATCCATTCACTTAAGCAACTGTACAAATATTGAAACAATCCAATGAAGGACATAGAAGTAATAGCAGATTATAAAAAAAAAAGGTCAACCTGAGCAGAGGCCAGACACCCAACGAAAAGAATTAAGTACTAAGTGGAGATATCAATGCAAAATCAAGGTTTCATTGTTTGTGTCCCATTATCAATATGGCATTCAGTTGGATATCACCTTTTAGTAGCCTGTTATATACGTATAAAATGGTGTGCTTCGTTGAGTAGTAAAGTGCTAGACAGGTGGCCCAGGGACCAAATTGCATTTTCTCCTATATTTTTTTCAAATCCCAGCACTGAGAGTCTCTTCAATTTTTGGGGGATAAAAGAATATGGGAATAAAATGAGACTGCAAAATATTCTGAAAAAAGAGCCAACCTCGCCTGTGATGAGATGTTTGCCATCCCAAGAAGGCTACGGAGGTCAGCGTCTTCTTGGACACGTTGAAGATGTGGCTCTGTTTGTTCTTCTTGCTGTTGTACAACACCACCACACATCTGAAACATACAGGAAAAGGTCATGTCATACACTCCCATTTTGTCTCTGTATTGTTTTTTTTGGGGGGTTTTTTGTAATGATTAAAAAAAACTCCCACTATTATTATACTCATAGAACTTCTTTAAGGCATTAAGTCATGTTAGGGTTAACAGTGCAAAACTGTTGTAACTGTTTCTTTGTATTCATAATAGTTAACATAGCTTTGCACCAAGCTCTCAATAATGACTCTCTTTTTTATCTTTAATTAAGAGAGTGCATTAATTTTGAGCATGAAGCCAAAGGATCCAGGATATAATATGGGGAAAAACATCATGAAAAATTTAAGTTATAAATTTATTATGCGACGGCAGACCATGGCAGGTATTTAATAAATACATATAAATACATCCCAGCCCAGTCAATGAATTCTGATCAGGGTTTAACTTATAAAGTAGACAGAAAGACAAGCCTGTGAAACTAGCAATTGTGTCAGTAGGTATGTGCTACATCCATCACAGAAAATACATTTACAATATCTGACAGGTTAATTGCATAAAACTGCATACAATAAGACTTGATAGAAATGGATTTTGCTCCTTTTTTTTGCACTGTTTGAATCATGGATTTTAACTCTGCTAATCCCAAATAAAATCTACCTATCATTTTAAGGCTATGTCTAGATACAGCACAGTATGAAGCTGCTTTTCACCTACATTAAGCTGTAAGTGAATAACAAATTCATTTTTCAGCATTAAATGCACCTTTCCAAGTTTAGGCAGTGAAGATATATGCCCCACCTTTCCTAGTCACTGCTAGGGCAACTGCTCTCAAGTAACCATGTGTTCTTTTGTGTAAAACAGGTAAACCATTGACTATTACCCTAGTATAGCTATTGAATAGCCTGAAGCTGGTCAATGTTAAATCAATTTGGTTATATGTCTATAACACTGGGAAGGTTCACTGGCATTCGCATTATAATGGCATGTGTTATAAAGGATGTAAACCGTACCTGCATCATCATATACTATTATGTATTAGTCAGTACCAAACCCAGTAATTGATTTGTCTCATCAACCACTTTTCCTACTCATATATTTGTAATTTCCTTCATGTTAAAGATGTGTTAGGCTCTACTGACCCTATATGGATTTCTACTGCCCCTGGGTCACCATGTACCGTAATTTGACCAATGAAAATACAAGGAACTAGTGATAAGTGAAAATGATAACTTATGATGAACTGCTGCAATAGATCATTGGGACCAGTGCAGCCTGCCAACTTAGAAATGCATCATCTTAAACAAATACTAAACTTTTAGTCCACATATCTATAGATTATGCAATACCTTTGTTTCCACCATACCTACAAAACTCACACAGTGCCTAAGTCATAATTACAAACAGCGTGAACATGTCACAATACACTTACCAACAGCTATAAGTATCGTTACATAAAGGATTTATAGGTTATCTAGCCCGGGGTAACTTTTTCACACTTAATATTCACTCTTTTCACACAATACCTTTAAAACAGTAACAAACCCTCCATAACCCCAGTATATAAGGTCAAGTGAATTAGGGGGCTTATTTACTTACTGATTACATACTAAGTATCATTTTGGGCTTTATCTAATTCAAACACTTGCTCTGTTTACTCCCTTGTCTTACGCTGAGACTCATGTATTCTCAGAGTTTCAAACTCCATATCAATATGATTGATTGAGAGCCATAAATTGGCTCCATATCATTCTCTTGACATTTCACCTACCTCATTAATGGCACGACTTATCACCAGAAGCACATTTAAATGCTGTATTTAGTCCACTATCGCAATATATATATATCTCTCTTATTATATGAACGCTATGCTTGTATTCATAAGTGTTTGTGTCATATCTGCAAACTCCTAATACAGAAATAATTCTTTTGAAAAATAAAGTTAAAAATAATCATTTGTAATGGACGTGAAGATGTATTCAGTTTGCCTGTTGGTAAAAAAAATACTGATTACAGTAAAACCTCGATAATGAGACCACTATTGGGTCCATCTGAAAGTGGTCTTATTATTGAGTTGGTCTCATTATTGAGTTTAGTCTTTTCATAAATATTTCATTTCAATGTTGATCAAATTCAATACCTTTTTTTTTTAAATTTGATAGATGAAAATAACATCTCTTGAATCAATTTAATGTTTTAAAAGTTAATTGTTATGAAATGTAATCCTGATTATAAACCTTTTTTTTCACATTTAATATTAAAATCTATGGTCATATCATGCGGATTAAAGGTCTACCCATTTTAGATTTCTCTAATTTACCTATAATTATCAAAGTGATTGTTTATTCAATTGTTGTAGTAATAAGCTTTTTTTAATTATCCTGTTGCCTCCGACTTTTCTCCCGTGCTGTTTTGATTCAAGACAATTTCTTTTGAATTTAAAGATCTTAACGTTTGATTTCAGTTTTAAATCAAAGTCTTTGGAAAGTAGTTATGAAAGTGATTGACTAATATGACCGGATATCTAATTCTTTTTTAGTCAAGTTTTCGTGGGAAGTCTTCGTGGCAATAAACGACTGTCAAAACTTTAGTCAATCGAAACGCGTCACGGTGATTGTTACTGCTAATCAGGGACAGCTCATCTGGACATATAACAAATACTCGTTAGCTTGACAGAAATACATCCGTAGATCCAAGATTGCTCTCTGTTACGTAATATTACCCATCTCAGCCATTGTTTTCACTGTCAATCGAATCTTATCGACCGTGTTATCAAACATCCGAATTACGGCACGTGCGACCTTCACCTGTACCGGAAACCAGGTGTCGTAAAATGACAACTTGAATCAACTTTTTCACAAGACCATCGTTCGTATTATTGAGGTCAAAAGAAGACTTATTTTACGATTTGGTCCGATTTTAGTGGTCTTTTTACGCAATTTTGAGTTGCCCGCTTTAATGAGGTGAGCGACCATTGAAATATATAAGAAAAATTTGGGTCCGACAAAATGTGCCCGTATATATTGAGTTGGTCGTGTTAATGATTGGTCGCAGAGTGAGGTTTTACTGTATTCTGCTATAAAAGAAGCAAGTTTCGTTAAAATCCAGGCAGTAGTTGCAGGAAATGCAAGGACAATGTTACTCTGTATACATACTGATAATATTCAGGGCCTAACTCTGTGTTTAATGGTCGATCGGAACATGCTGGGTATGACATTCCTAGGGTAATGAGGGTTTCCCATGAATTTTTCGTTAAAACCCAGGCAGTAGTTGCGAGAAATAGCACGGAGACAAATTTACTTGTATACTTTGCATAACTAATCATGGGCTAAAACTCTGTTTTTAAAGGTCTAACCCAAAACATGCCGAGGATATGCGCATTTTATTGGTAATGATGGTTGCCATGAAGTTTCATTAAAATCCAGTAGTAGTTGCAGAGAAATAGTGCAGAAACAAATGTTTACTCTTTTAACATCTGCATAAAAAATAAAAAGGGTAAACTCTGTTTGTTTTTTTGTTTTTTGGGGTTTTAAACGTCCCACCGACAGTCTTTTGGAGACGATCCCTACTTGGACAGATTAGTGCTCCCAACTGCGCTCACCCATAGAAATGTGAATGTACCACCCCCAGTCATTATCTAAACCCCGGCCCAAAACCAGTTCTGAAAATACCCTTATATGAGAGCGCCAAGCAAGGGAGCAAAACAGTACCTTTTTACAATGTTGGTAGTCGGGGGGATCGAACCCCCGACCTCCCGCTCAAAAGGGGGACGCTCTAACCATCGGCACGGGGACGGTGGCTATAACTCTGGTTGATTGTCCCTCAAAAAATGCCCAGGGGTATGCACATCTTCTTTGGTAAAGAGGGGTTTCCATGAAGTTTATTTAAATCCATCAGTAGTTGCAGAGAAAACAGTGTAAAACAAATTCAGTGGACAGACGGGGAAAGCGGACGGACACCAAAACAATATCCCCCTCCCGATTCCTCGAGTGGATAAAAAAATTCCCTTTTTTTTAATTGATAACTTTATTCCTATAGATTTTTCACAAAATTTTTCCCTCCCTGGAAAAACAATACACTTGATCAACAATTCATGATAACCTGCTGTATGTTCCCCAAAATCTTTGGGAGTTATCAGGGCAGTTTAAAAGTAAAATTAAAACCCCCCCCATTTCCAAAAAAAAAAAGATCTTCTTTTAAAATTTTTTAAAAAAAACGAAATTAAAAAGTATCTCAGTTATTTTAAAAAAGGACCATTTTGTTAATGTGATAAAAAAAAAAAAAAAAAGTCTGTTTTACACTGACCCCAAATTTAAAAGTATTTACATTACAAACCCACTGTCATCGCGCCCAAACAACCTTTTTTAAAAAAATCAAAATTTTTTCGGCTTACTTAAAACAGCTTTCCCTATATGGCCCAATTTCCTCATTTTTTAACCCCTTCATTACATTTTTAGTTTTCAATTTTTTTTTGTGTTGATACCTGTTAAACCGGAGTGGTATTTATGACAAAATGTAGATTTTTTTCAAATGGCCCGTCCCTTTTAGGCATAATTGGGTTTCACACAAAATCCAGTCATAAAAAACACCTTTAAAATCATTTTTAAAACATCCCCCTTGGGTGATGGTTTGGGAAAAAAATCACATCAGGAAGGGAATTAAATGTCAGCTCAAAAAAAACATGAAAGATTCCTTAATTTAAAACCCCGGTGTTTATATTTAACTATTATAATTTATGCATAAATCAGAGTGGTGTGTGGGAAAATGAATTGTAGCATTTTTTTTTCACACAACATATTGCAGGCAAACCTGAAAGCACACACTTTAACAAGTTAAGTGTCCTGACAGGAGTGGTTATTTCAACGGTTTCACCATCACAACAAAGTTTGTCCCTTGGCTGTAAAACCTTTTATTTAAATCATTCATCTGGGATTTTTTAAATGGGTACCAAGTTTTCCCCCCCCTCAAATATCACATAATAATAATCGGAGCCCCTGAGAAGTATTTATTTCTAAACATATTGTTTAAGTTTAAGCTTTTACTCACATATTTTAGCTTCATAGATCTATATGCACCAAAAAACATTTTTTTCCTCAATGTTTACAGAAGACAAGTTTGGCTAGACATAACATACAATTCAAAGAACCATTTAATTAGGAACACATGATGAATCTATGATATATATTTTGCTATCATCAAATGTTAAAAGAAAAATTAACAGATAAATGTGTACAGAGAACAATTAACAACAGATTTAAATTCAAGTAACAACAAAAGTCTGGGCCTCATCAATACATCTTCTGTTGAAATACTATAAATCTTTTGACATCCGCCAACGCCATGTTTCTCTGACATTTAACTACACCATTTCATCATGAAAGATGGCAGTGTACTCCTGATCCCCATTTCTCCTTAAAACGTAGTCGCTGATTTAGGCACAATTTCTAAACATCTTATTTTTAGATGTAATGGCATGTAAATGCACCTCCTGAACAATTAGACCTAGGCTTGTTGTGGGAGTTTTTAGAGGCACAAGATGAATGGATAGCATACACGCTATGAACCTGTCATCTATCTTTTTATATCATGTGACAAGAAACATGGGCTCTGTTCACAATATGAAGGTAAATAAAGGGTCCAACACATGTGAAAAATAATCCCTCTCAATCATGGTATATTGCTGATGAGACATTGTTCTTTGGCATTCATTAAGCACACAGATGTAATTTTCTTTCCATATGTTTCTCATGACCATGAAATGTGCATTTACTTTACCTGAGAAATTTCATTTTCAAGTCACAAGTCTGTATGGTTCAAACATGAGATGAGATGCAATGTTTTCACCCATGGTCATAATTCAGCCCCGTAACTATTTTTACATAATATTTAGCTGCACAAGTCAGAGGTAAAAAAAGTCACTGCAGCCTTTCACATTTAAATGTGAACAGCTGGACCAATGGCTTCAAACTTAAACTGAATTGAACCCAAAACTTCCCATTTCAATATTTCTCTAGCACTTGAATTATAAGCCACAATTACAGAGCCTCCTGACAGTATAAGTCCTGGTAATTGTTATGCTGATTTTGAATGTGATTTCTCTAATGAAGAATGTGCTGATTTATAATAAAGAGAAATAAAACTTAGTATAGACTAATTATCAATTAATTACCAAATAAAACATAAGTTACATATTACTTGTAAGTCATATGCAATTTTTCACATAGACCGTCAGACTGGTCCCAATACTTAATTGGAACTTACCAACAGTAGTGAACATCAACTGATTATCGCTGGATTGGCGACAATCAATTGTTAAAGATGAGATAGGCGATAACCGATTAAGTATCATGACATACTGTTGATGTCGCGGAGGTCCTTTTTGCTATTTTCAGCAGAAAAGCTTGTTGTCGCCATTCATATTATTTTACTAAACATTTAAACAGATATTTAGTTTAATTTCATTTTGTGTAAAGCTTTATAAATATGCATGAGCATGTATTTTGATGTATTAATGCATAGGCCAAATGAAGTTGTTAAATTATCATGATTAGTATTAAAATGTAACCACTAACCAAATAAACAAGTTAAGGTTTTGAAACTGATTATTTATGTAAAGCTTAATCAATTTGCTGTTTTCAAACTGATTCTGATCACTGATCAAATGTTTAATCTCCCTTTTTCTTCAGGAAAATGAACCAACCCTGACCCTCTAGAAGTTTCAAGCAGGCTGACCTGCATGGCTTTTAACTTGTCACCTTCAATTTTCGTTCAAGACTACATATATATATGGTATACTATTCTTGCACCACTGGCTAGGCAAGACAGACAATTACGGGTATTTACCACTGTGAGAATGGAGAATGTGCAGTCGTCTGGCTAGAGTACTGGACTACTGGATTTTCACAAATGATAATGCAAAATACTGGGAAGTACAGACTGAGATCTTGTGTCCCTTGTGAAAGGACAGACTAATTATAAGATCAGCCCTTTACAGATGGTTGGGTAATGCTGCAACATCTTGCAAACCATTCACAATACGCCCATCTACATTCGGTTTGAAATCTAGGTTTAATTTTAAGCAACATGGCTGCAACAGATTTGTAGTTGATGCAGAATAGCACCACAGACTATATTGTTACTTTTTGTTTGGTAATGGTTGCCCTGGTCCAAAACACACTCAGCAGACAAGTGGCATGGTACCTGCAAACACAAATCATTCAATCCAGGCATTTATCCTTATATGCAGAGAACCAAGTAAGAAATCTATTACCAAAACTAGACTAACACCTTTGTTACACCAAGGCCAAAGACAGTGGTGAACCCATTATAAAACACCAAGATACACTGAGGGCATCTTGAGGTACAGAGCGGATGATCGGATATACAGGGTAGACATGCTGAGTTACAGGAAAACTCAGTCATCCAGATCATGGCCAGTAAAGCCTGTCAAAAGTTAGATTCATTATGTTAACCATGATACCTCAACCATAACCGTTTTATAACAAACCTTATTCTTCATCACAAATTTGAACAGTATACCACAGCAGAAATTTGTCATTCTTAACACTAAATGATGTGCTAATTTGTGCGCTTGCTTCTCTGAAATATGCTCTTTTTTTTTCTCATTTCAATCCATATCCCCTGTGTTGTGTACTTCCTTACCAAGAATAAACTTTATCAAGTCTATTTTATAATATGTTTATGATGTATGTCACAGTTAATAACAGGGCAAGATAACCTTCTTGCATCAACCACAATCAATTCTTTTTAACGCTATAGATTAACTGATAAAATGAACACATGCACACTTTACTGTTGCTATGCTGTGCAAATCAAACATAAATTGCATTATCCCTTTCCCTCATAGAGGAAAGCATGAAAAGACCTATGCGAACAGCATAAAACCAGATCAACCTGCGAGTAACTCGCAGGCTGATCAGGTTTTATGCTGTTCGCTGCTCCTCAGTGGTCTGGAAATGAGGACTTTATAATTAAATGTTGGACTTTGAGTGCGTCAAAATGAGTTTATATGAGGGAAAGGGTTAAGTCATTTTTGATAAATCTGAATCAAGAACTTTGAGTGTATAATGTATGCTTACATTTTAACAAAGGTCTAATACATGTAGTCAGCTCTCATGTAGCTCTGTAGTGTTCAAAATGAATTTATATGTAGTACTACAATGGCTTTAAACACTACAGTTTTGAAGTAGGGCAATTGTTTGTTTGGTTCTGCAGCACAGCAATTGCTTTTATTTAGATATGCAAAACTCTGAAATTGCTTACAAGTGGTCTTGCAGTACAGAGCAACTGCTTTCAGTTGGCTTTGCAATACAGCATCAGTGCTTCCTTTTACTTCTGCAATGCTACATTTGCTAACTGCTCTTATTTAGCTCTGTAATATAGCAATTACCTTTCCAATCTTCGTGGCATCGTATTTACTTTCCATTTAATACATAATGTTGTTCAGCAACTGCTTTCTTTCATCCAAGCCACTGCTTTCATTTAGTTCTCATTTGCCTTTATTTTGCAGCATAGCCTTTGCTTTCAGTTAACTATACCATGTTACAATTGCTTTCATTCAGCTCTGTTACTTAAAGCAGCATTGTTTTAATTTAGGTTTGCAGGACTGCAAATTCTTTGTTAAATCCTACAGTATAAAGTACTTCAACTGCTGAGCACAGTAATTGCTGTCATTTGAAATCTTGAAATCTTAAACTGACACATCATCAGACCCTTTATGTACCTCATCAATAATGCAAATGCCACCCTAGGAATGTCATACAATGTGCTGTCATAATGTCCTCTATACACACATATCACTACAGTAAATATGGTCCTTCATTTCACCTATTAAAACTCAAGTAACAGTTTTTGGAAGAAAACAAATCTGTTGAATCAGTCCTGTACTGATAAATTAAATGAGGGCAATTTTTACATTTCTGCCGAGTTTAATGAGCGCCGGTAGAACCGGTGGATGCTTCCCGAACTGCACTTTGTCACTTGATGGGTACTTTATTTTACTATATGAGCTCTGGACAAAATTTTTAAGTATGAAAAAATAACAAAGGGCAGTAACTCCTAAATTATGAAAAACAGAGTTATTGTACACTGCACTTCTCCTCAATGAGATCTATCTACCTATGAAGTTTACAGTCTTGCAGTTTTTGTGTAATGCTCCCCACAAAATAATGTTATGCTCCGGACAACAAAGCAGCAACTATATGCTCTCCGTTTGGGGAGCATAAAAATTGGATTTGCATTACTGAAAACTACTCTTAACTATACATTTTCTGCTATCATACAATTCTCAAATCCCCACTCCACCCCCTGTATTTTTTCCTTTTCTTGACTCAGATGTATGTCCATGACAAGAGGAACTGTCAATGTACAAAAATCAAGACAATCAGTTCATGATGGATTTTGAAGTGTTTTATGGCTTCATAATGAACACCAGATGTCTTCCTTTTGCTCTTCGTAAAAATAGACGTTCTTCGTAAAAAAGACGCTGCATGCATTCAGAACATTTAGAAGCTATGTATTTTTTCAAGGTAACAATATGCATGAATTAGCAAAGGTATTAGAGATTAGCATGTTGAGTCTGATGGAGAAGGGTGCATCTAATTATATCAAACATCTGGATCATCATTAGAGAGAGGGGAGAGGGGGAGACTAATCATCAAAGAGATCTAGAAGACAGCAAATTCTAACTCAACAGCAGTGAGCAATAAATGACTTAAATTAAAAGAGAATAAATTTCATACCAGAACAATTTGAACTTAGATGCAATTTGCAGGCTGTATTTCCTTGAAAGACAGACTAATTGTCTTTGTCATGAGAGGCAACTTTTTACCACAAATATACTGGACAAGCAAGGATGGATATCTATGGTCTGCCAGGCTGGAAAACAATCCAGCTGCCTGCCATCTGCCAGATGATTTCCGGAATAGTCTTACACTCAACCTATCAAATCTGCTGACAATAAGATGCCTAATGTACAGGGTTCTGTCAATGTTTCTCCTCACCTTGCAGCTATTGATCCTAAATTCAATGTGTCAGCACCCATCACGAGCCAGGGAGAACCAACTGGTATCTGACATACTTCATTTTCAAGTTATAATAGGCAATTTGATTCTTGCCCTATTTTCTCACCTTGACTAATGTCTACCTTTCTGACACCTGCAGACAATCCAAACAATACACAGAACAACAAACCAATACCTCATTATCTTATTATTGTCTAACAATTCTCACCATATCATCAGAAAACCATCCTCATGCACAAAATTATTAATAAAAAATAAACTGAAATTCTGCAAATGTGATAGAACTGTACTGACATTCTTCCAAGAGGAATAGCTCAAACTCACTGTTTGGCTGGCACAAATTTATTACATGACATTAAGAAAACAATGACTTTATATTAGAACTTTTACAGTAGCATATTGCACTTTATAGCATATATTTGACAGATTTTAGTCAACTAAGCTCCAGCTTAAATAAACATCACATATAACTAGAACCGCAAGCGGTATCTTGGTTTCGCTTTTAACCTAATCAACTTGAACACTTTATTTTAACTCAGCCACAATTTTTAATATGAAACAGAACGCAAAGGTTTTTTGAAGACCTACTCTCATTTGCACAGTTTTTTGTTTGTTTTTTTTTTGGAATGTTAGAACATTCAAACTCCTCTAGCGCAAATATTTCCCTATACCCTATCATCACATCACATCACATTCTGTGGTGCTGTCAACAAGGAACAAAATGCTGAAAACCGCATTTCAATAAGACTTTAACGTTTTGAGTTATAGGCAAAAGAGTGATTTTAAGCAAAGCGCCCTCTAGCGGCAAAATGAGAAAAAAATGATAAAAATTTACAATTAGGTACCTAGAAATGCAGCAAATAGTTCAAACAAGTATATAAGTCGCACTAATCGAACATTCTTTTTCTTATATATCACAATTTTAAGCATAACAACTGAATAACAATTATTCCAAAAAAGGATCAAACTTTGGATTGCCGTAAAATGAAAAGATCAAGTCCGATCTTCAAAACTAAACATTATACGAAAGAACTATTTAGAACTAAAACTTTTGTTCATATATTTCTCAATGAAATATTTTTAGATTTGGAGCACTTTGGGGCCGAATAAAAACACAATTATCGTAATATGACCTTGACCTTTTCAATGTTTTTTAACTTTTTAATTGTCAGGCCCTTTCAAACATAACAATACATAACTTGTGAAAATTTCATGAAGAATGAACAGAAAATAAAGTCAGGAGCGATAAAAAAACATGTTTTTGAAATTTTAATTTTTCCTAAAATTTAGTGAAGTTTGACCTTTTTCTAGAGGACAAACCATGCATTTCTTAAATTAGCCACCCCATATATTTTGTGCGTATATGTCTAGCAAATCATTTGCAGCAAACAGAATTCTTCTATCTGATTTCTAACAAAAATGGATAGGTTTTTCGTAGACCTACCCTCATTTGCAGTTTTTTTTACGACATTCGAACTTTCAACCTTCCGTTACTAGCTCAAAAAGTTTCAGCCACTCATACCTAGAAACTATCATATTTTATTAGGCTATCAACAAGGAACATAATTCAATTAACCACATTTGGATCAGGTTTCAACTTTTTGAGTTATAAGCAAAAGAATGATTTCAAGAAAAGCGCCCCCTAGCGGCAAATGAGATAGAAAATTGATTAAAATTTTACTGTTTGGTACCTAGCAAAGCAGCAAATAGTTCAATCAAATATACTAGTCGCACAAGTCAAGCTTTTTATTCTTGTGTATCAGAATTTGAAGCATAAAACCTGATTTACAATTATTCCAAAAAAGGATCAAACTTTGGACTGCCGTATAATGACCAAAACAAGTCCGATCTTCAAAAACTAAACATCACTGGAAAGAGCTCTTAAGAACTAAAACTTTTTCATATACTCTCAATTAAATATTTTTAGTTTTGGAGCTAGTTTGTGGCCGAATAAAAACACAATAATCGTAATATGACCTTGACCTTTTCAAATTTCTTTTATTTTTTTTATTGTGAGGCCCTTTCAAACATAACAATACATATTGTGTGAAAATATCATGAAGAATGAACAGAAAATAAATAAAGGAGCGACAAAAACATGTTTTTGAAATTTTAATTTTTCCTAAAATTTAGTGAAGTTTGACCTTTTCTAGAGGACAAACCACGCATTTCCTAAATTCGCCCCCATATATTTTGTTCGTATATGTCTTGCAAATCGTATGCAGCAAACAGAATTCTTCTATCTGATCTCTAACAAAAGTGGGAAGGTTTTTCGTAGACCTACCCTCATTATTTCACTTTTTTCCAAGGTTCGAACATTCAACCTCTCCTAGAACAATTTTTTTCCCGTACTCGATGATGAGATTTCCATCATATTTGATTGGGCTGTCACAAGGAACATTATGTAAACAAGAGCCCGAGGCTCTAATCCGCTCACCTGAGTAAGGATAAAATGTCCCACCATAAAGTTACAAAAGATAGGTTAAAGATCAAGGTAACAATGCTGCATGCCAAATATCAAAGCTCCCGGCCATAAGGTTCCAGAGAAGAAAATTTTTCTAGATATATTCCTATATTAGCCTATGTTAAAGAAAGTGACCCCCAGGGCGGGGCCAATTTTGACCCCAGGACCATGATTTGAACAAACTTGGTAGAGATCCACTAGACAATGCTACATGCCAAATATCTAAGCTCTAGGCCATATGGTTCCAGAGAAGAAGATTTTTCTTGATTTGTTCCAATATTAACCTATGTTAAAGAAAGTGACCCCCAGGGCGGGCCAATTTGACCCCAGGGCCATGATTTGAACAATCTTGGTAGAGATCCACTAGACAATGCTTCATGCCAAATATCTTAGCTCTAGGCCATATGGTTTCGGAGAAGAAGATTTTTCTAAGTTTTCCCTATATAAGCCTATGTAAATAAAGTGACCCCCGGGGCGGGGCCATTTTGACCCCAGGCCATGATTTGAACAAACTTGGTAGAGATCCACTAGACAATGCTTCATGCCAAATATCTTAGCTCTAGGCCATACGGTTTCGGAGAAGAAGATTTTTCTAAGTTTTCCCTATATAAGCCTATGTAAATAAAGTGACCCCCGGGGCGGGCCAATTTTGACCCCAGGGCCATGATTTGAACAAACTTGGTAGAGATCCACTAGACAATGTTTCATGCCAAATATCTTAGCTCTAGGCCATACGGTTTCGGAGAAGAAGATTTTCTAAGTTTTCCCTATATAAGCCTATGTAAATAAAGTGACACCCAGGGCGGGGCCAATTTTGACCCCAGGGCCATAATTTGAACAAACTTGGTAGAGTACCATAAGATGATGCTACATACCAAATATCAAAGCTCTGTGCCTTTTGGTTTCAGAGAAGAAGATTTTTAAAGATTGCAATTTTTTGTCTATTTTTTAGCTCCTGTGACCTAGTTATTCAACAGACTGGAACCATTTGAACAAACTTGAAAGAGGGTCACCCAAGGGTCATTTGTGTAAAGTTTTATTGAAATCTGCCCAGTAGTTTAGGAGGAGAAGTCGTTTGAATTAAAAAGTTGACGACGCACGACGGACGCCGGACCATCACAATAGCTCACCATGAGCACGTTGTGCTCAGGTGAGCTAAAAACCGCATCTAAATCAGGTTTAAAATTTTTGAGTTATTAGCAAAACAGTGATTACATGCATTGCGCCCCCTAGTGGCTAAATCAGAAACAAAAGTGAAGAGTTTGACCATTTAGGCACATGTTCAGATAAAGATGAATCCATGCCCAAATTTCATAGCTGTAGCTTTTTTCATCTGGACGCTAGGCTGGACACAAAAATGGGTGGAATTGGAAAAATAATAAAAAAAACAAAAAAAACAAATCAACAGAAGAAGAACAATAGCTTTCGCCCTGCAGAGGCGAAAACCTAATTAAACTAGAAATGTGTCCATAGGACACAGATGCCCCACAACCGCTTTTTTGATGAATGATGGCATGTCAAGAACCTCGTCCAGTCTGCCAAGGATATCATACTAAAGGTTAGTGATCATGGACCTCCATCGTCGAAAACCCACAGCTGACTTATTCCGTTTCACTACATGACATCATGCCGTGGGGAAATTTGCAAGCAAACCGTCATAATAAAGAAGTTGTTGATTAAATTATTGACCAATGAAATCGCGACTTTTAAATGCAACAACCTTTAGCGTGGAGCTTAAAAGTCATGTCAACAATAGAATATAAATGACTGCATCTGGCAGCTGTATACAACTGTCTTTATGATCTATATTAAAAACATGATGCGACCAATGAAATGGCGCAATTTGACACACCCTAAACTGACCAAATTCAGCTGTAATATTCCCATGGCCTATAGATAATTTATCGACTGGCCGTGGGTATTTGACAAGTGACCTCAAAATGAAATTTTTGAAGTAAAATTAATTTTAATTAGTAAATACTTACCTGTTATTACTTCAGGTATGTGTCTATTTGTGCACAGCTTCCAAAACAGAGTCCGCAAATAAACCATTCCCTAAACCCCCTAGTTACCGGAAGTGTAACCCCCGTTCTCCAATTGTATATGAAGCCATCGAGGGATACAACCGCCAGCAAGCGGGGAGGGAGGTGGGACTCTGTAATAACAGGTAAGTATTTACTAATTAAAATTAATTTTACTTCAAAAATTTCATTTTAATAGCATAAATACGTTACCTGTTATTACTTCAGGTATGACTTCGTCGCTAAGGCGGGAGGTTGCTAACAAAGAACCTTGATTGCAGCGATACCCGAAGTAGAAAACGACCAAGCCGCCGAGGCGTCAGACATGATGATTAAACTATTGTCTGAGCCACTACAAGTGGACCCAAATCCACAAGGTTTTGTGATTGGTTAGCCAGTGAGCGGAGATAAAAGGAAGAAAACGTAGTAGAAGACTTCCAAGAGGCCGCTTTGAGAATATCGTCCATGGGAGATTTATCAAGAAAGCCCAAGAAGCAGACAAAGCACGGAGCTCATGTGGTCTAATTCTTAAAAAGGATAGATCCCTGTCCGAAAGATCCGAATAGGCAAACTTGATAGTTGAGGCTACCCAACGAGATATTGATGCTGCCGAAACTTCGCCCCCCCTTTTATTGGGAGGAAAAGTCGAAGACGACGACCCCGTAAAGATTTAACCTTCTGGAGGTAAAACTTCAAGGCTCTAACTGGGCAAAGAAGCCGATCAGGATCTCCCCTGGAGCAAGACCTAGCAAGGCTCGGAATAACTACCGGAGGGGGACAGACCGACGGGAGCTGGGTTTTCGCAAGGAAACCAGGTTGAAAGCTCAAAGATACAGAGCCATCAGATTTGTTAAAGCGTAAATAGCCTTCCTCAGTAGAAAAGGCATGAATTTCACAACGACGTTTAGAAGACGCCATTGCTATAAAAAAGACCGTCTTCCATGTTACGTGCAGTAGAGACGCCTCAGAAAGAGGTTCAAAAGGTGCCTTAGTAAGAGCCAGTAAAACACAAGAAAGATCGCCTAGACAGTTCAAACGAACGAATAATTTCCGAAAGATAAGGATCCGAACCAAGGGAAGAGGATCTGTGAAACTTCAGCGTGTTCGATAACATAGACCTATAACCCTTGATAGAACTGACCGCAAGTTTTTTCTCGTTAAAAAGAAAAACTAGAAAGTTAGCGATTTCTCTGACAGGAGCTTTGACCGGATTAATCTGCCGTGCGATACACCAATCACGGAAGACCTTCCACTTGCCTGGTAGACAGATCGAGTAGATTGTCTCCTGGCTTTAGAGATAATAGAGGCAACTGTTGCCGAAAATTTCTTCTGTCTAACTCGCTGTTGGATAACATCCAAGCGTGAAGACGAAGAGCGCAGGGATTGTCGTGAAGGACCCTGTTCCGACCTTGTGACAGAAGGTCCGGAACCTGGGGGAGTTCTACAGGATCGTCTATCAGAAGATCCAGAAGATCCACGAACCAAGATCGCGTTGGCCAAAGTGGAGCTACAAGGAGGATCCGGCACTGAGATCGCAGGATTTTCCTTAGAACTAAGGGAATCAGAGAAAACGGTGGAAACGCATAAGCAAATAGATGATCCCAGTTTACAGACAGAGCATCTATCGCCCAAGCCCGGTGATCCGATACCGGTGACACAAACAGCGGAAGCTGGTTGTTCAGCCTGGTAGCAAATAGATCGACAGACGGAGACCCGAAAATCGCAAACAGAGTTGTCGCGATCCGAGAAGTAACTTCCATTCCGAGGGGAGAAGAGAATGTCTGCGGGACAGTTGGTCCGCTAGAACATTTAGACGACCCGGAAGATGTCTGACTTGAATGAGTACCGAAGACACCTGACACCAATGAAGAAGGTGCCATGCTTCCATGCACAGAGAAGGCGAGTGCGTCCCCCCCTGTCTGCGGATGTAAGAGACAACAGTCGTGTTGTCCGTAGATACTAGAACAGATTTGCCTCGAATGAGAGGAGAAAACTGTCGTAAGGCTAGTAGAACCGCTTTGAGTTCGAGGTTGTTGATATGAAGAGAACTGTCCTGAGGGGACCAAAGACCCGAGGCCGTGAGACCCAGAGGTTCCAGATGAGCACCCCAGCCGGACAGACTGGCATCCGAGAAGAGGAACAGTTCCGGTTGAGGAGGAGAAAGAGGAACACCCTCTCGGAGAAACGAGGGGGAATTCCACCAACTGAGATGATGAACCAATTCCGGAGAAACCGGAAGAATGGTCTGTAAATGGTCTCGACTGGGACGCCAGATCGAGAGTAGTATAAACTGAAGAGGTCGCATGTGAAGGCGGCCCAGCGGAACAAGATCCGCTGCTGCATTGAGTACTCCGAGAAGCGATAGGAATTCGCGGGCTGAGATCGATTGCCGACGCGAAAACCCCCGAACCAGAGTTAGAAGAGACATGAGTCTGGGTTCCGGAATTCTGATCCTGTTTAGGTCGGTCAGAAATTGCATCCCGACAAACGTGAAGTTCTGGGATGGGATCAACTCCGATTTCTCGGAATTGAGGATGAAGCCTAGCCGGAGAGCTAGGTCTGTCACCCATCGAAGCTCGTCGAGAAGAGCGACTGGGTCCATGTGAAGAAGAAGCCAGTCGTCGAAATACGCCAGGAGGCGTGAGCCGCGAAAATGAACCCTGGCGACCAGAACCGAAACTATTTTGGTGAAGATTCTGGGGGCCGAAGACAGGCCGAACGGAAGGGCCTTGAACTGGTAGACAGTTCGGCCATCCGTGAAACGAAGGTATTTCCTGGAATGAGGATGGATAGATACATGGAAGTAAGCATCCGATAAATCCAGGGAAACAGCCCAGTGACCGGGGAGGACGGCTGCCCTGATCGACGAAGTTGTTTCCATTTTGAAGTGTTCCTTCGAATGAAGGAGTTTAGATGAGACAGGTCTATGACCGGTCGAAACCCGCCGTCCTTCTTGGGAACCAGAAAGAGACGGCTGTAAAACCCCGGAGAGGTTGGAATCGAGACCCTTTCTACCGCTCCTTTTTCCAGAAGATCTGAAATGGCGAGTCCCAGACGATGATGATTGGAGGAGAGATGAATGGGAGAGCGTGATAGTGGAGGGGGACGACTGAACGGAACCCGATACCCGTGTCTCACGATAGACAGGACCCATTGGTCGTCGGTGATTGTCTCCCAATGATGAATGAAATGAGTGAGTCTGCCGCCTACTGGAAGGGGCAGAAACACTCTTCCTCCTAATCGAACGTCTGGAAGAGGAAGCGGAAGAAAGGACGCACCCCTAGGGCTTACTCCTACCCCTTTGATTGGTAGAGGTAGAAGAAGGGGTGGGGGCGATGAAGGAGGAAATCGTGGTCGCTGCGGACCAGATTGGCGAGCGCCCCTGGAAGAGGGATTGCCTCTGAAAGGAGATTGAGGCTTGCCCTTTTCCGAGTCCTTCGGGGATTTACCGGAAGAAGCCGAAGGTTTCTTCGGTATCCGGAATTTAGGGGGAGCCGAAGTAGGAGTGCGGGGCTGGAAGGCCACCGCGCCGTGCATTTGCTCCTCCCTGGAGGCGTCCGCTACTTCCTTGATTCGGCCCCCAAAGAGGGACGAAGAAGAAAGAGGGGCCGACCTAAGCTTTTCTCGAGAAGAAGAGAGAAGTAGCTTGTTGGGGCCGTCCAGGATGGCATCCCGCCTGCAGCGAGTCATCTCGGAAGAGAGAGAAAGAGATAGCAAAATCGAATGTTTTGCCGTCGCTGCTAAGGCCTCTAAAAGAAGCCTGACGGAAGCAGATAAAGCATCCTTTTGTTGTAGTTTGACCGAAAGAGCGGCCACGAAGGAGTCAGTAAAAGGAAGCGGGAGCGTTGCTCCCAGCGATCCAGGACCTTCTGCTGAAGCGGTAAAGAGGAGGGGACCTTGAGCCGGAGCCGACTCGCATCTAGGTCCAGTTTCGGGGGGTGGATAGAAAAATCACCCTCCGGAAACTTGTAGGTCTTGGGGTTAAAACCCAAAGGCCGAAGGTCCGAAGTTGGAATAAACCAGCCCGGTCCTGGCTTAGAGGAGGATGAAGATTCAAAATCCTCCAAAGCCGAACGGACGACCGGAGAGAAAGGGAGTAACTCCGGTTCGACTGATTTGGACTCCTTAGGCTTACCGACAAGGTCAAGGTAACCTTCGCACCTCTTCCGGGAGGGAGGAGGGGCCGGTTTGCATACTGATGCAGGAAGGGTAGCAAAGACCTCCTGAACAGCCCTGTCCATGGAAAACCGATTCTCGTCTGACTCCTCGTCCTCATCAGAGAGAGGATTGTCAGTACGAGGTTCGGAATGAGCGCTGGATCGGCGCGAGGTGGAAGAAAGAGGCACGTCCTCAGCAAATAAGGAGTCCTCCTCCGGAGCATGAAGGGAGATTTCATCCTCCAATTGTCCACTCGTAGCAGTCCCACTAGTAGGGGATTGCGAGTCGAGGGAGGAGACCCAGCCTCAGGGCGCGAAGGGGGAGCATCCTGAGGGGAAAGCCCATGAAAGGAAATGGAGGGAAAAAGGGCCACATAGGGGGCTGTGTGGAAGAAGAGCCCTGTGGACCCGAGGAGGGAGGAGACTGAAGGAATAGTCTATGATCAAGGGTCTCTGGTGGCAGAGAAACCCGATCCCTCCTAGAAGAAGAAGGTTCACCCGGAATGACGGGGGAGGAGGCAGAGCTGAACTGCCTGGCGTATTCCCCCATCATGTGGGACCACCATGTGGAAGGGTCAAAGGTCTGGGGTTGCGCTGAGACATCCGCACTTTGAACCCTCGAAGACGTGGTGGAGCGTAAAGGTGACCGGTCCCGAGTAGCAGAGCTAGGGGACCGGTGACCGGAAAGACCCGGGGAACGGTTGTGGGACCGTTTCTTGGGCACCCTTGAACGTGGAAGAGGAGGTGGCCGAGCGGAGAAACCGCAGGGCTGCCTGATGAAAAACTCGAATCCGAATTCTCGGACAAAATCGGCGAAGACCGGCGACACACACGTCTAGCGTGATGGGCCGACCTGGCCGTCGATCTGTGCAGATCTCTCGCCGATGACCGGTGATGACCGGTCTTGGGTCTCTGAGACCGATGTTGACCGGACCGACCGGTGACCGGCCGGGCCCCGGTGACCGGTGGTCGGTGACCGGTCCTGACCGGTGACCCCGTGATGGTCGGTGACCGGTCTTGACCGGTGACCGGTGGCTAGACCTGACCGGTGACCGGTCGGGGCTTCATCACGTACTTCCCCGGGGAAGGGAGCCAGGAGATGAAGGCGGCCTCTCCGGAGAGGGGCGGGAAGCCTTCTTCCTAGGAGGGGGAGAGGGACTCCGACCCCCAGCAGCGCTGAACCCGGAGAAGGAGGAGGAAGATGAGGCCTTCCTTTTCCGGGAAGAGTAAGACCGACGGGAGGAGGCTTTCTTCCATATCTCGTCTGTCCACGAAGCGCAAACGGTGCAAGTGTCGACCCTAGAGCATCCTGAACATGATAGGCAGGACTGATGGGAATCCCAGGACGCCTTAACATGTCCGCAGGAACCCCGGACTGCGACATATTAAATAGCTATACAAAAGAACAATGTATGCAAAATAAAAGACGGGAAGACCGAAGAAAACCCGTAAAAGGAAAAATCTCGAAACGAGACAACAGTATATACAAAATCAATAATAATAAACCAGTGTCACGGGAGCCGAAGCACGGAAACCCGTGACACAAGGCAAAAGGTCCCGATACGGGACGGAAATAGGGAATTCTACACGAATATAGAATAAAACTAAGAGAACAATATAAACAACACAGCCGAGGCTATGAAAAGATAAGAAAGGAGAGCTGTAGCGCACAGAAGCTATCAAGAAAGGGACACACAAGGTAACCCACTGAAACTCGATGGCTTCCAAAACACAATTGGAGAACGGGGGTTACACTTCCGGTAACTAGGGGGTTTAGGGAATGGTTTATTTTGCGGACTCTGTTTTGGAAGCTGTGCACAAATAGACACATACCTGAAGTAATAACAGGTAACGTATTTATGCTATTAAAATCAATAGGGTTCATCTACTGGTCATGGCTAATGTCCCTACTAGGTTTCACAAAACCAGGTCGTGCGGTCCTAAAATTAATGATCAGACCAGGATTTCATACTACTGTACACAGTGACCTTGATCTTTGACCTAGTGACCTCAAAATCATTAGGCTCCATCTACTGGTCATGGCCAATGTCCCTACCAGGTTTCACAAACCCAGGCACTGCGGTTCTCCAGTTAATGATAGGACAGGTTTTGGTTGTACAGACAGCAGCAATGCTATTATGCCACCCACTTTTCAAGTGGGGGCATAAAAAACACAAACAGTCTTTCTACATCTTAAGCTTTATTATACAAAAATTGTAACTAAACAAAATGACACTGGACACAGATGAGCTGTCTAATGCCATTAGAGACTGATAACTGTATGAAGAAGAGCTGTTTGATTAAATAGACCAGACATTGAAAAAAGAACTAATTAATGTCACTAAAAAGACTGGTCATTGAATTTAGTTATTAGAAAGACTAGACACTAAAGGCGAGCTATCTAATGCTATTAGAGAGACTGAACTCAAAAGGCGAGCTATCTAATGCTATTAGAGAGACTGAACTCAAAAGACGAGCTATCTAATGCTATTAGAGAGACTGAACTCAAAAGACGAGCTATCTAATGCTATTAGAGAGACTGGACACAAAAGGCGAGCTATCTAATGCTATTAGAGACTGGACACAAAAGGCGAGCTATCTAATGTCATCAGAGAGACTAGTCACTAAAGGTAAGCTATCTAATGTCATCAGAGAGACTAGTCACTAAAGATGAGCTTTCTAATAACATCAGAGAGACTAGTCACTAAAGGCGAGCTATCTAATGTCATCAGAGAGACTAGTCATTAAAGGTGAGCTATCTAATGTCATTAGAGAGACTAGTCACTAAAGGCGAGCTATCTAATGTCATTAGAGCGACTAGTCACTAAAGGCGAGCTATCTAATGCCGATAGGCAGACTGAATATAGATCCTTTATACCACTCACACACTGCTGTATCAAGTCAAGATGATCAGATACGTGTACCAAATCAAAACAAACTTCTACTTTGAAACTATTACAGGAAGTTATCAGGACTGTCAGTTCCAGGCATTGCTCACATATTTACAAAGAGGTAATCCAATTCTGCATCAGATCAGGTTCTTGCCAAAAACCTTTTTACCCGTAGAAACAAACAAATGATGCCAATTGTTATTGCTAATCAAAACAGACAAGCCAAAAGGTGAACTCAATCTTCATTATTTTGCATTCAATTTAAGTTTGGAATTCGATCCTTTGTTTTACATTTGCGCCAAAGATTACATGTTTGTTCCTTTAAATAAGAAGAGGACTTGACAGTGAAGGTGGGCTGTTAAGACTGCTTGACACTGGAAATGATCTTGGCATCCCTCGCTTAATCCTATTACTAGATCTAAATAAAGTTTTAATTTGTTACAAGTAAAAAAAAGAATATTCTGTTCTTTACATAACAATTTATTCATAAATGACATTGACGGAGATGTTTGCATCATCATTACTGTGACCAACCATAAAGATAGTCATCATTCAATCATTTTTATTGTACAATACATTTGGTCAATGTTTCAACTAGTTAGTAATTTTAGACAGTCCTGCATGTTTGATTTGGGATAATGTATAGTGTACGTCAATAACCAGTGGAAAATAACCTGACACAAATTTACTATAAGGTGTCAGCATTTTTAGAAATATTTTCAAATCAGCCATAATAAGCATCATGGTAACAATGCATTTGCATATGGACAATTACAAAAGTTGCATTACATCTGACTTGTAAAAGCAGAACATTTGCCATCAGCAGTGTTATTATTGGAAACATGCAAAACACCAGCAGAAAGCCATGATGCAGGCTTCCACAAATTACGAAAAGGGGGTGTGCAATATAGAAAAGACATTTTTTAAAAGATTTTATTTCCAAGTTATTGATAATCGAAATTTATTCAGATGCACACTATATGTGAATGTCTACTACAGATGAATGTTATCAGAAAGTACCTCCAGCTGTGATGTTTAAACTTCCTTTATGCCATTTCAAGTAATGCTCCGTTTATTGCATTTTTTCAGTAACTTTAAATATGCCATCTAGCTTTTCATACTACTCTAAATAGACCTTTTTTTAAGGCTCTTGTATTGATTAGTCATTAGAAAACAATAGTGTCTTTTTTCTACCCATGATAAAAATCAATTTAGGTCTGGTACATGTCAAAAAGAGGTATATATGTCAAAAGAAGTAAGTAGTGAAACACACTGGTCTTGCAGGAGTCTCGACTGCTGCCAACTTTTCAAGCCATCAGCACAGAGGTGTGCCACTTATTGCTTAATGGTGCTACCCTCTGGTAAATCCATCTTGTTTTTTAACTTTAGGCTCATATTAGCACAGTTTCCTGAAAATTATATTATGATGTACAGAAAAACTGTACAGATCAGATAAAAGATTATTTTCTGTGCGAGTTTCAATCAGCAATCGGTTCTATATCAGTGCATATTTGATACCTATGGGAGACAAAAATCTCCTGTCAAAAGCATGGCAGAAAAAGACAAACAAATTGTAAGCATACATCTCCTGATTATCAATATGCCATAATGAATTTTCCAAACACCCTCTATTTGTGTGACCCAAAGGTAAGGCCTATAGACTGTGCAATAAAAACACCAGAGGGTGTCAGCATCCCTGATTCAAGGTGGAGTTACCTCAGTCTCTTGCAAGAAATTTAATTAAACCTGCCTCTCCCCTTGGATACTACTTCTAAAATTTCATCTCAAGCTTTTATCATGATATTTTTACAGACACCTTTTTTTTAAAATCATTTTGAACTTAAATTTGATCTTCAATTTGTTACATATTTATCCACAGATTTTTAACTTAGATCACTTAGAAAACAAAAAGTTTCAGAAGACAACAAAGCTCGCTGAGTAGACTACTTTTCCAGAGAGCTAAAAAGTCACTGAAATAAACCAGCAAATACCCCTCACAGTTTCTTCTTCTCCTCGATTAAAAATATTGATTTTCCAACTGAACTATTTTGTTAAATGTCTCAAAGGACTTTGTCCCGGTGAGCTAAAAATATTGCATAAGGACCATGACATAATAGTAAGAATAATACTATATTTAATAGATTATTTAAATGATTCATATTTCAATCAAATTTAAACTAAAAATAAACCCTCCTGACTTAACATTATAAGGCAAGGTTAGAATAAGACAAGGTTTGTTTTAATATTCAGTGTGAAGGCAAAATATGTCCCGTAGAATGCATGAAAATACAGCTAACCTTTACATAGGATAAAGCAAATAATTTAGAACTTGACAAACTGCAAGGTGATACTTGGTGTCAAGTGATCCCATAGTCATCATAAAACCCCAACTCCGCCATTTATATCAAAAGGGAATATATCACATTTAATAGCTCAATCTACACCCATCGTCAGTTTTCTGCAAGCATCATTTCCCAAACTGAAGAAGAGATAATATTCCCTACTCCACTCAAACGTAATCCAACACAATATACAAAATAAAAACCTTTTCAGCTGGGAATATCTACAATAGGTTTGTAACTTGTAAGTATATATAACATGAAAACATCATTCATGTTACACAAGACGTGTTGGCTTGGGTTTTATAAAAACAAGCTTGGCATCAAGCAAAAATAAAATCCTTTATGCTTTATCAACATCTATTCAGGAAGTTTGTCATCATATTAATATGACAAGATTTGCCTTTGATTTTTTTAAAAAAATTTAACCAGACATCTGGCCAGTTATATTTAATTGCCAAATCATGTCTGACTTGCTTACCTGACTGACATAAAAAGGTTACCTACAACTTCAAAACTAAAACGGGTCACTCCATTTACTCACAATATTTTTTTAGTGATTTTGTCAAAGTTTGACCAATGTTGCAATAGTTTACCTGAATGATACAAAATATGCAGATCTAAGTACACTTCTTTGTGATCAAATCTGTAAGCAAAAAAGCTCTGGTAGCATGCACAATTAGCTATTGGACAAACTGATGAACTGATGAACAGATATACAGAAACACAACGTAAAACAACCCTAAAGGTGTATAAAAAGCATATCCAGAAAAAAAGTCAAATTTGCATCATACATGTACACACAGCCTTGAAATCAATGGAAACTATCAACGGTTTACTTTTACAGGAAATATAGGTCAGCTGTACTTGAAAATGCACTCAGAACTCATCAAGATGGAGCAGAATTTATGGCCACACAAATACTAGAACAATCCACTCTGCATAGTTTGATTTTTCCCTTCTCACCATGGTTTCCAGATGTGTCTACTCCATGAGTATGCTCCTGAGCTGGCAGGTAAGGCGCAAGATTAACCTGGAAAACTGAGAAACCCCCGGATGAAAGAGAGATGTCATGTTTTCCTTCAATCTGTCATTCGAGTCCACAACAGCATTCCAACAAGCCTCAAGATCATCATCATCCTTGCTGAATGTTACATCTGAGCTTGGAACTCAATAAAAAAACATGTTCAAGCACCCTTGGTTTACATTCTAAATAATCATGTGATATGTGATGAAGCTGTTAAGATACAAATACTGATATCACAGAATATAGGACCAAAGATGCTTATAAATCAGTTGCTTTTTAGAGAAACTCTGCTCTCATGAAAACCTCTTCATTATCATGAGACAACCTGTAGAAAATCTGCAGACATAAATCCTTCAGTATTTTTAGACTATCAATGAGATTCACCATACACTGATTCCCTTTGAAAGGCTGACAATTCGATTGGTCTCAACAACCATATGAATGATACTTTTCATTCATGAATGTGTTCTGTTTTCTGTGAGTCTGGTACATGTAGCTGACCCTGAGGCTGCACCACCACAAGAAATTTAAGGTTCAGAAATACGTATACAGAAGTTGAAATACACAAAATTTAGCAGCAGTTGTCTGTTGTATGAAGAATGCTATCTAAAGCAATTATTTCAAATATTGAATGGGCACTGCTTTTGATGTTTGTTTTGTTGTTGTTTTAGATAATGTTCCTCATAAAAAGACATTATCTAATTCCATTATCATTTACTAATGACTGAGTATGATATTAAAGGAGCAAGAGTGATCCCTGCAATCCATCATTGCAATTATTTCAAAATAATTGTTTAACAGCACACTACATTTCCTATTTACAAGACCAAGACAAATATCCTGTGGATTCATTATTCATTTAAACGGGGAAACTGAAACAAAAACATGAGCACACTCAACAGAAAATCTAATTAAACAGGGAATTACAAGTGTACACTACAAAATACATGCAAGTACTGTGTTAGAAAGTGCACTGTTAACAGACACTGCAATAATCTGCACAACCACTCGCCAACTATTGAAGGTCTTATTTCATGATCATCTGGCACTGCTGATTCTGGCAAATTTGTATCTGGCTTAAAGAACTCTGAGCATAGATATTTTTTATACAATATTTCTTAGTAATATTAAAGGTTGTTAACTTGATATTTGAAATGATAATGAGCACTTTGAAACAGTAAGTTGATTCTAGAATTTACAACAACTTCTGTATAATACTATTGGAAAAATTCCCTGGCTAAACAACACAAATTTACATAAACCTATTTAATCAATGATGCAAGCAGTTTTATTTGACTTTATTTTTAAACAATGACAATAAGCTACATATCCATAAATGTGTCAAACAGTCTTCTTGATTGCCTGTTGTACATAACATTTACATGGTGTCAGAATCTTAGATCACTGCCCATTATTTGTTTGGGAAGTTGTAAAAAAAGAAACATAGATGGGAAGAGAAACATCGATCATTACATCTGAATACTGATATTCGTGCAAAACACACAATACTTAGGTATCATGAGGTTGAATTTTGACATTACCAGAGAGCTAAAAAGGCAGCAATTTCAAGTTCATCAGTGCACATAGTTGCAGAGGGACCAAAATCTCAGAACTATTTTGAAAACATTTGTTAAGAATGTTTTCCTAGTTAAGATCAATTCTATGTAATTTTGGATAAAAAAGAGGCAAGTAAAATTGAGAATAAAAAATGCATTTAACCCATCACAATGAAACAAAACCAACCATGGTTCACCTATGTAAACCATGATTACCAAAATTGTTGACCATGGTTATAACTATGTATGTATGGTTGGGAATGGGCAACCATTGCCACAGAATCACAGTTAACCAAGGCTGACCTTGGGTGCCAATTGTTGTATTTGTTAAAACCCTGGTCAACCATGGTGAAAACATGGTTAACCATGGTAAACAGGTTAGCCTGGTGAAACCAGGGTTTTTTTTGTTGGGTCAACCAAGTTTTTTAATGGTGCCATTTATGATTTAACAAAAATGTTAAACCATACTTAAACCATGATTAACCATGGTTGTGGACTGGCCTCAATTTGCAGGGATTAAGACCATCCAGAGACTGCTGCTCAATCTTGTCTAAAAAAAATTGTGGTTTGCAGATTTAAACAAGGCCTGAACTTAGTGCTGAGTAACACAATGATTGAAATGCATTCCACCATTCCTATTTCACAAAATATTCAAGTACATCACTAAGCTGACATAATTATCTTATTAACTTCATAACTAATAATACTGTTAAGACATGAAATGTTTTAGGTGACATATTTTTTTATTATAGAAACAAGACTGTTGAGATTTGTCCAAACATTTAAGTATCACTTAGTGCTCAGTACGGTTGATGGAATTCAAGCCTGTTTGCAAGTCTTTATAATTCACTTGCTCAGAATCAGTGTTACTCCCATTTTCTGCTGTTTGAAAAATATCTAGAGCAAAAAGTTACCTCTTTAAAGAACAAAAAAAAAGTTATTTCTAAGAACAGAGAGAGAGAGAGAGAGAGAGATAGTTGGACAAATACAAAAGAAAACTCATATCTTCAATAAGTAGGTGGGGGTACTGGCAAGCCTACACTTTCTTAAGAATGGCCTGAAAGATCTGGTTTCATACTTGTTTCAATAGGTCTACTCTAGTGTTCTGAAACTTTCTCAAAATAAGGATAATTACACCACATTACATATTGACAATCAGGGACAGGTGCCAGTGTATTCCATCCAGAACAAGATCCAAAAGGTAACCACTTGAATTTAGAATCTGGCTTACCGGGTATTGTAGCCATCTGTTACACCTAAATCCACATAGCAAACTCAGTCAATAGTTGTAACAACCTCCAGTACTTGAGTTTTTTGCAACAGACCAACATAACTTTGAAGATCTACTGATGTAATCTTTTTTTGGTAGTTACAAGGGTTGGAAGTTAATAGTTCTTGGTATATATAACATTTGAAATAACATGGTTTCTTAAAATGATTAAGCACCCACGAAAAAATAAACTTCTGAAGAGCATGAAATACCTGTTAAACTAAATATAGCTTCAGTAGCTAATGGCTCAACATGACAGACTTGCATTTAGTGCCCATTTCCTTTTCATTAAAAATATAGAATAGAATTTTATCTTAACATTTGTATACAGCTCATGCAAAACTGCAACAACTAGATAAAAAGGACCTTGATCCTGTGTAATACTGCAACCCCTCTTAATTAAATCGGTTGAAGATCCTAACTGTTGTCAGTGCTACATACATTATGTAACAGATTTCCTTGGGAACATAATATTTTCATACTACTGGTACGAATCAAATGCTCAATCTACAACAACATGTCATAATGAACGAAATGTATGTTAATTAGGTTTACTCCACCTGTCAAACCCATGCAAGCTTGCTACAGTACCTCATGTCAAATAAACCTAAATCAGACACCAGTGACTGAATATCAACAATACATGAGATATGTAACATATGGATCTAAATATATGATGCAGTTGGATTTGTGTAGGTAGCAATTAATTTGTTCTACATAATCACAATGGAACGGATATATATGACTATATAGGATTAGCACTTACTTACTGACGTACCTATAGCAGACCTTCAGGAAATGTTACAGCTAATCTATGGGAGTAACATACCTATGCACAATGGGCTAATGTAAACAGTCAACACTTATTGTTACAGAGTCATTCTGCACCTGATCATGCCTACAGAGCACCTGATATAAAGAGCTGGTACCCTAAATATGTGTCAGGTATACAGTTGGGTCTTAAACTTGACTCCATCAAACTACTGAGCAAACTTAAGGTTGTATATCACAATAGCACCATTTTACTATATAGACAAAGAAGGAAAATCAAAACTAGCAAACAATTCTTTTTTAAACTTGGCATGATTATCAGTGCATACTTAGTTTTTTTATACAAGTACATTGGATTTATCATACATGCATCAAAGAGCTAATGAGCCTGAGGTTTGGCAGTCAAATATTTTTACCTTTTTATCCAGCACCAGAGAAAAGTCTTAAATTCAATTTTTTGAAATATTCCAGTCAAACGTAAGGTGTTACAGCCTCCTTGCTTATACTGAGAGCATATGATAGGTAGGTTAGCTTAGGACTGAATGGCCTTGGACTTATAAATTCAAGGTCACATTAAATAAAAGCTTTAAAAGTTGCACATTTCAGTCTGGCAGACAAGAAATATCAACAATCAATTCATAGGCAATTTCACAATTTAATTTTGCAAATTAATAGTGACCATGAAAATCTCTGACTTAAATTCGTAAAATCATTCATAGATCTGAACTATATCCAAGTCTAATGATTCCCTGCCTTCATTTATTACCAACCACACTGATGATCATCTTCACTGGTTTCAATATATCAATCAGGTTATTTATGAGATCATGTTGGCATGGCCCCTAGTTCCTGAGTGACTTAATGCATATTGTATACTGGTTTATCCAAAGTCTTAGTGCAATAATTGATTTTCCATGTTTACACAGCACTTGAACAACATGTGAATAAATGTGCATAATATATACATGTTCCTAGTAAATCAACATCTAAACTATGCTTAACCCTTTCCCTCATAGAGGAAACCATGAAAAGACCTATGCGAACAACATAAAACCAGATCAGCCTGCGAGTAACTCTCAAGCTGATCAGGTTTTATGCTGTTCGCTGCTCCTCTGTGGTCTGGAAATAAGGATTTTGTAATTAAATTTGGTAAGGTTTAACTGTGGTTTTCTGCAGATCAGGCTTTATGTGGTACCTATTGAGTGCATCAAAATGAGTCTATATGAGGGAAAGGGTTAAAGGGACTTAAGATAAAACAAATAGATATTTTGCATTGTAATATGATACTAGTTATGACAAAAACTCAAAACTTACACAAAAATAAGATATGATATAGCAATTATATTTTCTATCAAGAAACCCAATCTCACTTAGTGGACGTAAATCCGGCACAGTATGGGATGAGCTGAATGTAACAGAGAATTCTACAAAAAGTGAACTTTCATGGCTCTCCTTTCAGTCCTTTGACTCGAGAGTTACTCAGGGTTTTGATCACCTTTAAATTTCAGAAATGGTGCTTTTTGACCCTTGAATAGGAGTCATCAGGGGTCAAATCTACATTAAAATAAGAAGGACAAGAGCCACAAATCCTTAAAATATTGTTCTGCTGACAATCATTTCACTGACTATGGAGAGCCCGGAACTTTAATTATTTACTTTTAAGAATTAATGTCAAATATGCACTACTGTAAACAGCATGACAACATAATGTAAACATTAAAAGAATTTATGTGGCAATTACACATTCTATGTGTTTCATTTCATGATACACTTGTTTCCTGGTTGTTAAGGACGATTTCTACAGATTTCTACAATAATAATCCTTTCATAGAATTTTCTAATTTTTTGACATCCGTAGTAGAATTCAATGGCGAGTTCGAAAATGAAAAGAAAAAGTAAGGTTGTCGGGCTACTTTTTTAGTAAAAATGAAGTTTCCATGGTAACCAATTTGGTGAAATCCTACAAAATGGCCTAATTTATTCAAGTTACTTAAAATATTCCAGATATTTTACACAAACATAACAAACATGAATTTGCACACAAAATAACTTTATTTTATGTTATAATTAAGTAATTTTTCCATCTGTACATTTTTTCAACACAATACAGCCATTTTGAATTTCCTCACAGGGTAAAAATGAAAGAAAAAATACACATGTTCTGCAAATAAATAAAGATTAAATAATAATCCTTTCATAGAATGTTTTTATTTTTTGATATCCATAGTAGAATTTAATGGCGAGTTTAAAAATGAAAAGAAAAAGTAAGGTTGTCGGGCTACTTTTTTTGTAAAAATGAAATTTCCATGGTAACCAATTTGCCAAAACTATAAAAAAAATCATAAAAATTCTTTTTAAATATCCATTATCATCCAAATAAATTGATTTAACAGGTTGACGGTACAGCTGGGATGCCGCTCTTATTCTATCAGATCGTTCTTTCTTTGATTTTTTAACAGTCTGACCGCGTATCCGTAGTTGTTGGCTAATCGTAATCGAAGACTTAAACGCAAAGTGAAATGTCCGAATGCTATTCAACTATCTCCTTTTTGAAGAGTAAAAGTCGACGATTATCTCCCCTAGATGCGCTTGAGTGATGCGCATAAATTACTACCGAAAACGTCCTTAACAAAATGAGACATGACTGAAATAATTAAAGGCCTTCTCATATGTCCAGTTTTTCGATGGCTGATGTAACACCTGTCAGCTATTATGCTGATAAGCAGAGACAGGTAGACAGCCTTGCTAATGGAGTGGTCAGTCCTGTCCTCGGGAAGTCTGTGACCTAACCCTGACCTGGCAATACAATAAACTACTATCCACAACCCACATACATTTACAAGATAATCTTTTCTTGTCCTGAGCTTGACCATAGCTATGTAATAAATGAACTTAAAACAATACACAGCAAGGGCTGAGCTATGGGGACTAAAGTTTTAAGCTAATTTTGTGACGGATCTAAAATGCACAAGAGGTAAAATAATGGTTTTGTACCTATATGCAAGTGTGTATGGTCACTCCCATACACCTGATAGGTGTACAATATATCTGATAATGCTGCAGCCTTTGAAGTGCTGTTGATAGGGATGTTATAGTACTCATTGTGCTTGTGGGTTGAGTTTGTAAAAGTGCTTGTCATCTAGTCCCCCTTCCTGATATGTCTGACCAATACACAGTCTAAAGTGATGACACAGCAGAATTACACCATCTATATCAGTATTCAAGACAAGTATCAGAATGTACATCCTTTTTCTTCACCTAAGGGAACAGGATTTTCATGAAAAGTATCCCTTTCCCTCATAGAGGACACCATGAAAAGACCTATGCAAACAGTATAAAACCAGATCAGCCTGCGAGTTACTCGCAGGCTGATCAGGTTTTATGCTGTTCGCTGCTCCTCAGTGGTCTGGAAATGAGGATTTTGTAATTAAATTTGGTAAGGTTTGAGTTTGGTTTTCTGCAGATCAGGCTTTATGTGGTACCTATTAAGTGCGTCAAAATGAATCTATATGAGGGAAAGGGGTATACTATATCTACTTTTTTCATCTAAGTGAACAATTGATCCACATCATGTAAGTAGGATCAATTTCCTCTGCCTAGAAACTCAGTGTTGAATTTTCCATCAACATCAGGGGCGGCAAAACCTATGTGTCAGTCTAGATTGCCAAAGTTATAAACAAGAACCAACTAGGCAGGTGAAAGTTTTAACAAGGCATACATACAAGTACAGGAAAAACTTGTGCAACTCAGGCAGCCAGTTTAAAAAAATATATTTTAAGCCATCATTAAAAATATGTTTGTTTGCCATGCTAAGACCAACTCCAGATTTTATTTAAGCCCCCAGACCGACAATTTCTTAATTTCAGAATCCAACTTCACTCTTTCCATCAATTATGCTCGTTCTGTCCTTACTGCTGTTTTCATGCCTCTTTCAATCAGTTATCCTCCACAGTTTTCATTCAAACATGTGAAGCAAAGCAATGTTTGATGAAGCAAATAAAGACTATGTAAGCTTAATAATATGTTCATCTCTTGCAAAAATGACATCAACTGTTTTGTACATGGTTTGTAATAATAAGAGAACATTTTCAATTTGTATGATGACTGCAACATATGAAATGACCCTTAATCTTTTGATCAAAAATACCTTGAACTATAGGAGGAATGACAATGTTAACATTATATACAGAGATATATATTTATATATAGATTTAACCTGTGGATTCTGATAAATTCTCAGTAGGTCAGGGGCCAACCTTTTATGATATAAAAATGGAGACGACAACCCTACATCAAAACAGAACAATGGTGTACCTGATGAAGATCAAAGGAAGCTTATTATGAGATGAACTTCATACATGGCAAAAACACTGCAAACCCTGCCCACACCTATAAACTGTAATACTTGTCCAAACAAGGGCGTGACTCTGTGAGCCTGAGTAAAAGTCATACATGTTGTCATAACAACTTTATCAAGTCCTTATAATGTGTATGAATCATATGAAAACAAGATATTACCTATAATCTCATGAATATTCATGTATAAATTTTTGAATTGATAAATATTCATTTACTGAACTTTTACAAGGGATTGTTGTTGTTGTTGTTTCAGTACAGATTGAGCAGAACCTCAGCTACAAAAATGTAGGAGAAAACAGCTGGAAGACCCTGATCAGACAGCTCCTAAACAAATTCCTGGAAGGACCTGTCTGATCTGGGTAACTGCTCTATTTGCATTATAATGAGTCTGTATAAAGTCAAAAGGATTAAAAGATTCATTTAAAAAGATTAAGGCTGTTTTATTCCTATATTTGTGTCACGATCTCCAGCAACTGAATAGTGAATATACACCAGCTGCTATATAAAAGTGTGTTGGTGATTTTCAAAATGCAAGAAAAAATTCAAAACATATATATATCATTTTTTTTCAAATAAAACAAGAAAAAAGTTTGAAAATGTATGCACATACTTTTCCTTATACAATTTGAGAGACTTAAACATTCCAGACCCCTCTATATCCTCACCCTTACGTACATGATGTAGATAAACTGTGATACATATCTCCATCTCATTAGCATAGTCATCACTGATTTTGTTATAGGAGGGTGTATTCTATTAACGCTTTCAAATGTCAGATATGCAAATCAAGGTGTGACACAAATTGCGACAATGGGAACAATTAGTCTTTGCAGGTGGAAGAAAAATAATTTATTCTGAGATAAACTGACTGAAACCTCAAATAGATGTAAATGTGAAGCCCAGCTCATTTACATAACATATTTTGTGAGATTTGGGTTTTATATTATTCAAACATATGTACGCCGGTCATTTGGAGATTTCTTGGAAGACAGAAGTGCAGCCATTTACCAAAGTATCATGCCATCAATCATGTAACACCATCATGATGCAGTCATATTACCTGACAAATTTGGAATTACCCAGGATACTGAGAATCAAATTTCATGAAAGTCACTGTGATCAGGGTGGAACCATCAATTAGTCTACTGAAAGCCAATTGGAAGCTTCCTTACTAAAAAAGACAAGAGCCAGATTCAAACCCACAACTGTCTGCTGCAATAACCACTCTGCCACAGATCAAGATCCCTAACAAAAGTGTTAAAGTGGAAAACCCTAAGCCAAGCCTGTGAGAATTCTGGTTATATCTAATAAAACTCTGTCCGCTACTATAAAAATATATATAGATATATATCAGCCATTATCATGAACAGCAGGATGTTGTTACCTGTAGGCCACAGGTTTGTGACAGTTTCCCCTGCCTCCTCACCAGCACCCCAGGGGGTCAGGGATAATGATCAGTCACCAGGCCCAGTGTATGG
>CM037784.1:33399868-33449868 GCA_021229015.1 Solen grandis
TTACAAACATAGTAGTCGGCCAATTTATTGCGATCGAGCTATTTTATCGTGGCACCATGAACTGGCCGTGTTTACATATACATATAGCCAGGAGGTTATAAAAGTCCTGATGTGGCTAAAAACCTATTAAACAAAGATTGGCAACTAGTCTAAATCTCACAAAGCACGCAACATATTGTTCAATTTTTGCAAAGCCGCGTTATAAAATATCTCATATGAGAAGTAAATTATATGTAACTGTAGAACATTACATTGCCAACAACATGATACCTTATTTATTAAAATAAGTAAAAGGAAAAAAAAAAAAAAAAAAAAAAAAAAAAAAAAAAAACAGTTTTATGTAAAATAGAAAAGTAACTTATTTTTTTTAATAAATAAAACTAAAAATAATTTCTTGCATAAGAGAAATCATTATTTTATTTTACATTATCCTCTGTGATTTGTCCATACCTTTTTTGACAGTTTGCAAAATTCAATGATCTGCTGTGTGGCTAAACAATATTTTCCACTGGCTTTTACAGGAGTTTCCTATCTCAGGTTAATAGGTCTTTGATGTGATAAAATACTTGATGTAGCACAATAAAACTTCGCTTTGATGTAGCACGGTAAAACTTTGCTTTAATGCAGCACAGTAAAACCTCGCTCAAAGAACACCAACGCATTTGAATTATGTTTTGTGTAAACACAGGTGACTACTTAATGCAGGACATATAAGTAATACAAAAATCTCCTATAGCCATCAGCCAATTAACCTCTCTATTTACTCAAATGATCATTTCAGCAAGATTGCACTATACTTACAAAACGTAATCGGAACTATAGATTGTTGTTATGTAACATTGAGCGTATATCTTTTTGTTTTAACATGCATGTTTATTGTTTTTGTACATCATTATATAAAATAAGTATTTCACATGTAACATTTTTAGCTCACCAGAGCACAACGTCTCTGTGTAAAAGCTTCGCCGCCTAAATGTCTGTACGACGAATAGATTTTTAATGTACCTCGGCATTCCTGGGCATGCATTGTTGAGTTTGGAGACACGCATCAGTGATTCAAATCGAATAATAAGTAGAGTTACACATTAGTAGGCTTGCATCTTACAGAAATCATCATCATAATTAAAGGTTTTTTTTATATTTGCTTAAAAATTTGAGATAAAGTTTGATCGTTTACTAGCGCCCATGTTTTCTCAATTTTTCAGGATAAATGGAACGTCACCTGAACATGGGCCTACATCAGGGAGTCATTTTGGTTATTATGTCAATAAAAAATGAAAAAATACACCCCTTTAAACCTTTCTTGCATTATTAAGCGTCATAAATTTCAAGGAATGGTTTTCAAAATGTACAGTTTAATTAAACACCTTAGTAAAGTGGTGCTCAGTGCAAGGAAATTTTGTCCCTGACGTGGTTATGACGTCATGGATATTATAGTAAGAATATTTTAAAGAATAATAAACATGACAAATTAATCTGTGGAATTTAAATTTTGTCATAAGTATGCACAATTTCAGATAATTACGTCCACTAGTGCTGGTTGTCTTCATTGTATTGTTTTTAAAAAGAAGGGGGGAACTTATGACGATACAATAATATATATTACCTTACTTGTTTTCTCTTTTGCCTCCACAAGGCGTATTTACAATACATGATGCATAATACAATATAGAATGAAATAATTGAAAAAAACATTAGAGCCCAAATAATTTTTTATTTAAAAAAAAAAAAACACCCTTCCGAAAATATAAACATACGCAGAATACGATTAATTAAAAAGTGAATACGAACATTTTTGTGTCGCCTACGTTGAATGACAGACGTCCGTAGTCTGCACCGTCGTCACCTCTTTCTTATTCGGAGCATAACTTCAACACTATTGCATGGATTCAGTCCAAACTTGGAACATGGATACCTTATGAGGTGTGGAAGAACAGTGCAAAATAATCAAAACTCTAGCAAATCTCATACTTGAATTAGCCCCTAAGTTGATTTATTTTAAATGTCCAGAGCATAAATTCAACACTATTGCCTGGATTCACTCCAAACATGGAGCATGGATACATTATGAAGTGCAGCATTACTGAGCACAAGAACAATAACTCTAGCACATCTTAATTTTGAATTATCCTCCATGGTTAATTTTGTAACTTAAGCTCTTCTACTTATTGAAGTATTACCCATAGCTAGTTTTTATTTCATTTTATTTCCGGTGAATAACTTCAACACTATTAAAAAAGATTCACTCCAAACATGGATTATGGCTACTTTGTGAGGTGCAGAATTGCAATGCTTAGAACCATAACTCTAGCTCAGTTATTTTTTTAATTATCCCCCGAAGTAGATTTTGTTTATAAAAAAAATTTGTCTGCAGCATAATTTCAATACTGTCTCTTGGATTCACTCCAAACCTGGAACATGTATACCTGATGAGGTGTAAAAATGCAGTGCACAAGAACCGTAACTCAATCTCATTTAATTATTTAAGTATCCCCCTTTGTTGATTTTGTAAAAAAAATAATGTCTGGAGCATAATTTTAATACTTTATAATAAAATTTGCTCCAAACTTGGATCATGGATACCTTATGAGGTGTAGAAATGCATTGCTCAGGAACTGTAATTCTACATCTCTTTTCCATTTTGTAAAAACAGTTTTGTGCATTACATACTTATATACTACATGGTTGATGCATTTCAAACTTAGATCATGGATACCTTATATGGTGTTGAAGTGCAATACATAGGAGTCCTAAATCTTACTTGCTGTGCCCCCAGCATAGCATGGCAAATAGATAGGGGTCACTTTTATATGTTGGTGTTGGCGTCAAATGATACGACCTTGGTTTTCTATAGTTATAATTTTTGTGTAGAACCAAAATTAATTTTATACATTTTGATCGTTTGATACTCAGCCATTCTGTGACAACTGCTGGAGTACAGGCAACACAAGTGTTCCGAGGAACACCCATCTAGTTTTAAACAATTAAAATAGCTAAAACAGGTAGGAGCATCTCCAATCTATAGACTAGGTAATCAAGCTCTCTGTAAACATTTATTACAATTTTCAATTGTTATAAAACGCCAAATGTGCCCGGGATTAAAGGAGTATGAGGCCAGCAGAAGATCAATTATTAAATTTCTTCACCCCATTTAGTACACTTGATCGTTTATATACTTAATTAAACTCTGATACATGTTGCATGAGACGGTCAAACCGTGGAATATAGAATATTAACTTCTATTGTAAAAATTATGAAACATTATAGAATGAAGCCAACCCCTTTATCATTCAGAGTTATTGTGAGCGATGGCTTTATTTTAAATCTGAATTTTGATTTGTATGTTGTACGGGTAACACCTAATAAGTAATGACTTTTATAAATTATTACATGTCGGAGCTAAATTTGAGTTGAATATGATTATATCGCAACGTTTCTATAGACCTATTTTTTTTCTTCTTAAAATAGGTTGTAAGTCGCGGCATTTACTCCAGTAAAATCAGATATCATAACCATGATGCAACAATCCGTCATAACACGTTTATGTGAGGTAAAGCGTTGATCAATCTTTTTTATTGGTTTGGGTGGGGTGTTCACTACAACAGTTTTATTTATAATTTATTGACGCAATAGCCTAAGTGTTATGATCACCATGTACCATTTTCAAAACTAAGAGATCTAAGTAAATTTCGCGAAAATACCAAGCTACCAAGCTAAGATGAAAGTAGGAATAAATTTGCATCTATGTATTCAAATTTCCAATTCAAAAAGGTTAATTCGATTTTATGGCTAGATCGAGTTTCGAACTTATAAGACATATATTGTAGTGTTACAAAGGTAGATTGTGAGAATGAAGAGCCAGCATATTTGTGAGCCCTAGCGAAGGTTGTTACAGTTGTAATGATGTTTTGTTGTTGTTGTTTGTTGTTGTTGTTGTTGTTGTTGTTGTTGTTGTTGTTGTTGTTGTTGTTGTTGTTGTTGTTGTTGTTGTTGTTTGGCCTTTAACATCTCAAAAACGAAAAGTAATATATCGAGCATGTATGCGCATAAATAATTGTGATTTATAAGCTCCTTAGACGATATTCGGTATTTTGAAGATCGAGATTAAAAGGGCATAGTAATTGCCGATAAACGAACATGGCGTAACCCCAAGTGCAGTATACTGCTGATATCTCAAAAAAATATTGATTTTCGTAAATAACAACATAGTGAACATGATTTGTAGTTCGGTTAATGACATTTTTAATAAAATGTAGCTATTTAACCCTTTCCCTCATAGAGGAAACCATGAAAAGACCTATGCGAACAGCATAAAACCAGATCAGCCTGTAACTCGCAGGCTGATCAGGTTTTATGCTGTTCGCTGCTCCTCAGTTGTCTGGAAATGAAGACTTTATAATTAAATTTGGTAAGGTTTAACTGTGGTTTTCTGCAGATCAGGCTTTATGTGGTACCTATTGAGTGCGTCAAAATGAGTCTATATGAGGGAAAGGGTTAACATCGGAATAACAATTACAAAGTTATTCGGGCTTGGGAATACATAACATGAACATATTCCGGCTGACTTTTGCTGTTTTCTCGAAGTTTTACCGTCTATATCTCAAAAGTCTTTAAAACTAAGTCCATATAAAAAGCGAGTAAATTGTTCGGAATTTCTAATGGTACCAAACGCTTTTAATTTGGCCTATTATAAAAATTCCCGAATATTGTTGCAGACTTTTGTACTGCAAAGAATATACAAATGTATATTCGCACACATAATTGTGACTTATTGGATGCTAGATTAAGCATTTTAAGAAAGAATTATATGAAATTATATATGAAAGTTTTCACATACTTGTTGAATTCTTATAATTCCCCATCAGTATGCATAATTTGAGGTGGTAACGTCATCAAATATGGCAGATGATTATTATTTACATACTTAACGGCTTCAAAGATTGAAAAAGGTTCAAATCTAAAGTTTTGTTTGAACTGCTATATTAATAAATATATCAAATTTTATTTCATTCTTTTAAATGGTAAAGGTCATTCAATTTGAATAAGATATAGTTTTATGAAATTATTTGTATAATTTTATGATATAGAACACTTAAGGTTTAAAGCTTCAATGATATAGCATCAGCATGTCATATTTTTCTTAAAGGATTGAAATAAGTAAACGGAAAGCCATCTCGTTTGTAAATCTCAACTAGCGACGTAGTTGTTTTCCAAAATAACAGTTTTTAATAAGTTGTATACGAAATATAACACATCAATTTAAATATTCAAAAGCCATGTAGCTTCCTTTTTTTCTTGTTTTTGTTGTTATTTTCTCTCTCTCTCTCTCTCTCTCTCCCCACTCCCCTTCTTTTATCATGACTTGCACATATCCTCACATATTCAATGTTATTTTCCATTGTTTTCTATGTATTGAAGGCAACAATATTCTTTCCTATTTGTTCACTGATTTATTTTAGATGTACTTTTATAGTGTTTTCAAATCAATCTTAGAAGATTAAAGTATATCGGGAAGTTAATATAAAAGAAATAGTGAAGTTTTATTTTATTGTATACTTTATAAGTTGTTATTGTGAATGTTATAATTTATATCTAAAAAAAATAGAAAGTATTTTGTATACTAAACTGTATAGATGTAGTAGAAACATATAGTCGGAAATTTCTGTCTGTAAGAATTTTGATTACGTTACGTGCATCTTTATAACATATTTACCATGATCATTTCATGTTTATGTCTGTTATTCTATCAAATAGCAATGTGTATCATAAGCAAAACTCATATCTAAGGTCGGTTTTGTTATTATATTTTTATGAAAGTAGAAACGCATCGCCATGGATGCAATACTTTAACACAAACAAGTTCTATATTCAGCAGAAAAGGACAAATAAATCACAATTTCTATGTAAATATTAGATGTTCAAATCACTCACTCACTCACAATAAGTGCTCATAATCAGTATCACAAAACAACCTAAGTGTTATTTAACTGGTATCCCAGTGAATCTATACAACAATCAAATCATTTAATTCGAATAATTTTGTAAACACCTACTATTTCATACCCCGCATGGATAATGATTTTTAAGGAATTTGAGACGTGCAGTACAGTTAAAACATTTTCATCCTGGAAATTATCCATACCTGACCTGAGTACCATTTGAATTTCTGAATTGTAAGAAAGATTAAAAGTGATGCCTTTCTAATAACCGTATATTTTTATTTACATCACTAGTACGGACATTAATCACCCTTTGTATTTCAGACAAGAAAATAAAGCATAGCGTACCTTCAGTATGAGTTTTAACATCATCATCGACGAAGTTGATCAAGAATGAAGTCGATATCAATTATCCATGTTGCTGTGCAAATTCGATCTTTCAATGGGGCGGAGTCTGAATGTCTCTTTTCGTTAGAACAGCTTTGTTCTTACGCTCTATGGATCAATATACCCATAAGATCATTGTTGTTGATTCGCCGTGTCGTGTTGTTAACAAGCCCCGCCTGCTCACTGCATTACATCAATCGAACAGCAATAAGATTGTGTTGTGATTTTGTCTGATGGTGCAAATAATATCATTTTAAGATCAGTTGCATCCATTAGAAACAGCTTTTTTTTTAAAGTCCAAACGTACTGCCTGTGGCACCACAATAATGTAAGCTCCATGAGAAAGAAACTGCAAGATAAAAAAGTTTATGGGGGGTTAACAGGAATATAGAATCCCTGGGGTTAAATAGGAAAACAAGTTGTTTTTACATAACTTTTATTGGAATGTGAACTATTTTGCAAATTATTTATTTTTTGTCTACATGACGATGAACACATGACCTACTGAACAATTATTGCTCAGGTCTGCTTTTCACAAAGCATCTCAACTTTAAATTTAATATAGGTATTTAACTGTACACGCATCGCTTTTAGAAAATATTAGAAGCTGTAGTGATTCGTATCTATAATACGCTACAAGCAATGCTAATGATTTTCGAATTTGAAGATGATAACTGAACAATAAATGGTTGAGGATTGTTATCAGTAGTTTAATGAGCACATTCCTCACTTGCACAACTCTACAGCTGGAAGGGCATGACCACTGCGAGATGGATCGTTTAACGAGAAATTTAAATGCCACAATTGTTGTTGTTGTTGTTGTTGTTGTTTCATTATTAATGAAACATGACTTTTCTAGTAAGTTTCTGTGAAAATAATCACATATGTTAGTGATATATACATTTTATCAAATAAACTGTCAAAGCAAACATCTTCAAAATGCATATACAGTCAAAGCTGTCTTTATAAAAGAAGTCAGTCAAGAGAACAAGAGAAAGTGACCGCTTAACCGAAGTGTTCGCTAAATGAAGGTTAAAAATGTTAGTTTGGTAATATCGAAACGGGGCGTTAAATAAGGATTGGTCACTTAATATAATAAGTTCAACTTTAATAAGAAAAATCACGTCAACTTTAAGAAACAAAATGACATTATGGGGAAAGCTTTGTTTGATCGGTAGAAAAAAAATCTTTTCATCTCTCCCTCGTTTATGTTGGTGAAGTCTTTGGTTTCTGACAAATAAATTCGCCAAGTGTAGGTCACGTTACACGGACAAACGCTTTTTTTGTTAAACACCACTTTGGCACTTTGGCAAAATAAACGGTCTCCCCGAAGCAGGTGCCCACATGACACGTTCCGCAACATGGCGTCTTCACCAGCTCCGGGTAGTCAATTCGTAAGTTTAGCTTGTGAAGTGAGCGCATGCTCGAAAAGTGAATTGACGGTAAATGCAAATATGATCTAAATATAGGTTTTATAATTCTAAATATAGTTTCAATACCGTTCGTAACGCTATTGCCTGTAGTGGGAACACCATTCTTTTTTTACATTGGATGGTTACATTGAGTGATCTATTAAAATGTTTCAAGTAAATGTTGCCAAGGTTTCATCTGTTTTTCTGTAATGCTAGGTTAACATTATGTTCCAGGCGGCCACCGCAACCCCGTTTGCCCGAAACGTAGAGCGCCGTGGGATTTTCTCTCTATATACAAGTTTTGTAAGGTCTTGTCAAGTTTACGGTATATCCGTGACGGACCGTGGGTGAAAGTTGCTGAATCCAAGAAGCTTCAACGCATACTACGGTTTGGCCGTGGTCTAACACGGATGTCAGCACGTTCCCTCCCGGTCCGCCACGATCTGATTGGGTCCCTCACGTTTGTCACGTTCTGACCAAGGTCTGATACGTCTCTCAAGTGTATAGGATAGATAACGAATGCAGTTGTCAACGTAAAACAACTGCACGAATTTATCTACCCGACTTAAACCACGTGACTCGTATGCCAGCTTCACACAATAATCTCGTGCATATTCCATAGCCAGAACTATCTTACACTGTATCCCACATATTTCTGTACCAGTTATGTACCTTTATGTGAGAACTATTCTAAAAATGTCGGAAAACGTATTATCGTTGTTGTGGATTTAAATGACATGTCTTTTACCCAATGTGATGCAATTCCAACACAAGCTGCGGGAAGTATATGGTCATTTTAAGGAACACTTATGCAAAGACTGTACATGTATATGAAAACATATCTGGATATATAAGAAAAAATATAAAGATATACAAAAAGCTATGATAAATGCACAATAAATGATGTACCATATCTATATTTATATTACAAATGTTCTCATAAATGCATAAATGAATGTTCAAATAAATTAACAAGTAGATTTATTTCTGATAACACAATAAATTAATTAACCTATAGATTAATAATCTAATCAACTATGAAACATCGCTATATAAATGCAAATACAGAAATTATTTAAAAAATGTACATCAAAACATAAAACAAAACTAATGAAAGAAAAATGAACGAATGTATAAATTAAGAAAGCGATTAGAGGATAATAAACGAATGAAATATAAGGTTATTACTAGTATATAATAAAAACAATCGTATAAAATAGGATGCTTCTACTGTCCACCCCCACCCTCGCCTTCACGCAGCCTCTGCACTACTCTATCCACGGGTTATTCTTTTTTAACCCTTTCCCTCATAGGGGATACCATGAAAAGACCTATGCGAACAACATAAAACCAGATCAGCCTGCGAGTAACTCGCAGGCTGATCAGGTTTTATGCTGTTCGCTGCTCCTCAGTGGTCTGGATTTTACAATTAAATTTGGTAAGGGTTGAGTTTGGCTTTCTGCAGATCAGGCTTTATGTGGTACCTATTGAGTGCGTCAAAATGAGTCTATATGAGGGAAAGGGTTAAAATAGGTGATTATGAAATTTTGAAAATAATTGCATGAAATAGCATGCTTCTACTGTTCGCCAACACCCTCGTCTTCACGCTGACACTCAACTACCCATTTCTTGATAGAAACACTATTAGATCACGTCTATACGATATAGACACAGTCAATACTGGCCTCTGACTGGCCAATGAGCGTGGTCTTACTACGGATAACATGGACGCCAGGTAGCTTTGGAGTACTTTTGCTCTCACGTTATGAAAGGAAGGCTTCCAAAAAGAACAGCAATTATTATTGTATCCTGTTGAATTAATTAAAATCTATGGTTGGGAATTGTACTGAAATTATCTGAAGTACCTTAACTTACATAATGGCTTAATTACATTTATCGTATTAATGGGGTTGCTTTGGATATGATCAAATAATGAATCTGCACCGAGATTCTTAAGACAATAGTTCTATTAAAGTGTACCCCAAACACCGGCTACATAAAGGTAAATCCATGTAGATAAGACTAACTGCCAAATATATTTAAGAAATAAAGCAAAATGGAGTATGCTGTCTGGATATATTTGATAGGCGCCATGGTCCAGTGGTAATGTACTCGACTACGGATTCGAAGGTTGTAGATTTGAACCCGTAACCGCAAAGTACTGGTCTAACCTAGGAACAGTCGAGAGGGATAAGTATGGGGTGTATTTCCCAAGTCGACATATAATACATAAGTTTAAACTGAATATGCCCTTCATTATTTGCATCTTAAAAGCGACCGATCAATATAAAACATTTAAACCAAACCTTCTGTGACACCCGATGTACATATTTGTTACAGATGTTATTTCATTATACATGTAGATGTAGCTCTGACTGCTTTATTAAACATCTTGTTGATTATGACATGTTTACCGCCCATGGAAATAATTATAAGTTTATACCAAATAATACCCTTCTAAGACAATCAAATGATTTAGTAAAATGTACAAAAGCACACTATATAACTTCTTTTTTTTTTTTAAAAAAAATCCCATGTACATGTAATATAAAATGTTATTTATCATACTTTTTTTTCATACCCATATTTTCAAAAACCTCCGTGTGCTTTAATGTTAACATGATATTTCTCAGCCCATCTATTCAATAATTATTTAGAATTTATAGATCGATGTACTCAACAAAGTTATTTCTTCATAATTGCATGTATCATTATAACACTTTTAAATTTATAAGGTAGAACTAGTCACCCTATCCAATCTAAAGGGAAGTTAGCTTTTTAAATAATGTACACAATATATCAATAGGCCTACATGTACAAGATCAATATTTTTATGAAGAAAAAAAACAACAAACAAACAAAAACAAGCGGTTTGACCCAGCTGACTTCTATGTATTTAATTGTTTCAATGATACAATTTCCTCCTTTGTAAAAGGTCCATTTAATTCTTAAGGTGATCCAGTCATCATTAAATTATAATCATGGTCCTTCAAATGCTTAAAAATACTTCGGTGCAGATGCAAGTATTCACTGACTTAGAGTTGTAAGCTCATCAGCTCTAAGTCTATAAAGGCTTGCAACTTTCAGGTAAATGCCCTCTAATGGTTCCGCGACATTTCGGACCTAGTGGCCTTCCACGGAGATAAATGTTTCATAGGGGTACATTGGTTATCTCGGTAGAGGTTAAGTAGTCCAAGACGTAGCGGAACCATTACAGGGACTTTACCTCAACATGGTGAATAAGTTTTGGTAACTCGGTAACACCAGTGACACATTGGCATGATACACACGTTCCATCATCGTCGGACACCCACGGTCAATTTGTTCCGTTACTCTCCAATCGATGTTATCCCCAGCTGTGAGTAACCCGACGATGACATTCCATATATTATTTTATATAGTTATTTGGTGTTAAGTTAACAGTATATAGTGAACTAGTGTTTTTAAAACTCTACAAATGGTAATCATGGTAAACATTAAACAGTATATGGTATAATGTGTTTAATATACATGCAGCACCTAGTTCATTGACACATTATCTAGTGTACACCTCCTCAGTCACCATCTTTATCTGTTCAAGAACAGGCATGCTTCTGAATGTTATGTATATAATGCACTCGTGTATATATGTATAAATTAGCTCATTGAATGCAAATCACCAGCGAAATCACAGACATTATATATGGAGGTTTTGGAGGAACAGGTGCACTCTCTTACACATCGGCTTAAATTACATTCACCTCTGTAGTGGGCTCAGAAAGTAGTTCCAAATAAATGACATCATCAAGACCGTTGTTCAAATATTTAATTTGAAGGACGACTAGATGGGCTCCATAAACTGTGAAATATATATTAAATGGCACCATTAAACCTAATCAGAATGATCATTAAAATTACAAATTATGAAAATAAAAAGCTGGTCTTAAATAACGATATCTGGCTGAATCTTTAAATATTTACATTCGTAGACGAGCGTTTGCGGAATTTTCCCATCGGCGAAATAAGGCATGAAATAGTTCCCATAATAACAATCAAAATTAATATTTTACACACGTTTTATGATGATTCAAAAAGTATTTATTCAATGTTACTTAACTTTTGATCCTTAAAATATACTTAAATCCACGTTTAATAAGTGTTTTCTGTTTTGACAAGATCCTTGTCATTGAGCCCATTGCAGAGATGTTATGTGAGGAACGAACGACAACTCTGCTTGGAGACTGGAACAGGTTTTGTTTTGATTGTAACCTAACAGTGAATCTAACCAGCGGTTGCACCCCTGTTTTAACGCTTTGAAAAGAATGTAAGCGGGGTACCAAATCGCCTAGCTAAGGTCGCTTTTACTGAACGCACACCTGTATTGCTAACATCTAGAGGGGGAAAATGTCAAGATATTAAGAGGGGAAATACAACATTGCATAATCAACAAACTCATTGTTAAACAATTACTGGTAAATGTACTTATTTATATGACCATTTATAATTAATATCCATTTAAATACTGAATCGTTCAATATAGTTTTACCAAATATCAAAAAGGCCAATGTTCATTTTGTCTGATTTGGTGAAAATATCGCTATTGTTGCAATCCACCAAGAAATGAAACCCAAATACCAAAAACAATACGTACTTAGCGCTAACGATGATAATCTCTCAGCCCCTCACCGCTGTGGGTTCGAATCCCGGTAGGGACTTTGGATTTTTCATGTGAGGAAGCCTTCCAGCTGGCTTGCGGTAGGTTGGTGGTTCTACCCGGGTACCTCTGTGTACTCGCGGTCTTCCTCCACCTGTAATTAGCTGGACGTCGCTATATGATTGAAATACTATCGCAGCGACGGTTAACCCCAATACAACAACAACAACAGCTAACGATGATATTCGCCCTAAGTATTACTTAGCACAAAGTATTGCTGGTGGAATAAAAGCCAGATACATTCGATGTTACAAAACCAGTACCCATCATTTTCTTTAACTGGAAACAGTACTAGTCCACATTTTGTGATAGCGTGCTACTTTCGGTTTGGCGCTATCCCTTACGGGAGACGTGACAACCAGTACCAAATATAGCATGTCGCGCCGAGCGGCTCATTGATGGGACTAAAAACAGTGCCACCTACCATTATGACTTAATGTCATGTATTTGGTATATAAATAAGTGTATGGTCATCTACGCAAATAATATGTCAAAATTTCATTTGAATATATGAAATTTTGTGCACCAATCTATTCTGTTTGGACCTTATCGTAATGTCTATGTTTTTGAACTATGTATGACGCATTCTCAACAACGTTAACAGTTTAGGAAAACTGTGTGTCATCCTAAACTCTGAACAGATGTGCAAACAAGAGGGCCATGATGGCCCTGGATCGCTCACCTGAGAACAAGGTATTAGTGGGAGGAAAGGAAACAGCAAATATCTTATGATATTTTGGAAAATGGGCTCTGCCCTCTTCCAGCCATAAATCGAGTGAGTACTTTAAAACTTGAAGAAGAAGAATTTGTACTTTATACATATAAGGAAAAAAGGCTTAGCCCCCTAGCAGCCGTATTTTTTAACGGGTCAAAATAATTTGAACAATCCTGGTAGAGAGTGACCTAAGGAACATCTGTGCCAAATAACTTTGAAATCCAGCCAGTACTTTTGGAGAAGAAATTGTTTTGAAGTTTTTACTATATACGTATGAAGAAAACGGCTCCGCCCCATTGCGGCTATGTTTTTCAACGGATCAAAATAATTTGAACAATCTTGGTAGAAAGTGGCCTATGAACATCTGTGTCAAATAACTTTGAACTCTAGCCAGTACTTTTGGCCATGAAAGTTTTTCAAATTTGTACTTTATTTTTATAAGGAAAACGGGCTCATCCCCTGGCGGTCATGTTTTTCAACAGATCAAAATAATTTAGACAATCTTGGTAGAGATTGACCAAAGAAACATCTATGCCAAATAAATTTGAAATCCAGCCAGTACTTTTAGAGGAGAAGATATTTGAAGTATTTACTATATACATATAAGGAAAACGAAATAATTTGAACAATCTTGGTAGAGAGTAGAGTGACCCAAGGAGCATCTGTGCTAAATAACTTTGAAATCTTCCAAGAAGTTTTGGAGGAGGATTTTCTTTGTTTTTGTTTTATTTCCGTTGCCATGGCAACCAGAGTTCTACATAGAATCAAATTCTTTGAACAACTATGAAAGGGTTTCACCCAAGGAACATGCCTGTGAAGTTTCTTTGAAATTGGCCCAGTGGTTTAGGAGAAGATGTCGTTTCAAGTTAAACGTTGACGACGGACACGGACGACGGACGCCGGATATTCATCGGTCACAATAGCTCACCTTGACTACGTTGTGCTCAGGTGAGAAAAAATGATTGACTATGTTTTTGTTGTTGTTTTGGGGTTCTTATTCAGGTCGGATATACATGTATATTGCAAATTTTTACTATACCTTGCTTTGTCTCTCAAAGCGAAAACACATGAGGTAGTTCCGAGAGTAGTTGACTCGGTTTCAGATTATGTGACTGGGTGTGGTATCATGGCACATATTTAGGCACGATATCACAGTGGGGCAACACTACCGATATATCTAAGCAACCAAGTACTTACTGTTTTGTCACCAGTTGCCACACGATAGCCATGTGATCCTGTGATTGATCATTTGTGCCCAATCAAATTCTGACTGTTAAATACACCGGTTCTTGTCATATCCCTGAAATTAAGCAACGTCGAGCCCGGTTAATATTTGGATGGGTGACCACCTGGAAAGTCAGCTTTTATAACCCCCATAGGTCCGCAGCAAGTCCGGTACAATCTCCGTAATTTCTGATGATCGGCATTTAGTTCACTGTAATTCATCCTTCTTATATATAATTCATTTGTCCCCTCTACTGTCCGCCCTAGGTGATGTCCGTCTCATAAATACTATAAATTATTTTAAAAAATTTCCCATCTGGTCAGAAAATTCTTAATTACTATTTTGTTAGACCTTGGTACTTACAAATTCTCAATACAAGGTTACGCCTGGGATGTAACTCTTTAAAATGCGGATCTTCATGGTAGAAAATTTGTCCCAGGGCCTCGTTCTGTTGAAAATGTCATGCATTATTAACTGTCCTCTTTATGATACCCAACGTAGCGCTCTTATCTTCTCCCGATTACGATTGATAAATTTATTTGATATATCTAATAGACTGTAATCTCTTTCGATTTTGGAACCTTGCATACGACTCTATAAATAAGTTGTTTTCAAATATATTGAGTCTACTCATAGATTTTGATAAGACATGTCAAATTGCTTTCCGAAATAAACTCGATACATCCTCAACTTTTGTCCTCTCTTTCTCTCTCTGTTTGTTTGTTTGTTTTCCTAAATACTGACATATCATATTGTGTGTTATTTCTATCATTGAAAATAAACCATTTGTGCGTGTGTGTGTGTGTGTGTTTATTGTTGTTTTTTTTTGTTGTTTTTTTTTTGGGGGGGGGGGGTCGTTGTTTGTAGCCATGCGGAAGGCCTTTTCGATCTGATTCTTGAATTGCTTTATTGAAACATTAACTCTGTATTCGCTGAATAATAAAATATGTTAAAACTAAGTAAGCTTTTGTTTTTGTAACTTCATTGAAGAGTATTCAGAATAAAACTCGTAGTTTTATTGGTCAGCATGATTTGCTTAATACTCAGGAAAAGAGTGTTCTTTGGAACACATATGTCACCTACTGAAGCATGATGGAAAAATTGTGAGTGACAGACAGACAGAAAAAAAAGATTGATGCCAGATTATGGACATTGAGTAAGACGACTTCTCATGTCAAGCTCTGTCCATCATTGAAATTTCATTTTAATAGCATGATTAGAGCAGGAGTTATTGCAGAATAAAGAATTGTGACGGACAGACAGACAACGGAAAAGTGATCCCTGTTTGTAACCTGACACAATGACGGAGTTTTGACCGTTATACGGTATACACAGCAGTAATAATGGAATTGGTTCTGACGGCAAGTTAAACCACAATGATGTGCATACATGGGCAACAACACAAAAAGATTTCCGATTCGTGTTAAGTATGCATAAAAATTGAGTATGGTGGCTGTCCGAATACCAACATCTCTATGATTTTCAGCCCGTTTCTTTTTGTACCGTCCGTCCGTCCAGTCCCGTCTACCCTCCCGACTCTACATAAATTTCTCTTGACAGTTATCTAAGACTGGGTCTGTCATGTGGGAGGAATCTTGCTGTGCGAATTAATCCTGTGGGACTAGGATATTAATAACCGTGTGTACAGGCTAAAGAAATACATACATTAGTACAGATGTACCGACCACGTTTTGTCGTCACTTCCATGGAAATAAGAAAACACTCAAAACGTCTAATATATTTATTAGGCTTTATTAATACCTCAGCTTACATTAAGTTGTAGTAGTAAGTATACACAGAGCAAAGTAACAACACTCATTAAATATACTGACTGGCACACTTTCTATGATAAAATTCACCGAAGATTTCTATAGATTTTTTTTCCGAAAATTTCTGTCCATATGTAGCACACACTGTAAGACAAAACATAATCCAAACTGATATCAGTCTTAACTGCATTTTTATGATTAACATAGACTGATGAAGTGTACACATGAACTTTGACAATAATGCAAAAATCATCATTTTAAATCGCCTATATCATTCAGTTTCTAAAAAGAGTTCTGTTAATATTTAATTTCTACAGAAAAATATCTATCTTAATCAGTCAGAAAATTGATCAAATCATCTCATACAAATTGCACTATTGCTTAAAGAATTTATTTTTCCACTGCAATGTTAAGAGTTAACTTTGCTAAACACCTTACAATGTTCTTGTACTCTCAAGTTATATTTTTGCCATATTTATGTTTAAAATCTCACTACAATGATAAGAGAGAATCCCTTGTCATGATGTAACCCAATCATACGACTTGAATCTTTCACTAGTCATGGATAAGCAAACTTACTTTCGTCAAATAAGATATTTTTTCTTGTCTAGTTTTCAAACAGGATAGTCTCTGGTACATCATATTTTTTTAGATCAAAATTGTTGAAGAAATTTAGAAGTTTACTTACATACAATGGATTGGTATGTACTACCATATTTTTTTAAATTATTGAGGCCTGATTATTATTACTACTATTATTATTATCATCATACGTTTTTGAAGTCCAAATAAATATCAAATTCCTCATATATTGCTTTATTATAAACCCATGTAATTCTAGGGTTCTAGTTTGTGACAGGGGGGTATTTCTCCAGAGCTCACACAGCCATTCCTTGTATACTGCTAAACGCACTGCAAGAAACCTCATGGTGCCCAAAACAAACTCCAAACATCACCAGTCCAAAAAAATGGAGAAAGGACTTAAGCACAAGGCAAGAAGACTAACCTACGTCATTTGACTTGCTCAGCATTCTCACTGTATACAGAATGGAGGTAAATCCATGTAGCATAAATGATAAAATCTTACAGGAAAACACGTCGAAAAACCATGCCTAAATCTTTACATGGATAATACAATAATACTTGGATTCCAAGGCATTAAAAAGCCATGCCATGTGAATGAGTTATGTACAGGACACTTTACATACAACCAAACACCATCTAAGTATACTTTCAATTGCTCATACTGCAAGCCAAATGCAATTTCAAGAAATGTTTTCACAAAATACCTTAAACATGGATAATAGAAAAAATATTCAAAATATTTGAGATTCACACGTTTTTCTCTGTTCTCTAGAATAATGAGAACTTGTACCATGCAGGGATAATTCTTTTCTCCCACATGATAAAAAACCATATCAAGATGTTCCAATAAATTGCCAACTTCAAAGACATTTCTGTGAAGTAAATTATGCCATGAACTTGATCAAGTCTAGTTTCCATGATGCGGCTAACAAATCTATACACAAACTCACTTTCTGTGTCAATGGCGTGCTGTAACAATGTACCTCAAAACAAGGGATGACAAGCTCATTATTGCCATGGTAGTCTTAGCTGGGATTTGCTTCAAACAAAAAGAACAGCAATGCTGTTTCATCATGACTGATATCCTTTATGTACAAATGTAACAACATCCATGGTTTTATAAACTATATAAAAGTGAAAACTAAAACATTCATGTACATTCTTTAATACCTGGATGCACTGTACAAAGCACACAAGTAACATTAATAGGGGATAAACCAGGCACAGGCTACTGCCAATAACCCCTTTACAGGCAGAAAGGCAGCGCTACATTAATCTGTACAATCCGTATAAAACTCTATCAGTATGCAAGTACTGATAACTTCGGCTAGACATTATTCTGATTATAATCCAGGATCAGAAATTATCCATCCTCAGGATGTCTTTGGTTCTACACAGTTATTTTAATGGTATTACTTTTTTTTTTTCAGGTGTGTTAAAGTATAACAAACAACAACAAACATTTAAAGCTATGTCTTTTGTCTTGTTTTATGAATAGTCATAAAACTTTTTTTTTCTGAATAATGAAAACTATGTGAAGCTACAGTAACATTCTACTGTGATGTGAAAGTCTAGTATTATTCAACAAATATGCAAACTAAAACAGTATATGGGTCATCATGATGACTGGTTCACTGGCTAGGCTATAAAAGAGAGGCAAGCTTTATCTACAAAGTATAATGTACATTCCCCTCAAAAGGGGCTATGGTGATAGCAATCATTGACTATTTAGAATACTGAACCTATTATCTTAACTCTTCCTTCATATACTCATTTTGACATATAGGCAAACAAAGCAGAGCCAGATAAGCTATGAGCTCCTATAGGAGCTGTCTTATCAGGGTCTCCTCTGTTTGCTCATACAATATTGTAGCCAAGTTTCAACACTGTCATCTGTGGCAAAGAAAATCAATTATTTCATAAACCATTTAAAGATAAGTTAATTTATATTCATCAAGTCAAGTCATAATTTGTACATGAATATTCAAAAGGTAAAGGGTTACAGTCCCTTCCAATGTATAAAGAACTGGTTGAACAGGAAACACTAAAAGGGACCACCTTGAGTTGTAAACAGGTTCCACAATCTAAAGAAAACACTGTTTCATTTTAAGCATTTCAAGCTAATTGTTTTTTTTATTCTGTACATGTATATTCAAAGCAACAACAACAAACAGAAAAACAGTGAACTCATTTTTCACTATCTTCAAACCCAGGGTTTCTTATTCAGCTGTACAATGCTAGCAATACAATAAATGTGACTAATGACAAACTAGAAACTTACAGGTTCATACACTGTTATCAACATTTAGGCCATTACCAATTTGGAAATGCATATTTTATTAAACTGCCATTTCTTAGCCAATGTTGGATTAAGCTTCATAAAACGATCTAAATATTCAAACAAGTTCCTTTCACTTCAAATGAATAAGTATTTCTTTGTAGACACTTTTTCAACCCTAGAGTAACAGGAAATCTTTATTCAAATCAATGCATGCTGTTCAGGCAGGGCTATATTTGTAATAAATTATAGGACTTGTTCATAAAGTACTAAGTTTACATCTAAAGCCTAACTATGATGACCAACTGTTAGGAAAATCTAACCCATCAACAACACTTGCTGCTTCTATGCAAGTAAAACCTGGTATTAAACCTTTTTTTTATAGACTTAATAAAAAGTAAGTCATATTTAAATGTTCAAAACTTCTGAGATTAAGTTCTGGTCATAATAAGCTGTATGTACAGACTGGCCACTACAAGTATATGGTGTACATCACAGAGCATACAGAATATCATGGTAATATATACCCTTACTGACCCATACAAGCCGAGACCCAGTCATATTGGTGCCAGGATCAATGATCACTTGGTATAGATATATCTTAAGTTCACACTTACACAATAGAAAAACAAATTGACTAGAAAATTCTTATAATGTCTTGTATTCCTTGACCAGAAACAAAAAGAAAGTAGTTTCTTAACCCTTTCCCTCATATAGACTCATTTTGACGCACTCAGTAGGTACCATATAAAAACCACAGTTAAACCTTACCAAATATAATTATAAAATCCTCATTTCCAGACCACTGAGGAGCAGCGAACAGCATAAAACCTGATCAGCCTGCAAGTTACTCGCAGGCTGATCTGGTTTTATGCTGTTCGCATAGGTCTTTTCATAGTGTCCTCTATGAGGGAAAGGGTTAAATTATTTTCCAATCATTTCAATATGGGTTTCTGCCATATTCACCCTTCAGATCCAAATTAGGATGAGTTAAAATGTAGCATGTTTTTTTGTTGTTGTTTTCATTTTTTTACAAAATAAATATAGACAAACTTTGCAGATACATAACACAAGTCAAAACTTGCGAAATTAGGTATCGGAAATTAGGTATTAGTAAGTTAAGATTTTGTTTCACAAATGTGTATAAAGCTGTTTTCACAGATGCTCAATTTATATAAATGTTTAAACAATAAAGACTAAATGATAATTAAGTTTAAGCAATTCTATGTACACAATGTTAAAAAACATAATAAATCTCTCTTAAAGCTTGTTTTGATTAATATCATGGCACTGATTTAACACAAATTGCTGTCTTGAATTACCCATATTAGAAATGTTAAGAGATATATCAATTGTTTTTAAAACAAGGAGAAATATACAGAAAAAAACATGTATAATAAGACAGGTTGACTTAAAATATCCAGGTGTGTGTCACCATAGCAACGTAAAATATCAGACACAACAGATTAAAACAGATATGTATGCAATATAAAATACTGCATAACATTTACCACATGAAAAAAAACAATAGAAACAAAGTAATTAACAGATGTACAGGGTTTGACCTGGTCATGTCCTTATAAGATGAGAACATTCCTCCACAGCTTTATATACAATATACAACAATTCTGTACAGCCACTATGGAAACTCTCTGCATCTACATAATTCCCAAAGTCACTTTTTTTAATCATTTACCTGACACAATCCTTTGTTATTTCAGTATATTATATGGAATATTGTACAGTATCCATCTTAATATGAAGTTAACTGCAGTCCAATAATAATATACTGCCCAAAAGTGTTTACATAGGACCCATGCAGAGTTCCATTTCCTCAAGTTTCAAAGGAAATTATAAACAATTCAAATTACTTATTTTAAGTGTGAGAAACGCCTTAAGATATTTGAATTTTCATAGAAAGACACAATTCTGTCCTATGAACCTTGACTATTTTTTTTCTATGAAAAAATTGAAAGTTTTCTGCCTTTCCCCTTGCATAATTACTAGTCCCTAATGCCTAATCATTTGAGAGTTCAGAAAAACAAGAATGTTCCTTAGAGCACATGTCATCTGCTGAAGCATAACAGAAAAAGTATGACCAAGTGTGACAGACGGACGATGGGTAAATGATCCGTATGTGTCACCTCTGCTAAAAGCAGGTTAAACAAAAAGAGACATACAAGGTTCAAGATTATATACTAAACAAATTTCTATTAATTTTCTGTATCTGAGAATGATATACATGTATGTGAAATGATTCGTCAAATTTTTTTTTTTTTCCTTCTGAAAATGCAAAAATGCTGTATTGAACAGATATAAAAGCACTGCCATTTTGAATCTTTCATCGGAGTATCATGTGACAAGCAATATCATTGGCACCATAGTCAGATTTACCTTTAGGTTATTTGAGAAGAATGTGGGTAAGTTAATAAAATTAATTGCAAGTAAAATGCCAGTTGGCACCTTGTCTTCATATGTTGCTTTGCATGAAGGCAGTATTCCATGCTCATAGATTTGTTTCTTGAGTAACGGAACTTGACCACTTTTTCTATACAGGGTTTTGTTCACAGGAATTGAATTAACCAATCTTGAAAATTTTCACAACATAATCATTTTGATATAAGTCAGAAAGGATGAATTTGACTGTATTCTAAATAAATAACAGAGTTACCCCTTTCCAATATTTCTTTTTCATTTCTCTTTAAAGTTACAAGCTATCACCAACAAAGTGACTGAAATAATGTAAAGTTTTTGATTAAAATAAAATGTATTTGATTTTTGTTTTCTAAATTCAAAGAATAAAAAATTGAGATTAAAATATGAATAATAAAAGTGTACAAAATTCAAAATAAATTTCATCAAAACAGAAGATACCACTCTTTGTCAGATTGATAAAAATAAATCATAAAGATTAAATAAAAGGTCATTCCATAAGGAGAAATTTAATGTTCAAACAATACAATAATACATATAAAACATATAAAACAATGATGCTCTCAATATCTATTTGTTTTAAACATTTGCCTAGTGTAGACACACATGAAATGGATGCACAGACAGGTGGATAAGGTCAACTTTAAATGCTACCTACCTACTTAAGTAGAGGCATAAAAAGCCTTGCATCATTAACTGGGTCATAAAACATATCTGAATATTTGATGCAAATGGTGGAAAGCCGCAGGCTTCCACACAAACACACACACATATGAAAGTGATAAGTTGAGGTTGATTCCAATCACTGCAAGGTTCAGCTGGTCTCCCAAACAACTGGATGATAAGAGATGAGCTACACACCCATTACACATGACCATATAAACACAGAGGCTTTGTCTGACATCACGTATTGCACACTGCCAGGGCAGGATATCTCGGAGGAAACACACTATGTTGGACATAGCACTGTAAAGCAAAACACATTCCGTTATTTGAGCAGAAAAGAACATAGCCTTGAAATGACATAATTTATTAACTTTCATAATTATATTTTTAAAGCAGCTCCTTCACAGATGGTCACTGACTAAGAATTTGATTTTAAACTATATGAGTGTACCTATCAATACCTATCTACAAACACATGACCATCAAATTAACCGTAATAATCTGTAATATAAACAAGAGGGCCATGATGGCCCTGGGTCGCTCACCTGAGAAACAGGTATTAGTGGAAGGAAAAAAATATCTTAGGATATTGTGGAAAAGGGCTCTGCCCTCTTCCAGCCATAAATCGAGTGAGTGCTTTAGGACAAGAAGAATTTTCGAATTTGTATTATATACATATAAGGAAAATGAGCTTAGCCCCCTGGTGGCCATGTTTTTCAACAGATCAAAAAAATTTAAACAAACTTGGTAGAGAGTGACCTAAGGAACATCTGTGTCAAATAACTGTAATCCAGCTAGTACTTTTGGCCAAGAAGGGTTTTTCAAATTTGTACTATATTCATATAAGGAAAACGGGCTCTGCTCCCTGGCAGCCATGTTTTTTAACGGATCAAAATAATTTGAACAATCTTGGTAGAGAGTGACCTAAGAAACATCTGTGCCAAATAACTTTGAAATCCAGCCAGTACTTTTGGCCAAGAAGGTTTTTCAAATTTGTTCTATATTTATATTAGGAAAACGAGCCCTGCCCCCTGGCGGCCATATTTTTCAACGGATCAAAATAATTTGAACAATCTTGGTAGAGACTGACCGAAGAAACATCTATGCCAAATAACTTTGAAATCCAGTCAGTACTTTTGGAGGAGAAGATATTTTAAGTTTTTACTATATACATATAAGGGAAACGGGCTCCGACCCTTGGAGGCCATGTTTTTCAACGGAACAAAATAACTTGAACAATCTTGGTAGAGAGTGACCCAAGGAACATCTGTGCCAAATAACTTTGAAATCTTGCCAGTAGTTTTGGATTAGAAGTTTTTCATTTTTTTTTTCTTTCCATTGCCATGGCAACCAGAGTTCTGCATGGAATCAAATTCTTTGAACAACTATGAAAGGGCTTCACCCAAGGATCATTCCTGTGAAATTTCTTTAAAATTGGCCCATTGGTTTGGGAGGGGATGTCGTTTTAAGTTAAATGTTGACGAGGGATGACAAACGCCGGACATTCATCAGTCACAATAGCTCACCTTGCTCAGGTGAGCTAAAAAAAAAAAATTAGTGGCATCTCCATCATAAGTAATAGTGTAACTAATGGTGTTGCACCAATATCTAGAATTATAAAACCTATATTTAGATTTTCTATTTACATCTGCCATCACTTGACTGATCATATTCATTCTTTGCACATGCACTCATATTACAGGCTGAACTTACAAATTCGCTACCCAAAACTAATGAAGACACCAAGTTGTGAAAAGTGTCATATGGTACTGCAATTACTTGCTTTTACCGTATTCTATATTTCATTGATTCCTCTGAAGTGGCATTTAAAACATAGTGTTTTCCCCATGCAATGTGAACAACACTTGCCGAGTTTATTTGTCAGATAACAAAGACTGAACCAGCATTAACAAGGAAGAGTAGAAAAAAAATGATCATCTGTGAACGAGATGCTTTAACAATGGCTTACAAAGGCATAATTAACCCTTTCCCTCATATAGACTCATTTTGACGCACTCAGTAGGTACCACATAAAGCCTGATCTGCAGAAAACCACAGTTAAACCTTACCAAATTTAATTATAAAATCCTCATTTCCAGACCACTGAGGAGCAGCGAACAGCATAAAACCTGATCAGCCTGCGAGTTACTCGCAGGCTGATCTGGTTTTATGCTGTTCGCATAGGTCTTTTCATGGTGTCCTCTATGAGGGAAAGGGTTAAAACATGTTTCAATGCATAAATGAGGTTGGACTACAACTTCTTCTGGTCCTTCTCCTATGGCTTACTTTCATTGGTAAAAGTCAACTATTAAAGGCCAAAAATAAAAAAGTTCCATTTCTGGTCGCCCCTCTTTTTTAACGACCCTATGGGTTTTTTTACCTTCCGGCCTTTAAAAAAATATTTCCCTTCTTTTACCTTTCGTGTCATGTAAAAACAAAATAAAACAAGAGGGCCATGATGGCCCTGAATCGCTCACCTGAGTACCATTGCTTCAACTGATGTCAAGGTTTTTAAACAGACAAGGATTCTGATATAACTTAATCTAAAACATTTTACCCCTGACAATACTACACACCAAATATCTAAGCAATGGGCCATATGGTTTCAGAGAAGACTTGGGCGCAGGGTCATTTATCACCGTAGGGCCAAGACTTTGAAAATCTTTGTAATGAACCATTAGATGCTACTACATACCAAAAATCTTAGCTCTAGGCCTTATTGATTCATAGAAGAAGATTTTTTAAGATTTTCCTATTTAACTCTATGTAAAACAAGTGACCCCTGGTGTGGGGTCATTTATCACCATTGGGCTATGATTTGTACAATCTTGGTAGTGGCCCATAAGATGATGCTTCATACCAAATATCTAAGCTCTAGGCCTTATGCATTCATGGAAGAAGATTTTAAGATTTTCCTATATAACTCTATGTAAAACAAGTGACCCCTGGTGCGGGGTCATTTATCACCATAGGGCTATGATTTGTACAATCTTGGTAGTGGCCCATAAGATGATGCTTCATACCAAATATCTAAGCTCTAGGCCTTATGCATTCATGGAAGAAGATTTTTTAAGATTTTCCTATATAACTCTATGTAAAACAAGAGGGCCATGATGGCCCTGAATCGCTCACCTGAGTACCATTGCTTCAACTGATGTCAAGGTTTTTAAACAGACAAGGATTCTGATATAACTTAATCTAAAACATTTTACCCCTGACAATACTACACACCAAATATCTAAGCAATGGGCCATATGGTTTCAGAGAAGACTTGGGCGCAGGGTCATTTATCACCGTAGGGCCAAGACTTTGAAAATCTTTGTAATGAACCATTAGATGCTACTACATACCAAAAATCTTAGCTCTAGGCCTTATTGATTCATAGAAGAAGATTTTTTAAGATTTTCCTATTTAACTCTATGTAAACAAGTGACCCCTGGTGTGGGATCATTTATCACCATTGGGCTATGATTTGTACAATCTTGGTAGTGGCCCATAAGATGATGCTTCATACCAAATATCTAAGCTCTAGGCCTTATGCATTCATGGAAGAAGATTTTTTAAGATTTTCCTATATAACTCTATGTAAAACAAGTGACCCCTGGTGCGGGGTCCTTTATCACCATAGGGCTATGATTTGTACAATCTTGGTAGTGGCCCATAAGATGATGCTTCATACCAAATATCTAAGCTCTAGGCCTTATGCATTCATGGAAGAAGATTTTTTAAGATTTTCCTATATAACTCTATGTAAAACAAGTGACCCCTGGTGCGGGGTCCTTTATCACCATAGGGCTACGATTTGTACAATCTTGGTAGTGACCCATAAGATGATGCTTCATACCAAATATCTAAGCTCATAGGCCTTATGCATTAATGGAAGAAGATTTTTTAAGATTTTCCTATATAACTCTATGTAAAACAAGTGACCCCTGGTGCGGGGTCATTTATCACCATAGGGCTATGATTTGTACAATCTTGGTAGTGGCCCATAAGATGATGCTACATACCAAATATCTAAGCTCTAGGCCTTGCAGTTTTGCAGAAGAAGATTTTCAAAGTTTGCATTTTTAAAATCTATTTTTAGCTCCTGTGACCTAATTATGCAATGGACCAGAACCATTTATACAACTTTAGTAGAGCTTCATCCAAGGAACATTCCTGCAAAATATTTTTCAAATTGGCCAAGCCGTTTAGGAGGAGATGTTGTTTGAAGCAATTGTTGACGCCGCACGGACGCACGCACGGACGCACGCACGGACGACGGACGACGGACGCCGGACAAAAGGCGATCAGAAAAGCTCACCTTGAGCACGTTGTGCTCATGTGAGCTAACAAGTGACCCCTGGTGCGGGGTCATTTATCACCATAGGGCTATGATTTGTACAATCTTGGTAGTGGCCCATAAGATGATGCTTCATACCAAATATCTAAGCTCTAGGCCTTATGCATTCATGGAAGAAGATTTTTTAAGATTTTCCTATTTAACTCTATGTAAAACAAGTGACCCCTGGTGCGGGGTCATTTATCACCATAGGGCTATGATTTGTACAATCTTGGTAGTGGCCCATAAGATGATGCTACATACCAAATATCTAAGTTCTAGGCCTTATGGATTCATAGAAGAAGATTTTTTAAGATTTTTCTATATAACTCTATGTAAAACAAGTGACCCCTGGTGCGGGGTCATTTATCACCATAGGGCTATGATTTGTACAATCTTGATAGTGGCCCATAAGATGATGCTACATACCAAATATCTAAGCTCTAGGCCTTGCAGTTTTGCAGAAGAAGATTTTCAAAGTTTGCATTTTTAAAATCTATTTTTAGCTCCTGTGACCTATTATGCAATGGACCAGAACCATTTATACAACTTTAGTAGAGCTTCATCCAAGGAACATTCCTGCAAAATATTTTTCAAATTGGCCAAGCCGTTTAGGAGGAGATGTTGTTTGAAGCAATTGTTGACGCCGGACGCACGCACGCACGGACGACGGACGCCGGACAAAAGGCGATCAGAAAAGCTCACCTTGAGCACGTTGTGCTCATGTGAGCTAAAAATAAATAAATAAAATCCTGACTTACTGGCCCTTTTTTATTTGCTGGAGACCAGAAATGGAACTTTTTTTTTTTGCCTAATGCACTGGCACAAGAACCACAGAAATGCAAATTTCATTGGAATGTTGATAATGATTTTAAGTCCCTCTGTACTGTATACAATATATTGAACATGGTAAGGAACGGAATCTCATATGACTTGATTATGGAGGTCATAACTTTGAACAGATGTATGCTACCATTATATTTTATGCACTGTTCGATCGACACATGGAATAACGAATCACTGTCAAAAGCAATCCAAACGAAGTAAGGACACCAACTGTTAACAATTTATACATTTTTATAAGTCTGCTCCACTATCAACTTCCTTTTTTTTATTCGACAATTCTGATTGGATATCTTAAAACATATACGCATTAATCAATTTCATATCGTTCAATCAGATTGCTCTATTCAAAATCTACAACTACAACATATGCCAGCAATAACTGGATGTTGATAGTGGAGCAGACTTATGAAGATTTACAAATTGTTGATATTTCACATTATTTCTTCATTAAGGTTGCCTTTTGACAATGATTCATTACAACATGTTTTAACTGGATTCAGATTAATCAAACGTGCATAGAATATGATGGTTGCATACAAATGTACAAAGTTACAAAATTTCGAAATCAAGTGATGTCAGAATCCATTCCTTACCATGTTTTAATATACAGTACTGGAGAAAAAAATTGTACATTTTTGGTAATCAAGATTACAATGAAATTTGAAATTCTGTTGTTCTAGTGCCAGTGAACTAATGGTCACATTTCTACATGAAAATAGAGGGAAAAAATTTGGTTCATTATCAAAATCTTCCAAATAAATAGACCTATTTTGTTGACAGTTTTCTTGTGCCAGAGATATTTCATAAGACTGAGTGTGTATCACATTCAATGGTCTTGTATCACTAGAATAAAATCCTGAGAGACTGTTTTCAGAAAGCCCAACTCTATAAATCTTTGAACCACATATGAGAATGAGCGACTGAAACCACATACTGAATGTAACTGTATATTGATTCAGACAGCTGCACGGATGACAGATCTCAGAGGACCAAACCAATTACTTTCAAATGTATCACACTGATTCTCCTATACACACACACACACAACACTTTTGTTCTATGTAGATAACATTTCCATTACAAAATTCCAGGTTTTGTATTAAATTTGATTGAACTATTTGTTCGCATGTCCTGGGCAACTGAATAACAATATACAAAACACAAGTCAACAGAATTGCATATTTCACAAGATTACATACCATACATATTTTACAGTATAGCCTTATATAATTATAGTGATTAATTATATTGATGGGGAAAAAACTTGCCAAGCAGAAAAGGAAAGATTCCAATAAACTAATGTATCAATCAAGGAAGAGCATCTCTCTCTTTCTCTCAAGGAATTATCCTATAATAATCTCTTCTCTCTCTCTCCCTACCTCTCAAATTGCTCAAATTATTATCCAACTCTCTCTCTCTCTCTCTCTCTCTCAAGTAATTATTTTTTTGATCAAATACCCCTCTCTCTCTCTCTCTCTCTCTCTCTCTCTCTCTCTCTCTCTCATTAACAGATGATGAAGTACAAACACAAACAAGACCACTTACCTTTGAGGATGTAGTCTGTGAGAAGGGTAGGAACTGTTGGACTGTCTTCATTGATAGCTTGCAGGACTGAAACATTTCAAACAATTACAGCCTCTGCGTGAAACAGACTCAATATGTTACAGACCATTACATTATCCCTTTCCCTCATAGAGGACACCATGAAAAGACCTATGCAAACAGCATAAAACCAGATCAGCCTGTGAGTAACTCGCAGGCTGATCAGGTTTTATGCTGTTCGCTGCTCCTCAGTGGTCTGGAAATGAGGACTTTGTACTTAAATTTGGTAAGGTTAAACTGTGGTTTTCTGGCTTTATGTGGTACCTATTGAGTGCGTCAAAATGAGTCTATATGAGGGAAAGGGTTATTGTCTGCATCATATACTTGTACATGTAAATCGTTATAGTGCTTATCATATAGATCATTACAGACTGCATAATGCATAGCATAAATGTTTTATGTGCTGTTTTTGGGAGATGTCCCATACCCTTCTAATTGGAAATGTTCACACAGAGTTGTTGAAAGGTCTAGACATTACCAGTACAGCAAATCTAGGGAATTCATTTATCTGTTTATAGACAAATGCTGTTTATAAGCTACCTGTGAGGTAGGTAAACAGCTCCTAGTTGTGTCCCTTTTTTTTTTTCTTGGCCAGAATTAATCTTCAGATTCTCCATGACATTGACCGATCCAGTCTACAGAGCAAGTTGGTCTCTATTTTATACAGTCAATAATAGTTTATTCTATTTCAGTCTCTCTTAGTCCAAAGTCTAATTCAGTCTCTACATGGCACAAACCATTACATATATTATATTTCACATGCAACACAATGATGCAGAACTGAGATTATATCTTATGGGATGATAATATTTACTTGTTCAAACAGAAATTGTGATTTTCATCTATAAATGAATTTAAAAAAGAATTAGTTACTTACAGATGCTTCTTCTCTAGCACCAATCTATGTCGAATTACAAAACATGTAAGCACATACACAAAACTGCTGTTCTGATGACTCCATTAACCCTTTCCCTCATATAGACTCATTTTGACACACTCAGTAGGTACCACATAAAGCCTGATCTGCAGGAAACCACAGTTAAACCTTACCAAATTTAATTACAAAATCCTCATTTCCAGACCACTGAGGAACAGCGAACAGCATAAAACCTGATCAGCCTGCGAGTTCCTCGCAGGCTGATCTCGTTTTATGCTGTTCACATAGGTCTTTTCATGGTTTCCTCTATGAGGGAAAGGCTTAAGCTCAATGGAAGCAGTCTCAACAAAGGTTAGAGTTAATCATCTATTTCAGTCATATATCAAGGTCAATTTAATTACAGGAGAAAGACACCAGCTGCAAAAAAGAATCTGGATAAAACCACCAACTTACTTTTAACCAGCTGGGAGGGTACTTAATCCAATGACTGGGAATTGAACCTATATCAGTAAGGTGCTAATTAATAATAAGTCAGTGACTTGTTTAATTGGCCACAAAATTTATCCAGTTTCATATATTTGTGGCTCAAAACCATACCCCTCTACCTGGACATGATACCACATCTAGTTTAACTCATTCTTTTTACATTGATTGACTTATTCTTTCACCATATACCAAACCTTTTTACAATTCCTGATTGGACCAGTACTGTGCACTTGTTAAGACCTTAAAAGGTCATGAAAGTTTTTGCCCCACACCCCCTCCCAAGGGTTCAAACCCCTAACCTTTGGCTTCACATTCATGTGCACAACCACAGGACTACAGTTCTCTTCAATGACACCTAGTACTTGCTATATCCTCTAGAAAAAGTTCCATACCCACTCCCATTCACCAAATCTTAAACCACACAAAATGTTCTCTACGCTGTTGCTTTCTGATAGTCTTGACGACAGCGCCATGTTTTTGATGTCACATTTCTGCCTGCTACATCAACAGTCTATACTTACTTTTGATGTAGATCTGAAGTTGCTCTGAGGAGGGCGGGCCCTGGTTGGGGTGGTATGGTATCACGGTACTCAGGAACTGTCAAACAATACAAAACCATTGGATTAACAACATGAAGTATTGTAAATGATGTGAAATATGAATTATTTTAACAATATTCAGGTCACATATTGCTTAGGCAATACTAAGTCCTGTACCAGCCAATAGAAAACTAAGAACCCCCACCCCTCTTCATACTGCAACTGGAACTTGATATGTAACTCATGGTGATAGACTCACATACCAAATATTAGATCAATATCTGTAAGCGTTTAGAAAAAAAGTCCGGAAAAAAGTGAGTGACTGACGGACTGACGGACAGAGTGCAAACCTATAGTCCTGTTCAGCATTGCCAGTAGGGGACTAAAAAGAATCTATGGTTATGTGAACTTCACAAGTTATATCTTCTAAGAATAAGGACTTTTTCTATCCGGAGGTAATGACTATATCAATTAAGGTTGTTTGTATCAAAAGTCTCTTTTTTACACATATTTTAACATATAGCTGAGGTGAATCTAACCACCAGTGACCACTATAAACCACAGATGTTATACAGTATCTCTCTAACCAAGAGAAAATACCAAAGTACAATTCATTCATGGCAAGAAAAATATCTACCATTGATTCATGCCAATACTTTTTTCTGTTTTCAGTTTATACAATTTTATTGAAAAAATTAATATACAGAGGCTTTTTTTTTGTCAGAGTGCTTGACATTCATAAATAAAGATGTTTTACTATTAATTTCTTCTTAATGTTTTCAAGTAAGAAGATTGTATTTTTCTGATAATTCTGAAGCCATTATTCAAGTACATCCAATTATGGTACTGAACTTGACTGAGATGTTAAGGCCATTAACATTATTTCAATGTTTGATTTCTAGGTTTGATTATGACTGCTTTACAAATGCAGATGCTAGATCCTAAGCGATGTGAAATTTGCCATCACATTAAACCCTATCTAATACAGATTGCTCAAGAAGTGTAGAAAAATCAATTGTGGATATCTGGCATGCTAGCTATGGCTTTGATGACTATATGTTCTGCTGCACTAATAAATATTACTAATCAGATTTTTATGAAGATTGAACCAGGACACCCCACCCTGAAATTCAAAGAACTATAAAGCCATTCCTCACTGTAAGATTTGATAAGAGTTTCCACCAAGCAATAGGTATCAAAAGCTCCCAACAAGGATCAGTGAGAAATTCCCCTCTGCTACTGGTGCTTGACCCATCAGTCTAGACCATTGAGCCATAAGTCAATACACAGCCGAGATATCGATCCTCCCCTGACCTCCACGCAGTGGGACCCTGTGGAGCCGGATAATAACAGCCTAGGTCTCACTTGGAACTCTGACAAGGAACTTACTCACTCTGTGTATGAATATGTCACAGCATCAATTATTAGCCTCAGCTTCATTAAAAAATATCTCTATATAATAAGATATGAGTTTGTGATAGAAAAAAATATCACAAAAAAGGATGAAATGACACATTCCCACGAACTTGTTTTCTGGAGGGAGATCTGATAACTAATCTAACACTGATTGGAAATGACAGGATAAATAGGGAAATAGATGGAAAATAAAGCATATCATTTAAACCCCTTTACATTCCTATAAACAAACAAAACAAGGATTTTATGGGCATTTTCAAAACTTAAAAAAACCTGCATAAGAAAGCAGAGTCTTTTTTTTCACTTTTTCCCAAATTTATATATTATAGTCCTCATTGTTTTAATGGGAAAAAAATGATTATTAAGTATACCCATTTTCTTTAAGAATACCCTTAGACATTACATACCACTCGCATGATACGAGTTTACACCCTATTACATGAACTTTGAACACCCCTGTATGTTTTCTGACAAGAAAGAGAAAGCCTATAATTATAAGACATACTATTGGGAAGACAGAGACATTGCTATTAGCATGTACTGGAAGATGGCATATATTGATTGTATCTTAGAAATAGCTAGATGTGTCGATATGACATGACTGTCCTAGCCTACAATAAATGCTTTAGAAGGAATTTCATCAAAAGTGTAACAAGAGGGCCAAGATGGCCCTAGATCGCTCACCTGAGAAAAGTATCATTCATTGCCTGTACAAAACAGATTGCTTTAGAATTAAGATGATGAGGTGAAACAATGTTCAGGAATTTTCTGACCCCATCCACAAAAGATATCATCATGACAAACATTCTGCCAAAGTTTGAGGATGATTGGACCAAAAATGTTGCCCTCAGAGTATAAACAAGATTTTTCTAAGATTTGACCTACTGACCTACATTTCTATCCAGCCCCACCCATTTTCGAAAGGGTTCAAGATATCATCAAGACAAACATTCTGACCAAGTTTGAGGAAGATTGGATTAAAATTGTAGCCTCTAGTGTGTAAACAAGATTTTTCTAAGATTTGACCTACTGACCTACTTTTTGATCCAACCTGACCCATTTTCGAAAGGGTTCAAGATATCATCAAGACAAAAATTCTGACCAAGTTTGAGGAAGATTGGATTAAAATTGTGGCCTCTAGTGTGTAAACAAGATTTTTCTAAGATTTGACCTACTGACCTACTTTTTGATCCAACCTGACCCATTTTCGAAAGGGTTCAAGATATCATCAAGACAAACATTCTGACCAAGTTTGAGGAAGATTGGATCAAAATTGTGGCCTCTAGTGTGTAAACATCAAAATTGTTGACGGACGACAAGATTTTTCTAAGATTTGACCTACTGACCTACTTTTTGATCCAACCTGACCCATTTTCGAAAGGGTTCAAGATATCATCAAGACAAACATTCTGACCAAGTTTGAGGAAGATTGGATCAAAATTGTGGCCTCTAGTGTGTAAACATCAAATTGTTGACGGACGACGGACGACGGACGACGGCCGACGGACAATCAAGTCTCCCAAAAGCTCACCCTGAGCTATGCTCAGGTGAGCTAAAAAGGGAGCAAAATGTTTACTCAATCTGTAACTTACTTTAATGCCAACAAAAATATATCAATTTAAAAAAAAATCTTTGACTTGACAATTTGAGTTTATCGTCGCCTCGACAGTATTTCAGTCATATAGCGACGTCCAGCTAATTACAGGTGAAGGAAGTTCCCCAATTCACAGAGGCATCATAAGCCTTCATAAACAAAACAAGAGGGCCAAGATGGTCCTATTTTGCTTACCTGTGTATCGCTGAACCTAAATACCTAATGATCTGATTCCAGTCAAAGAGCTATGGTCAAAAAGATTGTCTCCCAGTTAGATCAAGACAGCTAAATATATGCAAATGCTAAAGCATAAACAAAGAGAAATCTGGCATCTTTTGGTTAACAGTGTAATCTCTGTGGTTAACCCTTTCCCTCATAGAGGACACCATGAAAAGACCTATGCGAACAGCATAAAACCAGATCAGCCTGCGAGTTACTCGCAGGCTGATCAGGTTTTACGCTGTTCGCTGCTCCTCAGTGGTCTGGAAATGAGGATTTTGTAATTAAATTTGGTAAGGTTTAATTGTGGTTTTCTGCAGATCAGGCTTTATGTGATACCTATTGAGTGCGTCAAAATGAGTCTATATGAGGGAAAGGGTTAAGAAACTATCATATACAATGTCCTTGTTTTATCAATACAGCTAAATAACTGAAGATGCTAGTGATGGCATTGCTCAATCTTATATTTTTCTGACATTGGTTTTTCAAGGGCCATAACTACAGACCTATAAGTTAAATAATCTGGGTGAGATATTATGGTCAATAACACATTGATTCTAAATTTGATTTACGTTGTGTCATATATGCAGATGTAAGAGTGTAAAAAGCATGTTTTGAACAATCCTGATTAAATAATATGATATCAGCTAAAAACAAACATAGCCAAAAGTTTACAGCCATTAAGATTGTCTTCAATTTTGATTTATTGATTTTTTAAGTTTACCATCGCTGTGACAGTATTTCAGTCATATAGGTAGACCCGAATGCACTGAGGCATATGAGTAGAACCACTGATCTACCACAAGCCAGCTGGAAGGCATTTTCACATGAAAATCTGAATTACCCTGCCATGATTCGAGCCCTTCTATTTTGATCAAGATTGCTCAAGAAATGAAGAAGCTAAAGATAATTTTAATATGGCCTTGTGTAAAAATATACTGATTGTGATCAGATTTTCAAATCTTTCTGATATTCTTGTAATATCTGATGCATAGTAGCACTGTGTTAGCGCTAAAAAATATAGAAAATGTCATTTTAAATAACCATCCCTAGTATAAACAATTTTCATGATATGATTAAAAATTGAATATCATCCTTTGAGACACACAAATCTCTAGCACTTGCTGCTACATAATAATCATATACTGGTATTCTGATAGAGAGACAGACCGAATAAAACAAGAAAAAAAAAAGTTTAAATACAGGAAATCACCAGGTTTTGTAAGATCAGGGCTTTGTTTATAAATTACTTAAACATTTTCTCAAAAGAAAACATTATTGGAAAACTCACAGCACTCATTATGGGAATCTTATTTTCCCACAATCAGACCATATGAGCATCCCCACCATATCCCTAGCCATCTACTCACCACACTAGGTCCAGACTCTGCAGTCGGGCTGTAGTTATTGTTGCCAGTAGTCGGAGTAGTCATGTTGTTATTGCCATGAGTTTTACTTTTCCGCCGCTTCTTGTCGACGTTGTGCTCTCGCCGTTTCTTCTGGATGGTCAGCAGTAGCGATATAAACTGGTTCTTCAGCTCCTTGTCATACTCGAGCTCATCCCGCAGGGCCAGCTCCTGGACCAGTGTCTCCGACAGCTCCTTGATGGTTAACTCATAGTCACTCAGGAGCTCATTCAAAGCTGTGTTAGACATCCCTTTCAGTTCTGCAATCAGAAATGTAACATAAACGCTCAAGTGTGCATTTCTATGATTTCTTTTTCGAATTTGAAAAGGGATGCGCACAATACACGGTATTGTTTTATGCAACAAATGAATGTTCACCTGTGTGTTAAAAATTATTCACCTTTCATCTAATGTCAGCAAAATGTACAAAAATGGACAATTGCCAATATTGCTAGGCAACTGCATGTGCACAAAATCAATGCAAATTTTCAATGACATTGCAAAAAAGGTTTGTTTTCATGTATTAATTTATCAAACTTTCATTAATCATTGATCTGGGAAAGAAAAAAAAAAAGTGATTTGTAACAATCTGAAAAGTAACCTCATATGAAGGAAGTAATATTCAATAAAAGCTAGTTCATGATAATTAAGTTTCAGTGCTCTCCATAGGTATAAAAGTAGTCAGGATAATTTGTATGTAGCTGATGATGCATATTGTGGCTTAGGGGAGAGTGCGAGAGGGGTCACTCCTCCTGCAGAGGGGGGATAAAGGGGGATGAGCATCCCTACTTTTTATTACAAACACCACAACACTTCATTTTCTAACAATGTCAACAGATGTAAAAAGTCCCACCATAAATGAAATTCATTAACAGTCTAAACAGTACATTCACCGTGACCGACGAAAAATCTGTACATAAATACACAATATTTTTTTTAATACAAAACACTAAATATTCCTATGGGAATTAAAAACAAAATATTTATAAACAACACTCTGTTTCAATATTTCAGCTTTATAGCCTTTATCAAGACAAACACTTTTCTTTTGAAAATCTACCTCCTGCCGGTCGCCATATTTAAACGAACATGACGTCATGTTAACAACGTTAAATGTTCCCACTCATCGTTTCAGCATTAAACATCATCAATTGATCTAAATCTAAAAAAAAAATGACTACATAATACTGTTCTTTTCTCCATAACTTGAAAAGAGTTTGTTGTTTTCTAAATGTTCTGATTTTTTTGTTCAGAGGGACTGACATTTTGACATTTTTGACCTTAATTCCCCACCTGTTTTTGACTAGAATTTTGTCATGCGGAACAGTCACATACAATATATGAAATATTATTGTATAATGTAAGCATAAGGAAAATAGCAAGCTGCTACCTGTCATCGCATTGGTTACGATTGTTACATTCAAAACACTTGCTTGGGGCTGTGCATGTTGTATTTTACAATTTGATGTACATACAGTAAAAAATACGAAAACAAGCAACCACCGTTGTGTTTGCAGTGGGATACTTGCGACATTTTATCATGTGAGCAACCACTTGTGGTTCCTGAATGCATGACATGTGTACAATGTCATGTGACGTAAGCAAGGTACATACCTTCAACAGAATACTTGGGAAGGTGGACCAGTGCCTCTTTGATCTTACTGTATGAGGGCATCTCTGGGTACTCGGGCTCCTCTGACTCGCTACGATCTGTACCACTGTCCTGTTTCCATAGCAACAATATCTCAATGTGAGTAAGTCAGCTGGATTTTGTTTGTTTGCTTGGTACAATGTACAGGTAGTAATATTCTACTGATAATATTTCAGGTCTTACGGGGCTAAATGTCCACAACAGACAGACACAGTGGTGCCTCACTGCAATATCTGGCCACAGACAACAGGGATGATATAAAAAGTTACATTATCCTGACACCAAGCCAGTCAGTCCTGGAACTACTGAGTTCCACAAGATACATTATTCTTTATGACAAAAAGTGAAACAAAATAGATTTCACAAAGAAAAAAAATCATATTATATTTCTACTTGTTCACATTACATAACATCCTACATAATTATTTTTTTTACAACTTTTAAAATTTAAATACCCCTTTGGGCCTAAAAGAGACAAGTAGAATACTTTTTTTCAATGTCAACCATAAGTCAAAGGTTAAAGTTTGCAATACCTCCATCATGGTTTCCAGCTCACTGATGACCTCGTCTGCAGTCACAACATGGTCGGGGTCATGGTGATGACTGCTGATGATCATAGAGTGGAAATCCATGGCAGCTGCCAGTTCTTCATCGTCGGACAGGTCAAGGTCGAGCTTTTCCGGCTCCTGTAATCAATATACCAACCAGTATACAATATACACTCACACACTGATGTACATACATGATACATCTAAATACGTGTATGTCCAAATTTGCAGCATGCTCATAATACAGAGATAAAGAACATTAGACCAGCTCAAAATAAACCTATAATGGATCCAAAATGAACAATAGCTAAAGTATTGCATGGACTATGTTAGTTCCCTACTGGGGAAAGGTCTTGAATTGCACAGTACTGTAACTTCAAATTAGCATGAACACCATCAAGATATATAGAATGAGTTGCTGGATCCAGTATTTCTTGCAAAATCTTATAAATATATGACATTGGTAAAGGTCAAGGACAAAAATACCAATGTCAATTACTTGTTATGAGTAGTAGGGAGATGCTGACAACTAGGACAACATTATAGATATTTTCATGATTTTCGTTAAAGGTTTTTTGGGGGTTTTTTGTTTGTTTGTTTTTGTTGATGTTGTTTTTTGTGTTTTGCCATTACAACAATGAAAATGAAAAATAAATGAAAATAATCTCCTCATAGCTATCTACCTATCTACATGCAAAATATAACAATTTCATCTTCAACACATATGACTAATTGCAGGATCACGTTCTTCCTTCACAATCTTTTTCATATACATGACCTTGGTTCAAGGTCATTTTGAAGATCAAAAGACAAAATATCAATGAGAAGTTATTTTCAAAATAACAAATAAGTCATGTGTATGAATATCACAGAAAGCTTTTGGGATATAGCCAACATTATTGATTTTTACTTTTCATTCAAACAGGATTATGTGATCTTTGCCATCAAACCATCATGGAAGAGACCTAAAGGATATATTTAATATCAAATGAAATTAAAATTCAGAAATAGGTTTCAAAGGAGACACATTTTTAGAGCATCTTTACAAATAGACAGTACAGGTCCATTATTATAGGTAAAATCAATGAGGACTTGGATTGAACCACAGACAGTATAATGCCATCTACAAGATACACTATGTGTTGAATTGGATCTGCTCAGCTGGTGCACCAATATTTGTTTTGAATGTAGTCAAATCTGTAATTTCCTATCCCACTTGTAATACATGTCACAAAGAGCTGAACAGACAGGCAGAAAAGCCCAGCCTTCACACTATAAAAGGTCCCCACTTTATTCAAGATATATGTCAGTATATACATTGATATAATGGACATTATTTAACCCTTTCCCTCATAGAGGAAACCATGAAAAGACCTATGCGAACAACATAAAACCAGATCAGCCTGCGAGTAACTCGCAGGCTGATCAGGTTTTATGCTGTTTGTTGCTCCTCAGTGGTCTGGAAATGAGGACTTTATAATTAAATTTGGTAAGGTTTAACTGTGGTTTTCTGCAGATCAGGCTTTATGTGGTACCTATTGAGTGCGTCAAAATGAGTCTATATGAGGGAAAGGGTTATAGACATATTACTCTATAATATGGGCCTATATAGGGGAAAATCACTCCATACTTGTCCGGGTCACCCAAATGGTAAAGGCAATCCTATGGCAGCTACCAAAGCTATCTGTAGAACTATCATTAACATAAGCATCATCAATTATGCATGGTCTGACTGGCTGTGAATGATTGGGGTCTAGTCTTTAAAGCTTCCTCGCATTTTCTCCATCAGTGACTTCCATGGTTACACAGAATACCAGGGTTCTTTGCAGAGTTATTAAAAAAGAATTACAGAATTATTTAATAACTGTGACTCATATAATCCAGCGTTTTGTAAATACCTGCAGTAGTCTCAAGTCTCTCGTGGGTTGAGACCTTGAACTACCTTGATATTACTATGACAACTAGAATGTTCACTGACACTGACTAATACCTTATCAATCTTGATTCCACAGGAAGTGTGACATACAGACAAGGACACATAACTCTGCCAAGTCTAAAAAGTTGTTATGCACTCATTTGAAACTTCTGTTTTATAAATGACACATGTCAAAATTCTCTGTATAATAGGACATCTGGTTTGTTTCTTGATGCTGTATTCTAGTGATGATACATTTTTGTATATGTAGAGCTGAAAAACTATTGACTTCCTACAGAGTGTCACCCCCATGTTCATACTTGCCATCTTATTTATAGCTGAGTATTAACTTTCCATATAGGCAAACCCCAACAAAAAGTAAGGGCATAAAAACAACCACAAAATATGTATCAATTGCCTTCTATATGTATATCATACTGTGACTGTTTTCCTGTGAAAAACAGTAAAATGTGGCTCTCCGCCAAAGCCACAAAACAACAAGAGGGCCAAGATGGCCCTAAAGACGCTCACCTGAGGACATTTGTGCTGACCAAGTTTGAGGAAGATTGAATCAAAATTGTGGCCTCCAGTGTGTAAACAAGGTTTTTCTAAGATTTGACCTACTGACCTACTTTTCAATCGCTTTTTAGGTCTGTTAGATTAATGATCTTCGATAATTCGTTGAAATTTCTGAAGAGAATCGTATACCTACCAAACTGAAACCGGAAATTGAGGGCTGAATAATTTCCTTATTTTTCATTGGTTAATAATATTATAACCTAAAACGACCGAATGTGTTTTTATTACCAACAATACGATTATCTGTACTTTCATATCTTTCTTAAAGAAAACCTTTATTTAATATACAATTGACACAATATATTCTCTTAGTCTTTTTATCATTTTATTTAATCGTAGATACTGATTTTAATATAAAACATATATCAAGTATGTAATTTAAAGTAAAAAGTGATGCAGTCAAGGGCCAAATTTTAACCATTATCTAGTCATAATCTCTCAAACTAGTAATATTGCAAAATATTTTTTTTATGATTGGTCCATATGAATTATGTGGGTACGGACCACTAGACAATATTTCACATCAAATCTATAGATTAAGCTCTAGGTCTTTTCCTATGTAACTCTATGTGAAACAAGTGACCACTGGTGCGGGGTCATTTATCACCGTAAGGCTATGATTTGAACAATCTTGGTAATGAACCATTAGATGATGCTACATACCAAATATCTAAGCTCTGGGCCTTATGGATTTACAGAAGAAGATTTTTTAAGATTTTCCTATATAACTCTATGTAAAACAAGTGACCCCTGGTGCAGGGGCATTTATCACCATAGGGCTATGATTTGAACAATCTTGGTAATGAACCATTAGATGATGCTACATACCAAATATCTAAGCTCTGGGCCTTATGGATTTACAGAAGAAGATTTTTAAGATTTTCCTATATAACTCTATGTAAAACAAGTGACCCTGGTGCGGGGGCATTTATCACCATAGGGCTATGATTTGAACAATCTTGGTAATGAACCATTAGATGATGCTACATACCAAATATCTAAGCTCTGGGCCTTATGGATTCACAGAAGAAGATTTTTTAAGATTTTCCTATATAACTCTATGTGAAACAAGTGACCCCTGGTGCGGGGGCATTTATCACCATAGGGCTATGATTTGAACAATCTTGGTAATGAACCATTAGATGATGCTACATACCAAATATCTAAGCTCTAGGCCTTATGGATTTATAGAAGAAGATTTTTAAAGAATTTCCTATATATCTCTATGTAAAACAAGTGACCCCTGGTGCGGGGGCATTTATCACCATAGGGCTATGATTTGTACAATCTTGGTAATGGCCCATAAGATGATGCTACATACCAAATATCTAAGCTCTAGGCCTTGCAGTTTTGCAGAAGAAGATTTTCAAAGTTTGAGTTTTTAAAATCTATTTTTAGCTCCTGTGACCTACTTTTTCAACCAATCTGAATAATTTGTACAACTTTGATAGAGGGCATCATAAGGATGATTCCTGTGAAGTTTGGTCAAAATCCCTTCAGCGGTTCAGGAGGAGATGTTCTTTAAAGCAAATTGTTGACGACGGACGGACGCACGCACGGACGACGGACGACGGACAAAAGGTGATCACAATAGCTCACCTTGAGCACTTCGTGCTCAGGTGAGCTAAAAACGGTGCTATGTTCTGTTCTGTGGCTGCTAACACCAGTCAATGTAGAGTGTAGAGGCAGATTCAACATATTTGGTATGAACAATCAAATACAGCACTTGTTAACCAGGATTATTTGAGCTTATACAAGGGCCCAGCAAACTGTTTTGCCATTAATGGGATTTTGTTATATTCTAAAATGCTTCACTGCACTTCAATCTTTATATCAGTAGCTAATGATGCCTGTTTATTTCATGCAATTAGTTTCCATATGACTAAATATATATACATGTAGATGCAGCCATAATAACACTAATGGCTTTATGTTACCTTGCAACATGGACAAAAGACTGAAACGTTTGTTTCTAGGCTTAGTATAGATGCAGACATTGCGTGATAAACATGGACCTCAGTCCATTTCCTGGCACTTCATTTAAGTGAGTGAAAGCTTTTAAAGCTTGGATATTGTATATCAAAGATCTCACCCACCTTTTAGGTCTAAAGGCAAAAGGCTGCTGTGAGGCTGTAGCAGAAAAAGATACCATATTTGTTGGCAACTCAGACATAGCCAGTGGTAACTTAACTGGCATATATTCCGAGGACAGCATGCACTGTACAATGCAGTTCTGAAGAAACATTGCACCAAAGCAAGATTTGTGATAGGAAGGTACATCTTTTGTTGACTGATGAACGAATGAAATTTATTTACTTGATAACATTGTGGATAAAACCTTGGTGTGAATGTTTAAACCTCGAAGGGCTGAAATCAATCAAATTGAAAGTCATTCATGTGCTGTGTCCAACTTGTCATACAGTCATTTACATTAACCCTTTCCCTCATATAGACTCATATTGACGCCCTCAATAGGTACCACATAAAGCCTGATCTGCAGAAAACCACAGTTAAACCTTACCAAATTTATTTACAAAATCCTCTTTTCCAGACCACTGAGGAGCAGTGAACAGCATAAAACCTGATCAGCCTGCGAGTTACTCACAGGCTGATCTGGTTTTATGTTGTTCGCATAGGTCTTTTCATGGTGTCCTCTATGAGGGAAAGGGTTAACAGACAAACATTCTGGTTTTCTGTAAAACCTCCATGAGACCTTTTTTTTTTATTCCTAGGGCTTAAAAGGATATAGAGGAAAACTTACCAAGGCAAGTGCCATCTTTTACAGACACATTTAAGCTCAAAAATCTCAGGACATATAAGTCCTTTATCAATGCTTTATACCAGTGTCTACAATAGATATCAAAGGAGTCAAATGTTACCAAAGTTTATTTTAACAAAGGAGCTTGAGGCAACTTTGAAGGTTTGCCATGTTTTTCATAAATGATGCACTTCAGAAATCCATCATTCAAATAATGTCAATAAAATTAATGTCCTTAGTATCATTTAATATGCTACCAGGTAAAGTTGTTATTTTTATTTTTATTAAAAAAAAAATTTAATTAAGAGTATTATCACTCTCTCTCAGCATTAAAATAATAAGAACATGAAAATGTTTCCTATAACAAACCTTCAATAATACATAGCTGACCTAATCAAAGAAATTCATATTTAATGAAGACAGTTACAGGAAATCAACTGCCCGACATGGACCTACCCATAAGGGACCCTACATCTCCATAACCCTGCCAACTACATTATTGATTTTCCTAAGTTACATATATAAAACAGTGCTGTTCATTGCGCTTCTTCTTTAGTCACTACCTTTGATTTCAAAACCTCATTAAACACTGTAAGTATCAGTCATTTACTCCTGCAACCCTGAGTCCACAGCTTCATGTCAGCTGAAAAAAAAATGTCTAGCAGCCAACAATGCAATGGTCTCTGGGGTCTGAGTCACATTAACTTTAAGGACTGAATGAGCATGCCTGCCTTGCAAGACAGATGTGACATCAGACTTAGTCACATGTTGCTCATCTATATACATGAGCTTAAAACTTCAAAGATGAACATAGATTCGTCCCATTGATTTTTCCTGTTACACAGGTAGGTATTTGCATCTTCAGTGCAAAATGTAATCAACATCAATCTTTCCTTCTCTTGAATATGATTGATTTTAACATAAGACCTGGAAGAATACTCAGATACCAAGGATGGAGTCAGGTAACCTGGGGATAATCAGGGTACCTTAGTTTAATAGAAACATTTATAAACACAACTGTATAAATCAATGTTAAGTTTTCATCATAAAATAAATTATACCTGATCAAAGAAACAGCTTCTGACAGTGGTAAATTTATTTTTGATGTCTGCTTGTGCATGTGTACATGCAGTTTATTGTGTGACATGCAGTAATGAGCACAAGAACAAAAATAACTCTTTTGTTTTTTATTTATGAGCAAATTTGTTTGACCAAGCTAGGGGATTCTTGTGGTATCTATAGAAAAGAAAACAAGCTGAAAATTACAGGCTTAATTTCACTGCCTCTATTCACTGCCTCCCAATGCCTATAGCTTAAATCAATTTCACATAAAGCACATTTTGTTTTTTATGTTCCTTTTTAAGGAAAAAAATGTACTTAGCTTTTTGCCCCAGCCTGTTTGACGGCAGCAATTACAGAGATCAGAGAGAAGACAACATCACTGGGAGACAACTACCTTTGGAAGGTACACAGGTAATTGAAGGTGATACAGTGCTGGGAAACAGGGTGCAGATTCTACCTCTCCGGAGCTCTATCTTCAAAGAGACAAGTATAATACTCCCTCTCTTTGGTATCACACTACAGACAAGCAGCATGATACCACACCCAGTCACATCATCCCAACACTTGTGCAAGCCAACTATATCAGTTTCAGTTCCCAGTGTAGACAATCTCACTGCTACTTCATCAGGACTGGTTCATTTTCTCATGATCATACTTTGAAGCTGCCATTAACCTTGCCTTGACTGAGAATGTTTTTGCAACTAATTACTGGTCATCTCTGAGCTCAGGGGGCAGGCTGCAATCTTGACTTCTGTTGACTTCTGTAAGGAGCAGTTTTTTGTTTGTTTGTTTGTTTGTTGGATTTAACATCCCACAGACAGTAATTTGGAGACTATGTCTACAGTGCTGCCACACTGCAGTATCACGCTGTTGTCATTAGGCATAATACCACACCCAGTCCCTTTATCTTGACACCAGCCAACCAGTCTTGGAACTACCTTATATGCTGAGTGCCAAGCAAGGGAGCTTTAATAGTACCATTTTTTAAAAATTTCATTATGTGGCGGCCAGGGATTGAACCCACAACCTCCCATTCATGAGGCTGACACTCTTAAACCATTGGCCATTGTGGATGGTGTAAGGAGCAGTATCAGCCTGTCCGAACTTCCTGAAGGTAGGCACCTACATGTGCAGCTGGCTTATCCAAGATAAATAATTCAACTACACAGTAATGTTCCCCTTATAAAATGCCAGAGATTGAACTCAACCAATTTATTCAGGAAAAAAAAAACTGCTGAATTGACATTTTGTTGCCTGGTGCCTATAAAGGATGAGCAGAGAAAAACTGCACTAATAATGACTCCAGCATCCGCCTCCATTCTTCACGCCCTAGATATTACACTGGGCTATAATTATGCAAGGCAGCAAGATTATTCTCCACAAATGCAGACTGTATACAGAAAACATCCCTGTCACCTTTGCACCTCATCTTCGTTTTAGCAGTTTGGCAGAGATTAATTAAGTGATCACTATTTCCAAATGAACTGTCCAATGGTTTCAGAGTTGCTTCAGGTTTCTTTATTGATTATACAATTGCCCTCCATTTTCTATCTATATGACTGTGTATACATGTTTCCAGGGCATATACCATATGCCCAAATTTAGGCCTCATAACAGAATAAATTATGTGAATGACTGGTGTAAATATAATGAATGCTGATACAGTTCAAATAAAATATCTAATGCAGTAGCATCATAAAGCTTCTTTTTCGCATGTAGTCATACTTTGAAAATCAAATTAATCAATGTAAAGGAATGTCCAAAGAAATATCAAAAGTTGCAACATAAATAAAGGCTCTAAAGAAATTGATCTCTTGCCATGCATATCTCCATAATTGGAAACCACCTTTCTTTATAGTTAACTTGAATTTTATCCATCAAACTATTTAGGAGTCATGCTTACGAAATAAATACATTTCAATTACTGAAGGTAGGTAAAATTAAATCAAATGTGAATTTTGGCTGAGAAAGTACACTTCTTTATATTGTAAGGTTTGCTTTCTTATTGAAAGGTTTGCTTCATAAAGTATACTACCTTTTTGTAAAATGTACTACCTTATTGTAAGGTCTGCTTCATATAGTACACTACCTTATAGTAAGGTTTGCTTCATATAGTACACTACCTTATTGTAAGGTTTGCTTCATATAGTGCACTACCTTATTGTAAGGTTAGCTTCATATAGTGCACTACCTTATTGTTAGGTTTGCTTCATATAGTGCACTACCTTATTGTAAGGTTTGCTTCATATAGTGCACTACCTTATTGTTAGGTTTGCTTCATATAGTGCACTACCTTATTGTTAGGTTTGCTTCATATAGTGCACTACCTTATTTTAAGGTTTGCTTCATATAGTGCCTACCTTATTGTTAGGTGCTTCATATAGTGCACTACCTTATTGTTAGGTTTGCTTCATATAGTGCCACCTTATTGTTAGGTTTGCTTCATATAGTGCCTTGCTTCATATAGTGCACTACCTTATTGTAAGATTTGCTTCATATAGTGCACCCCTTACTGTTATTTTGCTTCATATAGTGTACTACTGTACAATCAAGTATTTCTCCTCAAATTCAACTCCATATAGCTTACTTCACTTGTGTAAGGTTTCTATGAAATCCATTAAGTAGTTTAGAAGGAGTCAAGTTTACAAGATCAATGCCATGTAACACCTCTCTGACAAACCTAAGTCCCATAATCCCCCACTGGAAACAACGGATGGGAATCATCTAGCTTCATGCACATATTTATATGGTGTGCTGCCCATTTATAAGTTTCATTGCAATCTACCAGTTCTGAAATCAATGGACAGATGGACTTACAGGGTGATTCTATCATATAACGTCACAAAATTTGTTTTTAGGGGGCAATCCAAATGAATATTGCAAGGCATCATGTTTAAGCATTTCTATTTGTATACTGCTGTCCCTGCCTTAGGTACCATATAGCAATGGATAGATCAATAAATATGTATCTAATAAACTCATGAGCAATAACACAGATGTAATTACATACAACTATATAAACTGTATAGTGACCATAGCCTTAAGCAACAACTTCCTTTTATGACTGCTTTATCCCCTTAAACACTCACTCACATACACACAAATAATAAAAAAACTCATATTCTACACAAGAATATTTGTAACACCAACGAAAGACAAAATAAGAAAATTTCTAGTAAGTGAGTTTTCATTCTAATCAGTGATTGCTTAAGGATAACCCAGACAAGAAGCAGTAAAAAAAGATTGGCAAAGCATTGACTAATGAAATTATTTTGGTGATCATAATAAAAAAACAATGTAACAAACAGGTCAAAGGTTACACTAAGGATGATAGGACTACCTGTACTTTGAGACCACATTTGTTGTAGTCCCTTGGCAGTCTCTTAAATACAGGTTCAAATTAATTGCTAACAATCATAAAATCACTGCAACATCACCGCACAAAAGCTACAAGTATAAAACATGACAGAAAAAACAAGGCTATCATGGTCTTAGTTTGCTCACCTTTGTATCATAGCTCTTGACACTTTACCTTGTGAAGATTCATTTTGATGCACAAAAAAACAAAGCAGGCCATGATCAGACAGTTCCTTCTATGAGTTGTCTGATAAGGGTCTCCTCTGTTTGCTTATACAATATTGTAGTTCAGATTCTACACAGTCTGCACAGCAAAGAAAAATCCATTGTTTTATATATACCATTAAAAGTTCAGAAAAATTAATACTCATTTAGTCCAATTTGTTCATGAATATTCAGAAGGTAAAGGGTTAAAGACAATCTGAAGCATTATTATTGAGAGTGATTAAAATGAACAAATCAAGGGCTTGTTGTTACACTACTGAAGTTGATTCTTTGTTTGTTTGTAGTTACCTTAGTTTTGCATCTAGTCTTTGACATATAGATGCTTAAGAAAGCATTATGAAATCTGAAATATGTAACTCAAGTTCTTTTTAATCAGATGTGATCAGTCATCAAACTTGGTCTAGGTCTAATTGACATTGTGCATTGTCTCCATTTTTTTTATCAAGAGTGCAAATACTCTATACAAGTTTTCAGAGATTTTACTGTGTGTTACGAGAGAAATCTATTGGACTGTGAGTATATATACAAATACTAGGCCCACATAATTATTATAACTATAGAAATTAGTTTGAAGTCTGATTAAGACTATTTCATAAATGAGGATGCTTAGTAACATTTAATCTGTTGACAAATCTAATTTCAGGCTGCTGTAGAAACATGGATACTACTGTGTAAATAAGTGAATGACAGACAACAGACGCAAGACGTTCTATCATGCTTAAAGCTCACCATGAACACTTTGTGCCAAGGTGAGAAAAATATCAGTAGCTAATAAAATTCATAAAAGAAAGACGTGTGACCAAAACAAAATATTGACTCACATAACTTACCTTCATCTGTAAGACCTACAACATCAATATATAATTTGGGAGACAGTGAGAGGTGGTTAGTTCTGAACAGGAAAGGTTCTCTATGCTCTTTCTGGCCCAGAGTTTTATTTTCAAGCACATCGAGTCTAGTGTTCAAGATATTGATGTATTGAAAGTTTTATATTAGTTTCAATATTTGTGCACCATTAGTAATCCAGAATCCCTGTTCATCAGGTGAACCAGAAGTAAAGAAGCACCTGCTGTAAGCTCAAGACTGCTTGAAAAAGGCCCATTAGGCAAGTCTCAAGCCAGGGAAGATGAAGTATAATTAACTTATAAAGGTAAAATCCAAACTCAGTGATAAATTTGTCTGAAAAAATCACAGACATAATCATTTGGCTATTTTCATGTCCAGTGAGAGATTAAAATCCTAAGCATACTGGATAACATTTAAACATGGAATTTTTCTCTCATCTAGCAGATTCCAGTGAGGTTTAAAGCAGTTCTCTAAATCTCACTCCAGAATGATCCTTGCCAACTCAATCAACCAATTAGGACTGACCCTTGATAGGTTATAAAGAATCTGATAAAGATAAGAGAAAATAGTTTTGTTGAAAGTAAGAGTACAAGACTTCAAATAGATAACATTTTTTTTTTTATTTCCGAAAGAGATGAGCTGAGAAAATGCAAGGGTAACCTGCTTTAATTGTAAACATGCTGTTCAAAGTGCATTGCAATTCACATGGGATGGTGCCTACTGTAACCCCATAAATAGCAAAAAAATATATGCTCTGGTAGTGCCAAAATTACTACAAAAAATATTATGCACTACTGGAAAAGAACTTGTCAACAAGCATAAATCTCTTCTTTCAACTATTTTTGTGTAAAATGGGTGTTGATGACGCACTTTTATGGTATAACACTGACCAACCTACCGACATATAAATATATATATGATGCTAATCTGCACCAACCAATCAAAAGTCTCCCCCACAGAGCCTGAGCATTACAGATGCAACTAGAGATATCACTGAAGGTGATGAATACTCCGGTTACGCCACCTTGATTGAACGATAATTTTTTATAAAGCTGGACGCAACAGGATGGATAGAAAAAAAAAACAGAATTCAACACTATACCAGTAAAAAACAAGTATTATGACAATTTCACCAAAAAAAAAACCCAGATTTTTCTACATTATATGCAGTTGTTGTTTTTAAGATAATAAGAAATCTTATTTTGCTCCAATTTGCTTTCCATTTATCATATTTGGTCACATGGTCTCATTCCTTATAAAAGAAATTGAGCAGAAACCGATTCTCCCCTTTTAATGACTGTAAGCTTGTGTCACTCATGCCCAAAAAGCATTCCTAGCTAACTGCCACCTCCATATAAGCTATGTGCCAACAGTTATAGAGAAGAATTTTTTCTGAGCAAGTGTGACTTGACTTATTCCAAATGCATTCCCAACCTTCTTCTCCGAGCAAGCTACCTATGTAGCAAAGTTTGTCAAGATGTCTCATTCTTTATTTGTCTTTTTTTTTAAAGGGCCATTACTCTAGGGTAAATGAAACTTTTTGACTGGTTATCGAATACGGTCAAGATACTACGCAAACAACAAATGCCCATGCTTGATAAAGAATGGTCGATAAAATTGTCAGTGTTTACACCCAAAAAACTTCAGT
>CM037784.1:33449968-33499968 GCA_021229015.1 Solen grandis
ATAAGTATCAAGTCTAGTTGCGCAGACTGTTGGCAAATCATGATTTCTTGATTTTAAATGAGTTATGGGCCTTTGTTATATTTCTTTAATGTATTTTGTCTGCTCTATTTCTCGGCTACCTTTGGTTGGATTTTGATTTAACACCACAGCATTAATAAGTATTAAGCCAAGCTGCTCATATCATTGACACGTTTTCATCTCCTGGATTTAAATGAGTTATGGTTCTTTGTTAAATTTATTGAATATATTATGTCCACACTGTTTATTGACTACTATTGGTCAGATTTTGATTTAACTTCCAGGCCATCAACTGTTTCCTGTCTTTTCCTATATTTTTTAAAGAAATCTATATTTTTGAAAACCTCCTTTATTTCCTATATTTTGATTCTTTTTCCTATATATTTTACAAAAAATGTCGCAGATCATAATGAAAAAAGGTGGTATGTATTGCTGCCTCTAGATAATTACAAGTCTGCAGTTGAAAATTGTCCTTTATCTAGTAGAGCATCTCAATCTTTAAAAGGTGCAGCTATGTACATGTGGCTCATCCATTTGTGCATCTTTGTTGCAGGGTCTGCCAAACTACAAATCTTAAGACAATATCCCAGCTAGGCCTAGTTATTAAAATTTCTTCTTTTTTGGGGGTGGTTGGAGGATATGATATTGATTATTTATCTAAACCAAGCATTCTGCCATCGTTGACTACCAAAACCAAAGTACTATGCATATAAGGCATATTCTTACTTGCACTGATAAATCTTGTTTACAGCAATCAAAAATAGGTCTAAAAACTTCAGTAATGTTTATCCTTAAACATAAATGTTTGAAAATCAATATGAAACTATAAATTCAGATTTTTACATCATGACCTGAAATTAAGGCAAACTATAATAATAGTACTTAATGATCAAGTGAAGAGTAAACTTAAAGGGAGTGATGTTATGTATTGAGATAAGTTTGCATAATATTTTAATAACATTATTATTATTATTAGATATTTAAGGCAGAAAAAAGTCAGATTGACAATATCATGAACACTCTGATGTGTTATGAAATAGTTATTAAATGGTCTTGGAAATACAAGAGAAATATCTGTTATGAGCTGGTCAAACAGTAATTCTCTACACAAGGATTTTAATCTGAGTCTCTACATATTAGCATATATTCCTTGTAGAATATCCTGTCAGATGGAAAATTCATTTCTCATTTTTTTTGACACCTGCTGTAAGCAATTCCTGTTGTCTGCATGTTATGTCTGTCACACTTTTTCCGTCATGCTTCAGCAAGTGACACGTTTTCCAAGGAACACTCTTGTGTAAAGTTATGTTTTTAGATTTCAGAGTATGAAAACTTTTTATATCATAGAAAAACAACCGATTTGGAATTCCTATATTTTTTTTAGAAATGCTGTTCATTTACAAATCTTACATACAACTGCTACCCTTTTTGGGAGATTCTCCATGCCCTTTCCATATCTTCTGGAGAAACATATAGATACATTAGCAATATGGTAAACCTATAATTTTCTATTGCAATAGTCTTAGATTCCTGCTTTCATAGTTATCTGAGCTACATGCATCTGAAATTCCAGCTTCGTAGACCTTTTTAACCTGAAAAAGCAGCAGTACAATGAAGATTTGTGGTTAAATGATGTTGATACAAAAATCTCTGCAGATATATTTCACTTAAGGCATTCTTGACTGGAATAAGAAGAAAATTCTATCTTGAAATCCCTAGGAGACCTTATTTAGGGTCTAATTTTGATTTTTTTTTTTAGGGGGAGATCCCCCAAACCCCCTCCCAGTCAGTGAAACTTTGAGTCTTAACCCTTTCCCTCATATAGACTCATTTTGACACACTCAATAGGTACCACATAAAGCCTGATCTGCAGAAAACCACAGTTAAGCCTTACCAAATTTAATTACAAAATCCTCATTTCCAGACCACTGAGGAGCAGCGAACAGCATAAAACCTGATCAGCCTGCGAGTTACTTGCAGGCTGATCTGGTTTTATGTTGTTCGCATAGGTCTTTTCATGGTTTCCTCTATGAGGGAAAGGGTTAAGCACCCTGTACTTTCAAGTTTCTGGCTGGAGCACTGCAAAAGGTGATGGGCAGTGTGTATGCTGCTCAGTGAAAACTTTGTAGAAACATTGCTTTAAGTAGTATCATTGAACAAGTATAAAGTAGATTTACACTTCACATGCCTTTGAGTGAAGACTTTATACTGGAAAATTCCTCTATTTTGTTCAATAAATGGCCTAAAATTCCTATATTTTTTAGAAAAATTTTTTTTGAATAAAATGCAGATTAGGGCCACCTTTTTATCTTAGACTTTTTGGTTAAAGTTTTGCATGCAAGCTACTGTCCAGCTTATATCTCAGAAATTGTTCATGGTATTGACTAGAAAATTTAGGAGTGTGTTCAGGGGCATCAGAAAACCAAGGAGGATAACTCTTGGACTGAATTTTATACAAATTATGGCCCTTTCCTAACCTGGATACTTGGTAAAAGTTTTGTATGCACAGTGTTATTATTCTAACGTCACAGTAATTAGGCATGGGATTGATTTTTGACTTCATAAACCTATTTAGGGGTATTAGACTATAAAGGTATATCATTTTTGACTTTTAATATAAGGGTGTAACAATACGCTTACCCAACGATACAATATGTATCGCGATACAGTGGTCATGATACCATACGTATCACGATACGGGCTTTTAAGTTTTGACAGCCCTTGTTCCTATCTTTAAATGAAGAATAAATAATCAAGAAACAAAGATAAATTCTGAATTGTTTAATACATTAGTTTTTTATTATAATAAATACAAATTAAGTTTTGCTTTCTTAGAAACAATATTTTTCTAATATAAAAAAAAATATATCAGTAAAGTCATTAACATAAAAACTTTTTTTATATGTTTAATTTGTTGTTTACTGATAAAAATCTTGTTTTAACATCATTAAATAATCAAAAGTAATATCAAAACACAATCATGAAAATTAAATTTTAAAAAAAATTAATTAACCACATTTATACCAAGGAAAAAACACCTGCAGTTCCAATCGGATGAAGTTTTAATTTCAGATATTCGATTAGCGATAATTTTCATCAAAATATTTAATTGACCCCATTTTATATAAATCAGTATCTTTCATGTAGTTACCTGTTGAAATTTCACTCTTTTACTCAAAAGGCAAACTGATCAATCAATCAAATTGATTAAAAAATACAATCATCAAACATTGTTGATGTTTATTGCATATGGCACCATTGTGATGATTATGCAATTTTAGCAGTAAAACAGTAGCCGGTAGAGAGCCTGAAAGATGTTAATCAACATTATGAACGATACTATCTGAGTATTCCGTATCATCGGATAATTTGGAAGCATAAGAATGTGTGTTGATGGATAACATTTACACGAATGACTCTGCCTTTTTATTGATTTTTTAACTGCCCACAGCAAATGCTTTCATTTAAGTAATATGCATTGTAGAGTGATATGCGTTATTTACTTTCCTTTTGTCATCTTTTAAATTAATGGATGGGAAAATCGTATTGTTAGGAGAATTTTTATTTCTAGGAGGTGAAAAATATCACCTTTTTACCGAGGGGAAGCCGCTGTTATAAAAGAAGAAGAAATATAAAAAAACCTGGAAGTTAACAATACCGTACTGTACCGTGCAGACCTAGGAGCGTACCATGAACCATAACGTAAAGAAAATATCGCGGTATATTGTCGTACGGTATACTGTTACACTCTTATTATTATATACAGGGTATATGAAGGGCAAGAATTGAAATAGATTCCATTTGCTTTACCAACAAGCATTTTGAATAGTCGAGCGTGCTGTCCTCTGACAGCTCTTGTTTTCTAAACATTGTCTTGCAGATATTGTGCTGTAAAATTTCACAGATTTTCATCTTATACAAATACTTTTTGAAATTTGGTCAAGGTCACCAGATTACAACTCACCAAGATACTAACCCTAAACGAAATTGTTTATGATATTTTTTTTTTCATTCATGTACAAAATGCACCAGATTAGCTATTCAGGTTCTTAAAAGTCTTAGAAGTTCATATTTATTGTTGTTTTGACTTTCATCAAAAGTGTTGATCAAATAATTGACTTGTTTCCAGGATGAAACAAGTAGGGGGTTTTTAGATTTCTATTTGCCCATAGCGGACTTAGTTTTGCCTAAGCAATACTTTCAGAAGGTTTGTTTTATAGGAGTTATCACCCCTATGTTATATTTGTTGAATATATTTTTTCTGCTCCATTTTTCAGCTACCATTGGTCATTATTTTCATTTAAGTTAACAATTATAAATGCCAAGCCTACATACTCATATTGTAGGTATATTATGCTTGTCTTAATTTTAATTTTTAATTGAGTTACGGTGTAGTTCAGGTTTCACTGGGGATCCGGGCGGAACTCCCCTGCGAAATTTTAAAATCATGGTATTTTATTTTTCATTGGGTGATAAAAGATAATAAAGTCAAACAATTTAAATACAAGCTGATCCATAACATCATGGCATCATATTTTAATTTATTTTGCTGGAATATCTCTGTAAGCCCTCTCTGTATTCACTGTTAACAAGTAGAATATTATAACCATTTATTAACCCTTTCCCTCATATAGACTCATTTTGACGTACTCAATAGGTACCACATAAAGCCTGATCTGCAGAAAACCACAGTTAAACCTTACCAAATTTAATTATAAAGTCCACATTTCCAGACCACTGAGGAGCAGCGAACAGCATAAAACCTGATCAGCCTGTGAGTTACTCGCAGGCTGATCTGGTTTTATGCTGTTCGCATAGGTCTTTTCATGGTTTCCTCTATGAGGAAAAGGGTTAATTAGTTGCCCATATCTTCTTAAATTTTGGTCTAATATAAATGCAACATTTAAGAAATGCAATATACATAATCTCATGAATAATTTGGAATATCTTTTAATTGGATATATGATTGAATACAAAGAATTCAATATCATCAACATTATCTTAAGTCAAATTGGATACTGCATTTATAAGTCATACTTTCTCTCTGAAAGAAGACTAAAAGAGCACTAATATAAGTTCTATACTGTATAATGATCTTTTGGTAATTCAAACTTTATATAAAGAAAAGGGAATTAAAAATTCATTTTTGAATAGATTCTTAATAGAATTTAAAGTCAATTTTTAATTCATCTAAAGACCTCACTGAAAGAGAAACATATTTTCTAAAATCTATATTTCCAATGCTTTATTGAATGATGAACCTCATATGTCAATTTACTGTATTTTTTGTAATGTATATGCTATATGCAAATTAACCTTATGTGAATTAACTGTTATTTTTTTGTAATTTGTATGTGTTAATTTTGTGTTATTTTAGAAAATAAATAGATTACTAATTGGTGATTCTAAAGAGAGAAAAAAATTATTATTCACACACACAAAATAGCTCATTGTTCTCAATTTATAAATTACAAAATTGTTTATAATTGAAGTTTAAAGTAATATGAATTTTTCTAAAAATCAACAGATTATCTTTTACAACATGTTTATGAGATTGAACTGTTTTTTAACACAATAGAGCTGCAGTTAAATATTTAGTGAAATATCAGAATGAATTTAAAGAATTCAGCAACAAAAAAGACAGTCATTTTTTTTTCCAAATCACAGATAATTAATTCTTCTCGCAAAATCAAAAAAGAAACAGAAAATACTGTGCAAACCTGTAGAACTTTCTATTGGATGAAGAAAACTCTTATTAAAAAACTGACTTACTTGTAGGGAAGAAAAAAAGTCTTACCTGAAATGTTGGTGATTTGTTGTTTGTCTCCTTCAATCTTCTGATGATTGTCTGTTACCCTGCTATATATAATTGTATGTGTTGGCAGATCCTGTGGTATACATGGAAATGAATCATGTGACCGTTGCTTACTGGCTAAGAAATATTTCCAATATTTTCTTATTGGGAAAAGAGCTAAAGTAATATTAGAAAGTTTTCACAGCGGATGTTATCCTGGTACGTTGTTTAATTAATGATATCCCTACAAACAAAGAAAAGGTTGGGTCTTTTTTTTTTAAGAGTTTAACAGAAGTTGTTGATTTTCTATCACCTTTGTTCTCACTGATATGGGTTCAAGTCCTGGAGGGGACACTCAAATTTTACCTTCAATCTGGCTTGCAGTATCATTGCTTCAACCCAGGTATTCCTTAACATACAATGTGCTTGGTGTTGCTAATTCACATGACTGACATACTGTCACAGTGACTTGAAACACCAGTATGATCCAGCACAATAAAGATTAGTTTGCCTTTATCTATATATAGGAGTGAGCTGGTTGAAGCAAGAAAAATGCATATCTTGCAAACTCTTTTTCATAATGCCCCTGGATTGATAGATCGGGGCAAATTGTTTTTGGTCTGGTCGACTGTTTGTCACAAAACTTGAACCTTGACCATAACACAGAAGTCCTTCCACCTACAGCCTCCATACTTCACAGGTGCATGCACCTTGATGAGCTCTACCTGCCAGGTGACCTTGACCTTCAAATGACATTGACCCCTAAGGTCTAAGGTGTTGGTTCACACAATACTTGTTTTTATATGTAGTTATTAGCTTGTCTCCTTCGAAGAAAATCTCTATATAAACTACAGGTACTTACCAGTCAGTAACAAAATAAAAAAAATATGGTATAAACAATTAAAGGCACTGCAAAGTGTGGCAATATACACCAACAGGTATTGCTGTGTGAAAAAAAACCTTTTAAGTTGTACAATATTGTTGTCAATCACCACAGAGCATAACCATGATAAATATCTTCTATCTGTGGTTGAATCAGACGTGGGGGCTTCTGCATAAGGGATATTACATATTTAGTCTGTACAGCTAAAAATGACAAAGGGCCATAACTCCTCAAAAAAATGACAGATATAGTAACAAAACCAAAATGACATTTCACATTTTTGTACATACTCAAAATGTAGGAACACCCTAGTGTTAGTGACAATCATTGATTAAAAAGTGATAATAAAAAAAAATTAAAAAATGATATTACTTCTTTTTCATTGGGTTTTTCCTTAAAGTTCTGACTTGTCAGTGGGATGTTAAACCCAACAAACAAACAAACAAAGTCATGACAAACCCTTCCCCACAGTTAAAAAGTTCTGCTGTATCTATATGATTAATTAACAATTGGAATGTGAGGCAATTTCATATAGTCTTTAGCATCTCAAGTTCTTGTTTTTTTTAAATTATTTTCAGGTTTCTCTTTAATGATGCAGAGGTGAAACAGTTTGACCCCAGTCAGATTGCCTCGGAATGTTTTGGTGGAGAAATGACGGTAAGAAACTCACAGATCAACCTATTTCTTTTATCTTAATTGGAAAACAAGTTTTTTTTACAATTCTTACTAATCTCTCATTACGGATACTTGGTTGTACCAGTACTTATCTCTGATTAAAGTCCTGAAAAAAATAATCCCCCCTCTATCATGGATCACTCTCACAGAGGGCATTGTAGTCCAGTGGTAACATGCTATTGTGGATCTGAAGGTAGTGAGTTTGAACCCTGTTGGGGGCTAATATTTTTCATGACCACCACAAAGTACTGGTCCAACCCAGGAACCACCAAAAGGGATTATTTGTAAGAACTTGTTTTCCAATCAACTTAAGAAAGATAAGTTAAATCTTACTCTACCTATCTGTTAATCAATTAATTTTACTGCTGGACCATGGCAACACCAGTCAAGATGTTTAACCATTAATTTTAATACGTTAAATTTTAATCAAACAGTTGAAAGAAAATCACTTTATTGAAAGGCGTATGTTAATTGTAATTTGTGTCTAGCAGGTTATTTTCATTTATAAAAATTTTTATTCTAAGTAACACTCTTTTTCTTCAATAAAGGAAGTTAGTCTAAGTTGCATTTTGTTTTCAGTCCCACATTTAACATAAAAAAATGGAGTTGGAAAATTAAAAAAAAAACAAGAGGGCCAAGATGGCCCTAGATCGCTCACCCGAGAAAAGTATCATTCATTGCCTGTACAAAACAGATTGCTTTACAATTAAGATGATGAGGTGAAACAATGTTCAGGAATTTTCTGACCCCATCCACAAAAGATATCATCATGACAAACATTCTGCCAAAGTTTGAGGATGATTGGACCAAAAATGTTGCAAAATTTCTGTCCAACCCCACCCATTGTCAAACTGGTTCGAGATATCATCATGACAAACAATCTGACCAAGTTTGAGGCAGATTGCATCAAAACTGTGGCCTTTAGTGTGTTAACAAGATTTTTCTAAGATTTGACCTATTGACCTACTTTTCGGTCCAGCCCGGCGCATTTTCGAACTGGTTCGAGATATCATCAAGACAAACATTCTGGCCAAGTTTGAGGAAGATTGGATTAAAATTGTAGCCTCTAGTGTATAAACAAGATTTTTCTAAGATTTGACCTACTGACCTACTTTTTGATCCAACCTGACCCATTTTCAAAAGGGTTCAAGATATCATCAAGGCAAACATTCTGACCAAGTTTGAGGAAGATTGGATCAAAATTGTGGCCTCTAATGTGTAAACAAGATTTTTCTAATATTTGACCTACTGACCTACTTTTGGATCCAACCTGACCCATTTTCAAAAGGGTTCAAGATATCATCAAGCAAACATTCTGACCAAGTTTGAGGAAGATTGGATCAAAATTGTGGCCTCTATGTGTAAAAAGATTTTTCTAAATTTGACCTACTGACCTACTTTTTGATCCAACCTGACCCATTTTCGAAAGGGTCCAAGATATCATCAAGGCAAACATTCTGACCAAATTTGAGGAAGATTGGATCAAAATTGTGGCCTCTAGTGTGTAAACAAGATTTTTCTAAGATTGCTCAGGTGAGCTAAAAAGCTAAAGTTCAGTATACTTTGCATTTCAATTTTCTTTAGTTTGTTAAAATCTTGATCTCATGTTTCAATAAGTTATAGCTAAGAGATGATGCAAGATAGGTTGGCCTTTGTCTATAGATTTTGAATGGTCACCATGTTTGAATATGACAATTTCTGTATGTTTTGTTGTTTTACTTTTTTTTCCAGAGCAAAACATACGACTCTGTTACAGAGAAATTTATGGACTTCTCATTTGAAAAGGTATGTTGTCTTCAAATGAAAATGATCTCTTCAGGAAAAAAACAACAAATAAACAGATTTCATTAAAATATAGACCACATGTTGGACCACATTTCCCTACATGTACAGTTGAGACTCGTCATCTTGACATCAACGAAATCATCATTTTTATGTCGAGATATAAATACGTCAACTTATGAATTCAAATGTACTTGGAAACATGTGACCATATATAAACAATCATTCATGAAATGCTCATGCATTTTACACTATTTGTCTATATAGGCCCTATATACCTAATTAAAAGGCTTGTCTTATATATTATAGCCTGAACTGAGTTTTGTTGAAGTTGATGTCTAATACCTGTGAAGAAACACAGGTTTCTGTCCGTATACTCCGTTAAATACATGAAAGTTGGATCAGCAGCATCGTGAAAATAGTTCATACTTTACCGTGTATTAGTGCATCTAGCATTAATCAGATGAATTCCAAACATGACAGTTTGCAACATATTAATGTAGTAATTGACACTTACTGCTCTGGTTGGGGACATAATTTATGAAAGTATGAAAACACACTGCGGTGATTTTGAATTTTTGCATCTCAGTGAGCGTGTCGGCATGTGTCGAGATAAACAAATAGTTTCAGGTGAGAATTTACTCTTCTGGATCAAAGAAATATGTCGAGATATAAAAAATGTCGAAATACAAAATGTCCAGATAATAATGGTTTTTATAAAAAAATTCGGGACTTCAAAGTATGTGGAGATAAATGTTGAGACTTGCAATGTCGACAGACTGTATAAGCTAAGCAAATACCTGATGCTTCAGATGAATCCTAACAATGTATTTTTTGTTGTTGTTTTTTTTCTCATAAAATCTTGCCTTATATAATCATGATTTGACACCTTGACTAATGGAAGAAACCCAGATCAGACGGCTGTCTGATCAGGGTCTCCTAAATTGCTCATACAAAATTGTAGCTCAGAGTCTACACAGTCCCCATGGCAAAAAAAAAAAAATTATCCGCTGCTTTCATATAGCTTTCATATAACATTTAAGGTTAATTTATAATCATCAAGTAATAAATATGAACATGAATATTCATAAAGTAAAGGATTAATTGAATTACATGTTTGCTCAGATTTACTCATACTAGCCTTTCCACTTTGATTGATTAGTTGATGTTTGTACTCATAGAACAGACGTTACCATTTAAGTTTATGTGCACAGCCAAACCTGTTTGAAGCGGTCAGTCAAGAGAACAAAAGTGACCACTTAACAGAGGTGGCTGCTAAATGAAGGTTAAACATATGACAAAATGATAGTTTGGTAGTATCAAAACTGACAGCTAAATATAGGTTGACCGTTTGATACAGTTAGCTGCTAATACAGATTCAACTGTATATCAATCAACTAATGATATATGAATTTTGTAGGGACAGTAGATGATTCAATATAATCTCTCAAAACCCTGTGCTGTACTATTTCTTACAGTACTGTACTATTTCCTACTATACTGTCTGTTACTCATATGTGCTTGACGATACAGACTTTTTACACCCAAGATATACCTATCTTCATTTTAAGTTAAATTAATTTCTTGATATTGCACTGTATAATTATGGTAAAGAATTCATTATTGACATGAATATATGTGTTCATGAGGTATCATAATAGAGAAGGCCCGGCGGTTTTCTACCTGACCCATATTTGTTACCTCTTTTGAAAGAAGGTTACAAATTTATCTTTTAGGTAGCAAGTTAATTCTTAATTGTTGATGGACCTACAGTCTTACCTCCTATGAGGGTGTCCAATTCATATTAAGGTTGCCTGTATGTCCTTATCATTCAAAAAGACACAGATAAAAAAATACTGAGCATTGAAAAATAATCAGGTTTTGCTACCAACATCAGGTCTTATGCTTATTACGACTGTCATGTTGTACAAGGGTTGATTACTATACACACTGTGTATTGATGTGATGGTATTGCAGACCAACAGTGCCTATATGCTGTTCTATGAACGCTGCCCAGCCAAGACTAAGGCCCAGAAAGAAGAAGAGGAGAAACAAGCCTCAGAATCTCCAAAGAAATTCAATTTTGAATTATCCAAAGAATTGGAACAGGTATATACATTTTAGATCCTTTATTGGGCTGTACTGGGGTTCTAACCTAGGTAATTTTTGTGTTTTCTGCTGTAAGCAGAGGTGACACATAGGGATCACTTTTCCGTCGTCTGTCTGTCCATTCGTCTGTGTGTCCTTCACACTTTTTCTGTCATGCTTCAGCAGGTAACACACGTGTTCCAAAGAACGCTTGTGTTAGTATCCATATTGACATTTGCACTATAATGGAGTGTTCCTTACCAGGATTGTAGACATACATAAGATTTTTTTAATAATTCTATGATAGTTTGAAGTGTAGCATTAACCACATGGAAAACTACTTATTGAATTGAGAAGAATAGTTAAAGCATGATGAGTATGACATGATCTGGAGAATAATTCACACAGACTCATTTTGACACATAGGCAAACAGAGCAGACCCAGATCAGACAGCTCCTATAGGAGCTGTCTGTTCAGTTCTCCTCTATTTGCTCAAACAATGTTGTAGCGCAGTTTCTACACAGTCTGTGTGGCAAGGAAAAAAGCATTGTTTCATATACCATTTCATTAAATTTGTACATGAATATTCATGAGGTAGAGGGAGTTCTATAGTTTTATGGTGATTCATCACAGAAATATTCCATATTTGATTATTTATTTACTTATTTTATTGATAAAATTGAAAATAAAAATAAAAATGGAACTTAAGTTTGATTTCTATACTTATACTCAAACAATGCCCCTTAGTTTCAATAGAGATTTGAGTGTGATACTCAAATTTGAGCCTGAGATTGTACATAAGTATTTTAGTGAACACGGGGCTTGATCTTTAAAGAAGTATTAGAATCAAATTGACGAAATTATGATTATTTGCTTGTTTACAGTGGATCTGGCAAGACAACATGCAGTTCCTGCAGGACAAAAACATCATAGAACACACATACTTTGAGTAAGTAGATAGGCAGAAATGCCAATAAGCTTCCATGTCAAGTTAAGCCTAGAAATATCACACATTTTAGATATAATCTTGCATTATGTAGAGAAAGACTGCATTTTTAGCTTGACTATTCAAAGAATATGAGAGCTATTGTAGTCCCCTTGCATTGGCGTTGTAGCTTTTGGTTTAAGTTTTGCATGCAAGTTACTATCAACCTTATATCTCAATAACCATTTATGGTATTGACTTGAAAGTTTATAAATATATTCAGGGGCATGAGACAACCAAGGTAGATAATTCTTGACTGAATTTAATATGAATTATGGCCCCTTTTTAACTTAGAAATTTTGGTTACAGTTTTGCATGCAGTAGAAAATTTGGTTAAAGTTTTGCGTGCAAGCTAATATCCAATTTGTATCTCAATAACCATTTATGGTATTGACTCGAAAGTTTATGAATATGTTTAGGGTCATCAGACAACCAAGGTAGATAACTCTTGATGAAATATATTACAAACTATTGTCCCTTTTTAACTTAGAAATCTTGGTTAAAGTTTTGCATGCAATAGAAAATTTGGTTAAAGTTTTGCATGCAAGATACTCTCATGCTTATATCTCAGTATCCAGGCATGCGATTGATTTGAAACATCTTTAATATGTTTAGGGGTATCATATTTTCACAGTAGATAACTCTTGATGGAATATGTTACAAATTATGGCCCTTTTTTAACATAGAAATTTGGTTAAAGTTTTGCATTTAAACATCTTTAATATGTTTAGGGGTATCATACTATCAAGGTAGATAACTTTTGATGGAATGTATTACAAGTTATGCCCCCTTTTTTAACTTAGAAATTTGGTTAAAGTTTTGCATGCAATGTACTTTAAGGCTTATATCTCAGAGTCCAGGCATGGATTGATTTGAAACGTCTTTAATATGTTTAGGGGTATCGATCATACTATAAAGGAAGATAACACTTGATGGAATATATTAAAAATTATGGCCCCCTTTTAACTTAAAAATTTGGTTAAAGTTTTGCATGCAAGGTACTTTCATGCTAATACCTCAGTATAGGCATGGATTATTTAAACATCTTTAATAGTATCATACTATCAAGGTAGATAACTTTTGATGGAATGTATTACAAGTTATGCCCCCTTTTTTAACTTAGAAATGTTGGTTAAAGTTTTGCATGCAATGTACTTTAAGGCTTATATCTCAGAGTCCAGGCATAGGATTGATTTGAAACGTCTTTAATATGTTTAGGGGTATCGATCATACTATAAAGGAAGATAACACTTGATGGAATATATTAAAAATTATGGCCCCCTTTTAACTTAGAATTTTGGTTAAATTTTTGCATTCAAGCTACTATCCAGCTTATATCTCAGAAATTGCTTGTGGAATTGACTAGAAAGTTAAGGAGTGTCTTCAGGGGCATCAGAAAACCAAGGAGGATAACTTTTGGACTGAATTTTATGCAAATTATGGCCCTTTTCTTACTTGGATTTTTGGTTAAAGTTTTTCATGCACAGTTATTGTGCTTATGTCTGAGTAACTAGGCATGTGATTGATTTTAGATTTCATAAAAATATTAAGGGGTATCAGACTATTAAGGTATATCATTTTTGACTATTATTATGTACAGGGTATGTGAAGGGCAAGAATTGAAATAGATTTCATTTGATTTACCAACAAGCATTTTGAATAGTCGAGTGTGCTGTCCTCTGACAGCTCTTGTTGCTATTTGCATTGCATTTGTATGAAAATTTGTGTCCCTGCTGTAACTTTGTTAAGTATGGTCGCTTTTTAACTTAGGACAAGATGATATGTTGCAAACAATAACCAGATCACTAACTTGAAGGTCAAGGTCACAGCACTCAGTTGACCTTAAAATATTGTCTCGGCAGTAACTTTGTTGTGAATGGTGGTGTTTTGAAATAACCTGGCTAAAAAGATCCCTAGGATATGATGTAACGCAAACAAGAACCAAGTTGCTAGCTCCATGGTCAAGGTCACATCACTTGGTCAGAGTCACAGCGCTTAAAATCATCTTTAATATTTCCAGTTTTTCATCATATTCACTGACAAAAATATTATCCAATAAACAAAATGACGGGGACATCCGTGTCCTAAGGACACATTTCTAGTGGATTAATATTTCAAATTTACAACCCTGAATCATAAAAAATTTTTGTTCCTCATAATGAGAAGAATTATTAAGTACTACTTTGGTGTCCCCGAGGTCACCCAGGAGTCAGGCCCCACCCCTTCAATTTTACTTATGACCTTAAATCTTAAAACTGTTCAGATCCCCACCCCTAAACCATATATATTCTTCTTCCTCATGATGAGATGGATTAAAAGGTACATCTTTTATATTCACATGGGTCACTAAGGGGTCAGGCCCAACCCCCTGAATTTTACATACCATAAAATACCATGTATTGTCTGCACCCATGTATAGTGTGCAGCCGGAATTTGCGGCTTAAAACCTTGGAAAAAAAGTATTTATATAAAAAAGTCTTATATAATGCGCATATCTTTTTCGTATGACGATGAGGCAGCCATCTTGTTTACTTGTGGTTGTTTTGCGGATGTTCGATTGCACAACAGGTGGAAATGTTCCACAAGTCAGGTGTAATGCAACGATTATTTTCACACCTTTAGTATCCACATGTATTTGCATTGTTTCCTTGTTAAAAGCTGATAGTTTGAGTAATAATCAGAAACTACCGACACCGTCTTGTTTTTTTTTCGCAAGTCTCTTAACAAAGGCTATTTGAAGTACACAATAATCATGAACCAAACAGCTCTGTCCAATACGAAACTAACTTGTCAAAATTTTGTAGGATTAAATTGAAATTAATGAAATACTGTTTGTTTATGAGCGCTCACAATAATGACGATGCAAACATCACATCTGTTTGTATGTCATCATTTAATTATTATGTAAAGCACAGTACAGTACAGAACGGGATTTCCAATTGAAGCATAAGAAATTGTAAACACCAAAATGAAAAAGGGAAAAATGATTTTGTATGCATTTATTGTACAAAACCATGATAGAAATCACAAATAGACAACATTTTACAGGCAAGTACATACAAACAAGCTTTAATATCAATTCTGTGCATGAAATATACTAATAGACTCTACTGATACAGCTTCCTAGTGGGTGGGGTAAAGTTTGGGATAATACGAAAATATTGAGTTCCCTTGTATTGTGTGCACCCCCTCTTTCAGAAATGAATTATAATTTAAAAAATTGCGCACAATACATGGCATTTTACGGTATGACTTATACCCTCAAAAAATGTTCAGATCCCCCACCCCTAAACCATATATATTCTTATTCCTCATGATGAGACAGATTGAATGCCCCACCCCCTCAATTTTACTTATTACCTTATATCTCAAAAACTGTTCAGATCTCCATCCATAGATCATATATATTCTTGTTCCTCATGATGAGGCAGATTGGATTGTACTTCTTTAGTGTTCCCGGGAGGTCACAAAGGGGTCTGGCCCCACCCCATCAGTTTTACTTCTGACCTTCATTTCAAAAACCATTGAGATTCTCTCCCCTAAACCATATACTGTATAGCGGGTATTATCTGCGGGGGTTTTATTTTGGCTTTATTGGCGGAAAATCAAAATGCGCCAAATATAAACACCGCTAATACAAACCTCCGTAGTTATAAGTCGCCGCCATATTGTTTACTAGGGGACATTACTCTTATTAAATTTTGTGTTAAAATATGTATGTATTAACTCCCTTAAAAAACAAGAATTATGTTGTGAATTAGGTACGATTTATTATGTAAATGAACAACATTAAGTATTTTGAATAACACAAAGTAATTGATACAAGTTATATAATTATGTAGCAAACGAAAATACAGACAGACAACACAGTCAGGTGATTAATGCTTGTATGAATACCAGCACTTGGTTCAAATACCAGCCTTCGAGAACGCCTCTGCAATCACATCTGGCCTCTCTTTCAGCTTCTTTGCAGATGTGACTAGCCACTTTGCATGTATTGCTTTTATATATGATGTACGCAGATCAATGTTAACATTTATAAATTAATTTATAAAGGCTTACATAAGGTAAGTAAGTGTCTATTCCAGTACTAGTATTTGTTTAGTGTCGTAATAGGTTTCGCAGTTTTATAAAACAGTTTATCACACCTTTAAAGACAGCGTACCGTGAATGGCGTAAATACAATGGTCACAATAAATACGATAGATAGTAAACAGTTTTACCTTTCTCTTCCATGGTCCAGTTGCCACATGGTACAAGATTGACTCCTTATCACCTTTACAAACATTTACACCTACTTATACTTGCCCTCTCATTCTGATTTCACATTATTTATATAATCCGATAATCGTCAATTATCATACAGGTAGCGTACCGTATACGACTCAGACAGACAGAGTTATGTACCTTTGACCATCTTTTACCTGGAGGTTAAAATTTGGCGCTCAGTGTAATTTCCGCCAATATTTAGCATCGCCAATACAAAACGCTCTTGTTTACGCGAAATTTTTGCCCCGCAGAAATAACCCGCTATACAGTATATTCTTGATCCTCATGATCAGATGAATTGAATGGTACTTCTTTGATGTTCACATGTCTCACCAAGGGGTCAGGGCCCCACCCCCTCAATTTTACTTATGACCTTATTTCTCAAAAACCATTCATGTATGATTGTCTAAAGAGAAGCTTTGTTTTGGAGACTTAGTAACAGTTCACGGTTACAATTATTTCTTGTTCATCCTTAAATTTTGTCCAGAGCTCATATAGTATAATAAAGTACCCATCAAGTGACAAAGCACAGTTCAGGGAGCATCCACCAGTTCTACCGGCACTTGTCATACTAAGTTTTTGTCTTGACCATAAATCAAAAAGTATAAAAGGTATCAAGATGAAACTCATATGTGGATAGATCTAATTGAGTGGACAGTTGCAGTTCTAGTTTATTCTAAAGTAAATTTCACAACTTCCAGGAGAACAATTGCACAATTGTTATGCAGTATAAGCAATTATGATTAAGTGGTAATGGTTACTATAAGAAAGAACGGAAACTTGAAGTCAAGATCTCAATATATTGCAATTTAAGGTTCAAATATCGCAGTATATTGCAAAATTATTATTGCCTGCAATACCCAGCCCTTATATAGTTACACTTAGAAATGTTTTCATTATTGCATAGTCTAGATGATTTTAAATGGTTTCTATGGAGATACCTGTAAAGCTAGGGAAATTTTAGTCATTTTCAGATAAAGACTTGATTTTACCTTTGCATTTCAGATAAAAACTCGAAAAAGATCATTTATTGTGTCACATGCTGTAAGCAGAGGTGACACAGGGGTCACTTTTCCGTAGTCTGTCTGTCCCTTTTGCTGTTTGTCTGTTCTTCACTCTTCATCAGGTGACACATGTTCCAGAAAACACTCTTGTTCAATCAAATAATTATGTCTACCCCCATTTTTATATTGTGGAGACATATTGTTTTCGTTTGAGTTGTCTGTCTGTCTGTCTGTCTGTCTGTCACACTTTTAGTCCGGAGCATAACTAAGTATCAAAGCTATTAACTTGAAGCTTCACAGGTGGATAGATCTCATGGCAAAGAAATGCAGTGCCCAAGAACCCTAACTCTGTGCATCATATTTTTAGCTCACCTGAGTAAAGTTCAGGGTGAGCTATTGTGATCCTGTGAGCGTCCGTCGTGCGGCGTCAACAATTTTTAGTGTTTACGCTCTATCACCTTTATTTTTTAAGCAATCATCTTTAAACTTTAAGACAATGTTTATGACCATAATCTCTCGATTGAGTTCGATAATGGCTGAGATTCGTCAATTAAGTCAGGAGTAATGCCCCTTTTAATATTCCAAAAATGCCATATTTCACGTTGTTTACACTCTAGCATCTGCATCTTTTGAGCAATCATCTTCAAACTTTATGGCAATGCTTATGACCATAAGGTCTCGATTGAGTTCAGTTATGGCTGAGATCGGTCAATTAGGTCAGGAGTTATGCCCCTTTTAATAATAAAAAATGTCATATTTCACTTTGTTTACACTCTAGCATCTTCATCTTTTAAGCAATCATCTTCAAACTTTATGGCAATGCTTATGACCATAATGTCTCGATTGAGTTTGATTATGGCTGAGATCGGTCGATTAGGTCAGGAGTTAAGCCCCTTTTAATATAAAAAAATGCAAGATTTCACTTTGTTTACACTCTAGCATCTTCATCTTTTGAGCAATCATCTTCAAACTTTATGACAATGCTTATGACCATAATGTCTCAATTCAGTTTGATTATGGCTGAGATCAGTCAATAAGGTCAGGAGTTAAGCCCCTTTTAATATAAAAAAAAATGCCAGATTTCACTTTGTTTACACTCTAGCATCTTCATCTTTTGAGCAATCTTCTTCAAACTTTATGGCAATGTTTATGACCATAATGTCTTGATTGAGTTTGATTATGGCTGAGATCGGTCAATAAGGTCAGGAGTTAAGCCCCTTTCAATATATAAAAAAATGCCAGATTTCACTTTGATTACACTCTAGCATCTTCATTTTTTTAGCAACCTTTTTTAAACTTTAAGATAATGTTAATGCCCATAATCTCGCAATCGGGTTCAATTATAACTGATATTGACTAGTTAATCTAGGAGTTATGCCTTTTTCACCATAAAAAAAAACAGATTTCACTTTTACACGCTAGCATCTTTATTTCTTAAGCAATCATCTTTCTCAGGTGAACGATCAAGGGCCATCTTGGCCCTCTTGTTGGAATTATTGCCCTTTGTTAAATTTCATACTTAATTTTTGTCTGGAGCATAACTCACTAAGTACCAAAGCTATTTACTTGAAGCTTCACAGGTGCATAGATCTCATGGAGGAGAAATGCAGTGCACAAGAACCCTAACTCTGCGCATCATATTTTTTAATTATTCCCTATTGTTAAATTTCATACTTAATTTTTCCAGAGTGTAACTCACAAAGTATCAAAGCTATTAACTTGAAACTTCACAGGTGGATAGATCTCAATGAGGGGAGTGTCATGCACAAGAACTGTTACTCTGCACATCATATTTTTGGAGTAACTGGCCTTTGTTAAATTTCAGAATTATATTTTGTCTGGAACATAACTCAAAACGTATAAAAAGCTATTAACTTGAAACTTCACAAGTGGATAGACTTCATGATGGAAAAGTGTCATGCACAAGAACTTTAACTCTATAATCATATTTTGGAGTTATTGCCCTTTGTTAAATATCATACTTATTTTTTGTCAAGAGAAAATTTCTGCGCGCTATATGACATATTTTCTTGAAACTTCATAGATGGATAGATCACATGGAGGAGAGGTGCAGTTTTCATGAACTGTAACTCTTCACATAATATTTTGGAGCCTTCCAGCTGGCTTGCGGTAGGTCTGTGGTTCTACCTGGATGCCTCCGTGCATTCAGGGTCTCCCTCCACCTGTAATTAGCTGGACATCGCTTTATGACTGAAATACTGTTGAAGCGACGGTAAACTCAAATAGTCAAGTCAGTATTTTGGAGTTACTACCCTTTGTTAAATTTCATACTTATTTTTGTCCGGAGCATAACTTACAAAGTATTAAAGCATTACTCATGCATTGTGAGACATATAACCTTGAAACTTCATGGGTGAATAGACCTCACAAAGGAGAATTGCAGTGCACAAGAACCTTACTTCCTTAAATCATATTTTTGGAGTAATTGCCCATTGTTTAATATTCAATTAAGTTTTGTCCAGAGCATAACTCATGAACTATGAGACATATAACCTTGATTTTTTTCCGCTTTTATACAATTTAGTGGCCTTAAGATAACTCCTGTTTGACTCATGCTGTTAAAATTAATTTCCATTTATGGAGAGAAATTAATGAGAGAAAGTGTCATGCACAAGGTTCATATCTCTGGCCTCAGTATGTTTAGAGTTATTCCTCCTTTTTTCTTGACCATAAGATAACTCGTTCTACTTATGCTGTTAAAACAAAATTTCAGTTATGGAAAGAAATCGATGAGAGGAAGTCTCACACACAAGGTCCATAACTCTGCGCGGAGCTTTATCAGTATAGTCAGCCCTCTAACTTTAACTATTTGAATATGTCACTGTGTGCCTTAGTGTATATGTGTGTGAGAGGGGAAGGGGGTGGGGAGTACATCAGTTTACAAAAACAAATCTCTAGTTTGATGTTGTTAAAGGTGAAGCTATCACAGAAGGTGATCATTACCGGCTACAGCACTTAAATATGTGTTAACAGATGTGTTTCAGTTAACAGTCATGTTTAGTTGCATAAGCTATATATTTAATGTCTAAATCAGTCAGTCAAGGGACCAAGAGATGTGACTGTTTTAACGAGCTGGCTGATAAAATAGACATACATAAAGTTATTATGAAATATATTCTTCCTGGGTCTTTATAATAAGCTAACACAGGTGTAAGTGTTTGTGTGGTTTCGGCTTACAGTTTCATGTGGCAAATCTGCGCCTACATTCCAACCACGCTTCCCAAGACAGACCCTTTGACAGTGGCCCTCAAGTCATCCCAGCTGAGTACCTCATTTGTCCTTGAGACGTTTATACATGCGAAAGAAAAGGTAATATTTTATGAATATATGCACTCATAGAATTTACAAACTGTTTTGTGTTGTTCTTGGAATCCATATCCCAATAAGACATAAGAGTTTGAATCTCATTAAGAGGTAATTTTTCCATGGTCATTTAAGGGTCACTCCAGGAAATAGAAAGTAATAAAAAGGAAGAGTAAAACCTTTTACTAAGTTTTATTTTATAGAAATAAGGTAAACTTTTCATCTGAAAGAATACTGTCATTTGTCATAATCACATAAATCAAGTAGGGTAGTGCCATCCAATATTTGTTCCATTTTAAGCAAAAAATAAATATATTCAAGTGTGAAAATTAAATATATTCAAGTATGCATAGATAAACTAATGCATGACTAATATCTGTGATGTACTTTTCTATCTTGCTCTTTTGAAATAATTTGTGTTCATAATATGTTTCAATACATATACAATAACATAAGAATGCTTTAAAGTCTTGTATGAAATAGTTTCTTTTTAAGTGTCAGTATTTAAGACCCTTACACTGTTGTTGTTCCAGCCGACGATGGTGCAGTGGATAGAACTTCTGACAAAACAGTTCAACTCCTGCCAGGCAGCCTGTGAGGTAGGTAACTCTCATTATCTAGCCACCTGCCTCTTGATTTCACCATGTCACTCCATGTCAGGCCATGAATTGCCTGATGATAAGATTGACAGTTTTCTTGTCTGAATAGGTTAAACCCTTTCCCTCATTGAGGAAACCATGAAAAGACCTATGCGAACAACATAAAACCAGATCAGCCTGCGAGTAACTTGCAGGCTGATCAGGTTTTATGCTGTTTGCTGCTCCTCAGTGGTCTGAAAATGAGGACTTTATAATTAAATTTGGTTAGGTTTAACTGTGGTTTTCTGCAGATCAGGCTTTATGTGGTACCTATTGAGTGTGTCAAAATGAATCTATATGAGGGAAAGGGTTAACAGTGTATACTACTGACGGGGGGATAAGAGCTGATAAGCCTGTGAGTCATGGTCAAGCTGCCCTGTATTTGATTTATACTAATTACAGGTCAAGTACCTCATTTCCATGGTAACTTATCATAATGTCTTACATGGTCACAAAGGGGGAGTACAGTAAAGGTCTAACGCTCATTTGATTTCAGGCCATCCTGAAAAATGTCAATGTTGTAATGCCCTGGCATTACTGATTTTACTTATATTTTATTTATCTTTGGGTTGACAGTATTTATCTGTTACTGGTGATTTTTGCAGCGCTCTCTGGCAAATCACATAAGTTATGACAGTTGGATTGACTTATATGTCAGCTCAACTAGCCAAATTAATGCATTACGCCAGGAATTTTCTCTACACCTCCGTGTCACACAAGCACTCTTGCCTCGTTGTAAACATGCCATGTAATCCATTTCTTACTGTCTGTATTTAGATATCCAGTGTGATTTAAATGCCATATCCAGCTTGATTCACTTCTCTAAGTTATTGCTAAGGTTTATGCCGAGTAAATCCATTTAATATTAGGTAGAACACTGTAATTTATAAGTCTAAAACTGCTCATGCCTAGCTGTTTACACGTGGGCAGCCATTTTGTATTTACTATTTCCGGCTGTTGCTAGGGGCAACTGAACTGATGCTGGATTGATGGTTTCTAACTGTACTGTACTTGTAAACATTATGGCCCAGTTTATTAACCCTAGAAAGCGATCATACCAGGTATATGGGCCAAGAAGATACATTTTTATTGTGTTATAGGATATGATCTTCGTGTTCTATGTATTTTTAACTCGTTTATGCACTATTGCAGCAGGGTGTGCACTCTTGCGGCATTTTGGATGCATTTGAATCGACGCAGTATTAACGTCACATACAAGTAGCGGTTTAAGTGCAAATGCATCATAAATGCAACATTAGTGCAACAGTTTGCTGCATGCTACCGTGGTAGCACTGCAGTTGGTATAAATACCCTGTGTCCGTTGTACACAGGGACTTCAGGCTTCACACTTCAGACTTTAGGTTCAGGCTTCAGATTTCGAGCTTTGGAATTTATTTAAACGCCGTTCAGGCAAGGTTACCGATAATAAACTCAGGTACTTTAATTACTTAGTGCCGTGGTTAATGATTATTCACTTTAATTTTTTTTTACAGTAACTTTTTGTGACTTTTAAACCATACAACACATTTTTGTTTAGTATCAAAGTATACTAGATTTTAACTCTGTACTTTAACACGTTTATGAGATAAAGTAGAACTCCGGTTTATGCTTATTATGTGTGTATGCATTATTGTGCCAAAGACTTGTTTAATGCATTGGTAAATTTAGGGCTTTCCACTTGGTGGTTTGAAGGTATTTTTGCATACTTTCAAGGATCTCTAGATGTATATCTAAGTGGAGGTAGAATTGTTAATTTATTGGAGTCATTTTATCACATTGTTTATTGTTAAGTAGACACAGGATATACCTGTGAAGAATTAAATTTAGTATTGTTTATTGTCTTATTTTGTTCTTTGAGTAAAAGTAGCATTAGGCGAATCCTACACAAATTCTATATACAAAATATCACCTCCCTATTAAACCTGAAGTCCACTCTCAGCATAGTACCATCTAGTAACTGCTGTGATATCCACATGCTGACAGAGTCTACATGCACACGCATATGAAAGTGCATTAACCTGTGACCTGAGGCATTAACCTGTGACCAGGCCCGTGAAACTTGATAGCTTGCGGCAAGGACAAGACCATCCCAAGACAATCGACCATCATAGAACCTTACAACTCAACATAAGCATGCACACGCACACTGAAGCCCTAGCGCGTAACATTATTCCCTTGTTTTTTCTCTCTGCTTTAAAATTTAAACAGTAAATGAAAATGCAAATGATTTATAATTCCTTACAATATAAGCTATTTGTTTCAGTGGTTCCTGGACCACATGGCGGAGAGTGACTGGTGGCCGCAGCAGATCCTCATCAAGTGTCCCAACCAGATCACCCGCCAGGTATGCTCCTTGTCTCCACGCATTCTCTCTTGATTCTGGGCCATCCAGTTCTTGAAAAATACTTGTAGAGAAACATGAAAGTTTCTATTAGAATGTGATTAAATTTTAACTGTCACAGGTAATGCAACTGTAACAGTTTTTGTACAATGATGGGAAAAGGGTTTCATGATATATTATAGCTGCAAAGTTTTCAATGCTGTTCCTAATCTCATACTTGGGCAACCCATTTTAAACCAGTGTTAGGATAGATATTGTCTACTGTACTGTACTTATTAATTATGGCGACTGCCGTTACCTGCTATACAGTAGAATGTTTGAAATGATCAGAAACTGCAACACATACGCATTATTCCTGTGACATGTAAATATATTAATAAGTCTAATCATAAAGTTTTTTTTGCATACACCTCTGTATTTGTTCCCATATATTGTAAGAAATGTATGAGATAAAAATTATTGATAGCACATAATGGTAAATAATAGTTAATGTTTATGTGACATTTGGAAAAAGCTTGCAGACTTATTTGGTTTAAACTGCATAAGCAGGAAGCCAGTTGTTTATTGGGCAAATGAAATGTAGTTTGATTCATTGAACATGTGTTCAGTTCAATAGCCATTGTATAAACAACAGCAAACACACCAATTTACATATTGGTGAGGAATGAAGAAAAATGGAATGGATGGTTCAGGGTTCTATCTGACAATGACAACCTCTGTTTTCTGTTGCATCTAGATGTTCCAGAGACTGCTGTTACATGTGGTCAACAGACTGAGGCCGGCTCACATGGACCTGTACCTTCAACCCTTCATAGAAACGTATGTACCAAGAAATATTACCCTGCATCTAATATCTGAATACATTCTAAATCCTAAATTTTTCAAGCATTTATTTGCTTTTAAAGTTTTATTTGTCAATTGCTCCCTGGTGAGAAGTGGCTTTACTTTATAATTGAAATAGATTTCTAATGATGATAAATATAATCTTTTCTAATTGGTTATTTAAGACAGCTCTCTTAATTCCCTGTTTATGGAAAGCATAACATCACTTTATTTCAATTTTTTGCTGCGAGGGTCAGCTAAGACCTTGGTATATGACCAGTATAATGGTACATATTGTTGGTTTGTTTGTTTATTGGGTTTAACATCCCACGGACAGTATTTCAGTCATTTGGAGTGATGTCTACTTGAGTCAGATATAGATTGCCATAGACATGTGGCATGATACCACACCCAGTCACATTATCCTGACACCGGGCCAACCAGTCCTGCAACTACCCGTATATGCTGTGTGCCAAGCAAGAGAGCTATACCAGTACCATGTTTTACGAACATACTACTGGTACATATTGTTATACCTTGTCATGTTGTAGACCTGATGGAGAGATTGATGTGTCCGAGTTGGGCAACAAGTCCTGCGTCACAAGGTTCATTAAGAAGATGCTTAGTATTGTAAGTTGTCTACAGATTATTGATTTATTTTACATTCATCAAATACCATAGTCTTTCAAGTTTCTGTTCATCCCTCTAAGCCTTTGGGCCAGTTTTACTAAATATCTAAGGAAAAAAAAAATTAAAAAAAATGAAGTCCTAATTCTGCTTTAGTTTTTAACCAATAAGGTAAAAATAGTGTGTGAATATTAAAATTTGTTTTTGAAGAACTTAGTCTTTTAATTTGTCTATAGACTTATGTTACAAAAACTCAAAATTAATGTTTTTAAGAAAATACTGAGATGTCCTTGAAGGCCTAAGACCAAATTGATCAATCTCTTATGTTTAACACATACTCAAAAGGTGCAAAAAAAGTTAATCTTGATCTGTAAATTTTAACTAATTAATTTTCTTTACATGCAAAAGTGATGATTACCAGAGATTAGGGTGCTTTTGTAAATTTGATCATTATCAAAGAAGAAATGAACTGTTTCAAATTTCAAAATACCATTTTTAGCTCGACTATTCGAAGAATATGAGAGCTATTGTAGTCGCCCTGGCGTCGGCCTTGGCGTTGCAGCTTTTGGTTAAAGTTTTGCATGCAAGATACTCTCATGCTTATATCTCAGTATCCAGGCATGCAAATGATTTGAAACATCTTTAATATGTTTAGGGGTATCATACTTTCATGGTAGATAACTCTTGATAGAATATGTTACAAATTATGGCCCCTTTTTAACTTAGAAATTTTGGTTAAAGTTTTGCATGCAAGATACTTTCATGCTTATATCTCAGAGTCCAGGCATGGGATTGATTTGAAACATCTTTAATGTGTTTAGGGGTATCATACTATAAAGGAAGATAAGACTTGATGAAATATATTAAAAATTATGGCCCCTTTTAACTTAGAATTTTGGTTAAATTTTTGCATTCAAGCTACTATCCAACTTATTTCTCTGAAATTGCTTGTGGAATTGACTAGAAAGTTAAGGAGTGTATTCAGGGTCATCAGAAAACCAGGAGGATAACTTTTGGACTGAATTTTATGCAAATTATGGCCCTTTTCTTGCTTGGATTTTTGGTTTAAAGTTTTTCATGCAGTGTGTTATTATGCTTATGTCTCAGTAACTGGGCATGGGATTGATTTTAAGCTTCATAAAAATATTAAGGGGTATCAGACTATCAAGGTATATCATTTTTGACTATTATTATGTTCAGGGTATGTGAAGGGCAAGAATTGAAATAGATTTCATTTGATTTACCAACAAGCATTTTGAATAGTCGAACCGTGCTGTCCTCTGACAGCTCTTGTTATTTTTGAGAACATGGGGCCTTGTTTTATGTGATCACTAATATTTTTCATTTCTACTCCTAAATCTTCACATGAAATTTGCATTCGTTCTTCCCAGTTTGGAGATGACAGGAAATTTACTTATATTTCTGTATAATCTAAATGCTATATACTCAATATGGAAGAAGCTGAGAGCCATATATCTGATATATATATGTTACAGCTGGAACATGGAGTTCGGCCCCACAGCAAATACCTGATGGAGTATTTTGCGTTCCTGTATGAGTTTGCCAAGATGGGGGACCAGGAGTGCATGTTCCTGATCCACACAAACTCCATCACCACCATGGTCAACTTCTACATGGGACAGAAGGCTCAGGAGAACTATGTGAGTGGTTTGAATGGAAGAGGGGGCTGTTGTAACATGCTGGTGATTATTTTGGGAGGTGTGGCTGACATTTTTGAGTATAAAGAGATTAGGCACTAGCCCCTGTCACTAGTATGACATTGATGTGGGAGACAGAGCTATATTTTGTAATATATGTCAGGTAAATGGGGCTGTGAAAGTAAGGTCCTTATGAATGTTTATGTAAAAATATTCATATTTGGGGCAATGAATGATGGAGTAGTCATTCCAAGAAGTGGGGCAGTTTTCTATATATATTGATATTTAGAGATGAGTTTGTCATGTGGCACAATGAGAATTTGCTGTAGTTGCATGTACTTTCTTTTGAGTTGGTTCAGAGTCTGATAAAGTAGCTTGTATGTAGGTGGAGATACTGTCAGATGATGACGAGGAAGAGGAGGTTATCACCATGACAGATGATGCTTACAAGCCCATGTCACTGGACAAGATGATCGCTCTGATCTCCCTGCTGGTGGAGAAGTCACGGGGAGAGGACAATCAGTTACAGATCTCAGACAAGGACTATAACTCTATCATAGCTGGCAGCAAGGTTGGTAGGAGGGTGGCAGTATAGGGTGTGAGGGTTTCAAGTTTAAACTTTATTTATTTTACACTGATTTTAATACAAATAATTGTGACTTATATAAATCACTCTTGATGCTTCTGATTGCGGCGTATGTGGTCATTATTGTGGGAGGAAACCGGAGAATCTGGAGAAAACCCACGTCTGGACGAGCGACCTTTGTACCCTCTCATGTACATGACCATGAATCGAACCTGAGAGGCATTGGGTAGAAACAAAGTGTGTTGCCTCCAGGGTGTTAGGGTCACAGGTAGTGGGAGAAGGTTTGCAATATAGGGTGGTGGAGATACACTTAGATGAGAGTGTTGCAGTGTATGGGAAGGTAGGAAACATAGGATAACAAGAGGGTGGATTTTACTTTGAAGTGTCTTTAACTAAACATATAACTTTATCTGAATAATTTGATTTGAAAAGAATGAAAGAGTTTTAGCTTATACAGTTCATTCATAAGCTCCGATGAATCAGTATGTTGTGTATATCTGCAGGGGTTCCCCTTCCTGTTCAACCAGATCCGGGACAACATCAACGTGAGACAGACATGTAACCTTATCTTCAGTCTGTGTCGCTGGAACGATGGCCTTGCTAGCGCTGTATGTTAAGAACAATATGACCTCATTAATATCCATTGTCAAATTTATGACTTTATAGATAATAATATACTGGACTTTAAATGATATTTGAAGCAGTTGATATTTTTCTTGGCTATGAGAACTTTGTAGAATCTGAGCAAACAGAGAAAACCCTGATCAGACAGCTCCTACCAAGAGCTTTCTAATCGGGACCAACTCTCTTTGCCAAAGCGCCAAAACATGGCTATATGAGGTAAAGGGGTGATTAAGTGAAATTGATCAGAATTTCTTTCCTTTTTAAATCTGTTGTCTTTGTTCAAGTGAACTCCTCTGCATTGATTCTACTATTAGCATTGAAACACTGAATGGTTAAAAACTTAAGGGACATGGGGTTTAATTGTTCTCATTATTTTTAGCTCACCTGAGCACATGCTTAAGGTGAGCTTTTCTGATCGCCTTTTGTCCGTCGTCCGTGCGTCCGGCGTCAACATTTTGCTTTAAACAACATCTCCTCATGAACCGCTGAAGGGATTTTGACCAAACTTCACAGGAATCATCCTTATGATGCCCTCTATCAAAGTTGTACAAATTATTCAGATTGGTTAAAAAAGTAGGTCACAGGAGCTAAAAATAGATTTTAAAAATGCAAACTTTAAAAATCTTCTTCTGCAAAACTGCAAGGCCTAGAGCTTAGATATTTGGTATGTAGCATCATCTTATGGGCCATTACCAAGATTGTACAAATCATGACCTTATGGTGATAAATGCCCCCGCATCAGGGGTCACTTGTTTTACATAGAGTTATATAGGAAAATCTTTAAAAAAAATCTTCTACTATGAAACCATAAGGCCTATAGTTTAGATTTTTGGTATGTAGCGTCATCTAATGGTTCATTATCAAGATTTTCAAAATGGTGGCCCTTTGGAGATAAATGACCCCGCACTAAGTCTTCTCCTCTGAAACCATAAGGCCCAGTGCTTATATATTTGGTGTGTACTATTGTCAGGGCTAAAATGTTTAAGATTGAGTTATATCAGAATTCTTGTCTGTTTAAAAACCTTGTAATCAGTTGTAGCAATGGTACTCAGGTGAGCGTTTCAGGGCCATCATGGCCCTCTTGTTTTACAACCCTTAAATACATATTTTAAAGCCTGTGGGTAAACAATGGTTCACTTCAATATTTTATTATACTGTTTAGAAAGAAACTACAATACAAGACACAAATATATTAAGACTTTAAAGCTTAATAAAGCACCCAATAAGCTTTTCATTGAATTTCTATATTGTATTTCCTCTTCAGTTAAGACTATGGAAAGTAGGTGAGTAGCTTGAATTAAAAAATAAATATGCTATGTATGATTGATGTTATGTTAATATGAAACTTTTTTTTCCAGATTGTGAATATGGTGTTTGGTGCAATAAAGAAATTAAATCCAGAGGTGAGTTTATATGTGTTAAAAAATTTAAGTAGCAAAACATTGTGCAGCAAGTGTGAAGATTATTTTATCAAGCATGGTTGAAATTGTTTTAAATTATTACAAATATGTTATTATTTATGAAATGTGAGCACTGATTATGTGATATTTTGGTGCATTTGGTAAGGAACCTTGTGAGAATAGACAATGTGTAAATCAAAATATTTTTGTTTACAGCAAGCCCAGCCATTCTTCAAACTGATGTCAATGCTAGTGGAGTTTGTGGGTGGTCCTCCAGGAATGCCTCCGTTCACACAGTACATCCTGCAGCGGTTCTGGGAGGTGAGCATCTAGGGATGGGCGTAGCTGGCTCTGGGGTGGTACAGGAAGGGGTGGGATAAAATGCTAGAGTGGGGTTGTTTAGCAGCATGGATATAAATGTTAGGGATAGAACTAAGACAAATATTTGGAGCAGCATGGATATAAATGTTAGAGATAGAACTAAGACAAATATTTGGAGCAGCATGGATATAAATGTTAGGGATAGAACTAAGACAAATATTTGGAGCAGCATGGATATAAATGTTAGAGATAGAACTAAAGACAAATATTTGGAGCAGCATGGATATAAATGTTAGGGATAGAACTTAGAGACAAATATTTGGAGCAGCATGGATATAAATGTTAGAGATAGAACTTAGAGACAAATATTTGGAGCAGCATGGATATAAATGTTAGAGATAGAACTTAGAGACAAATATTTGGAGCAGCATGGATATAAATGTTAGAGATAGAACTTAGACAAATATTTGGAGCAGCATGGATATAAATGTTAGGGATAGAACCTAGAGACAAATATTTGGAGCAGCATGGATATAAATGTTAGGGATAGAACCTAGAGACAAATATTTGGAGCAGCATGGATATAAATGTTAGGGATAGAACCTAGAGACAAATATTTGGAGCAGCATGGATATAAATGTTAGGGATAGAACCTAAACAAATATTTGGAGCAGCATGGATATAAATGTTAGAGATAGAACCTAGAGACAAATATTTGGAGCAGCATGGATATAAATGTTAGAGATAGAACCTAGAGACAAATATTTGGAGCAGCATGGATATAAATGTTAGGGATAGAACCTAAACAAATATTTGGAGCAGCATGGATATAAATGTTAGGGATAGAACCTAAACAAATATTTGGAGCAGCATGGATATAAATGTTAGGGATAGAACCTAAACAAATATTTGGAGCAGCATGGATATAAATGTTAGGGATAGAACCTAAACAAATATTTGGAGCAGCATGGATATAAATGTTAGGGATAGAACCTAGAGACAAATATTTGGAGCAGCATGGATATAAATGTTAGGGATAGAACTAAGACAAATATTTGGCTACAGGTCTATAAAGAACAGACATGGAAGGGGAAGGTTTTTCTTGACTAAGGTTGGACACAGGTGGGTGAAGAATTGACATGGATGGAATTAAGTGAAAAAAGTCAAATCCTAGCAGAAGCTTTTTCTTTTATACTGGTACTTAAACCAGGGAATGTGTTATCTGAAAAGCGACAAAAGAGGTTACTTAGGACTCCAGCAACTGGCAGCTTGTGCAGATGATAAATAGGAACAGATAAGCTACATCTTCCCAGCAATATTAAATGCTTTTACAGTTTTACTCTAGAAATTGGATTAGATTGGCTCATTTTATTGAATAACACACTGAGTTTGTGAATGAGAATAATGATTTTATGTGTCATAGTTTTGCATTCAATGCAATTTTCTAAGCTTGTTACCAAAAGTTGCTTAAATTATTTTTGTGTTTACTAACATATTCTTGAAAGTGATGAGTAATACTAAATGGATATAAAAAAATGTTACCAGTTTCCTTGAATGAAATGTGTAATAGTCATCTTTAATGTCATTGGTTTTTCATCCATAATGTCTAGGACAGTTAAATGGCCAGCTGAATGCTTTCAATAACAGAGGAGTTATTCCCTTTTTTGTTGGAATACAAATGTTTGTTAAAAATTTTTTATACATATCAAAGGACATAGAATTCTTGCTTATTTACGTATGAAACTTAGATAAAGCATTTTGATAATCATTTAAGCAAAATTGTATGTAATGTCTTATGATGACCAGCCTTAAGATGGTTCTCGCGACACATGTTTGAAGTGTTGCCATCTCTCTTGTAAGCAGTTGGTAAATGTGAGCCCAGTGGCCGGCCTGGACTGGATGGCCAATCAGGTGACCCGTAACAAGTTGGCCAGTCACTACATGCTCTCACAGATGGACAACTGGGTGGAGGTCAACCTCATCAAGAACAACAATGCTCGTGTCAGGAACTGTAAGGATACCATTACAGTTTGTTTTCTCTAATGTTACAGTCTATAATAACTAACTGACCAATTTCGATGGCCAAGTGATCAGAGTGTCTGATCCCTGGCCGTGACATACCATAGTCGTAAAAAAATGGTTCTGGTTTAGCACCCTTGTTGGTGCTCAGCATAAAAGCGTAGTTCCTGGATTGGTTGGCCATGTGACAGGGTGACATAGCGTAGTATCATGCCACATGTCTTTGGTGTGATATTGCAGTGTGGCAGCACTAGTACACCTGTCACAAGTAGACATATAGTCACAAAATGACTGAAATACTATTGGTGGGTTGTTAAACCAAATAAATAAACAATGACTTACTCAATTACAATCATCAATATTTTTTCTTTCTTATGTTAAAAGATAAAACATGAAATTCACTCAATATTAAAACATATGAACTATTTTGATGATGGTTTTATTTGCAATTTATTTTCATTATTGCATCATGCATGAAGGATATCTTCTTTTCATATCTGATATTTTTACCTCAGCATTGTTTCCTGGGGGAAAGGCATAGCCGAGACTGAGAATGCAAAAAAAAGCTTTCAAAGTTTTTGCCATGAAAATGAATTAGATGAACAATTAGTCCAAGCAGGTCTAGCCTATTTACTGATCCCAATCCTCAGTGTACAGCAAGTATGTCTACAATTCTGCATGGTGTCTTCCAGCTGCCGGTGCCCTGCTGGTGTCCCTGGTTCCCAGTAACCATTTCCGCCAGACCTACCGCACTTCCCGCAGTGTGCTCAGTCCTCTCAAGGATATACCTGTAAGTTTTCATAAAAACATTTTTTAAAAAAAAACTAAGGATTAGATAAGAGTCAAATGTCTAAGGTATTGAATAGAAAGGATATACATTCTGCTTATATCAAGAATGTTCAGGCTTGTAAAAGTTTTATACATATGTTTTGAAGAAATTATGGATATGATATTTTAGGTTTCTGAAAAGCAATATTTAATGAGCTAAAAAGCCAAGTCTATGAGAAATAAAAGATGAATTCACAGAATTTTGTCTTTGGTGGTCTGCGGAGTTAAGAAGGATGTATTTTTAGATGTTGAAAAACATTGAAACCCAACTGTAATAATTTCTATTGTTGGAAAGATATACATGAAAATAAAATGAATGGAGAGCAAAGATCATATGAGTATTTAATACAAATTATTATTAATGGAAACTTTAATTAATATCTCACTTGAAGTCACTGCATTATATTTGAAAATATTAACCAACATCAGTATATAACATGAAATAGAAGATGAAGAATTAGATTAACTAATATTTTTGAAGTTCATTGTTCTGTTAAAACCTGATGATACTGATAACAGATGACCAATGAGGCACTGTTGACGCTCCACAAAATCTACGAGCATTTGCTGAGTTTGTTGCCGCGCTGTCGTCTCTACGTCGACCCCCAGACTCACGGCACCACCAAACTGATGTGTTACTTCACTGTGATGCAGTATTGTCTCATCTCCAAACACGAAAAACTCATGGTATGTACAGTCTTCCATCATCACAGTACATGGCAGATCCATTGTCATGGAGTTTTCAGGGTTCACCCCTGGAAAATATATGTTTTATTTAAAAAAAAGACAAGTGTCCATACTGTATTGTTCACATGTTTTTGTTGATGAATCTCAAATTCTCAAAAATCAACTTGATGTGTTGAAATTATTTTTTATGAAACTAGTCAACTAGAAGTTTTTAAGCAAGAATAATTTTGATTTTTGTTCATACCATGTATTTCTGTTTTGTCCATAGACATAAAACCTAAATTGGTTTAAACAGTGAACAATGAAACATTCTTAGAATTGCTGATTAGTAAAATGAACATGATGTAAGTATGTGAATAACTATGAACTGACTATGACTCCATTTATATGACAGTTTGGCCGCTACTTTATGGAACTATGGCAGCTGTTCCAGCCCAAATTGTCTGAGCCCCAGATCTCCATGCACCATAACAAGCAGGTAGGTACCCAGCCACACCAGGCTTATCAGACCACCTTAATAACTGTCTGTGTGTTTAATAAAAAAAAGGGTTGGTCAATAAAATGTTATAATTAATATCTTAAAAATATGTAAGACAAAAAAATGAATTGCAGTCTGTTGGAATGTTTTTTAATTAGGACCCAACTTCCTCCATTACTTAACAGAGTAGGGTATGTTGGAATCAATTAGTCCCATCCAACCGTTGGACAGTGTCTTTTTAGCTCACCTGAGCACGTGTGCTCAGGATGAGCTTTTAGGATCGATGAATGTCCGTCGTCCGTCGTCCACAATTTGTTCGTTTGCACTCTAGCATCTTCATTTTATGAGCAATTATCTTCAAACTTTAAAACAATGTTTATAACCATAAAATCTCGGCCAAGTTCGATTATGGCTGATATCGGAACATTAGGTCAGGAGTTATGCCCCTTTTAAAATTCAAAAAACCATTTTTGTTTGCACTCTAGCATCTTCATTTTGAGCAATTATCTTCAAACTTTAAAAATTTTATAACCATAAAATCTCGGCAAGTTCATTATGGCTGATATCGACATTAGGTCAGGAGTTATGCCCCTTTTAAAATTCAAAAAAGCCAGATTTCACATTGTTTGCACTCTAGCATCTTCATTTCATGAGCAATTATCTTCAAACTTGATAACAATGTTTATAACCATAAAATCTCGGCCAAGTTCGATTATGGCTGATATCATACCATTAGGTCAGGAGTTATGCCCCTTTTAAAATTCAAAAAAGCCAGATTTCACATTGTTTGCACTCTAGCATCATCTTCATTTCTTTAGCAATTGCATTCAAACTAATGACATTGTTTATAACCAAAAAATCTCAGCCAAGTTCGATTTTGGCTGATATCGGACCATTAGGGCAGGAGTTACACCCCTTATATTATTTAAAAAAGTCAGATTGCACTTTGTTTGCACTCTAGCATCTTTTTTTTTGGTTAAAAAATTTTTTGGTTAAATTGGCCCTTGGGGTTCCCCTTTTGTTTGCACTCTCATCTTTATTTTTTTATTTGCCCTCTAGGTCACCAGGTCAGATCTTAGAAAAACCTTGTGAACACTCTAGAGGCCACATTTTTAGCCCAATCTTCATCAGATTTGGTCAGGATGTTTGTCTACATGATACTCGGAAAACAGGTCACCAGGTCAATCTTAGAAAAACCTTGTGAACACTCTAGAGCCACATTTTGGACCAATCTGCATGAAACTTGGTCAAGTTGTTTGTCTACATGATATCTCGGATGAGTTCGAAATTGGGTCATGTGGGGTCAAAAACTTGGTCACCAGGTCAAATCTTAGAAAAACCTTGTGAACACTTTAGAGGCCACAGTTTTGGCCCAATCTTCATGAAACTTGGTCAGGATGTTTGTCTACATAATATCTCAGATGGGTTTGAAAATGGGTCATGTGGGGTCAAAAACTAGGTCACCAGGTCAAATCTTAATAAAACCTTGTGAACACTCTACAAGTCACAGTTTTAACCCAATCTTCATGAAACTTGGTCAGGATGTTTGTCTACATGATATCTTGGATGATTTCGAAATTGGGTCATGTGGGGTCAAAAACTAGGTCACCAGGTAAATTCAGGTAGGATCAAAATGTAGGCCACTTAGTCAAATGTTAGAAAAACACTTTAGATGCCAGATTTTTTGTCATTTTGCCTAACACAGCCATCTTAATCAGGTGAGCGACACAGGGCCATCTTGGCCCTCTTATTTTTAATCCTCCTGCTGGGTATCTCTTTTGTTCACTATGCTATGCTTCAAAGTATGGTGATATCATTTTCCTAGGAGTTCTGTTTTACTGTGATCACCCAATGTCTAAATGGCTTGATTGGGTATCATGCCAACTCTACAGAATGACAGTATCAAGGGTTGAATGTCAAGGCAGCCAGCCATGTGTTCACAGTTACATGTGTGTAGAGTGCATTATATGTGTGTATATTGCAGGCGTTGCTGCTGTTCTGGTACCAAGTGTGCCTGGACTGCCCGGAGAACATAAAGCTGATCGTGTCCAACCCCCACGTGTGTAAACACATTCCCTTCACATACATACTGTAAGTCGGTCACTCCATCTCTTTCATATTTGTTTTCTTGTCTACCTGTTTTGGGGTTGTTGTTTTTTTTAAGTTAACATCTTGGCATGACAATATAGAGTTTTTTAACATTTTTGTGTGTGCAAAACTTAGGGTATCCAAATGATTACAGTATTTACTGTGCAGCTTTATTATCACAAAGGATTTGATGTCCAAATCTAAGTAAGAAATTACATTGGACCACATAGCTAGTACCACAGCCTGATTCATAAAGCATCGTAAGTTTGTTACAAAATGAATACAATGAAGAGAGAGTGTACCAAAGAAATGTTAGAGCATATTAATGGGTCTGACCATGTTAATGACGCCTGACCTTTCCAGGGCTGATCATGAGGACCAGGATGTCATGATGTTTAACCGTATGACTCTACCTGCGTATTACGGACTGTTACGTATGTGCTGTCAGCAGTCTCGGGCATTCACACGGCAGCTGGCTCAGCACCAGAATATCTTGTGGGCTTTCAAGAACATCACACCCTACCCCGGACAGTACCCTGGGGTGAGTATCACTGTCTACCTGTTCAAGCCTAGTTTGTGAAATCCTTTCAGGTCTATGATTTATATTCTTGACTGAAAATTGCTAGTTTGCAAATGTTAGGATTTTAATTCATACTCAGATCAATTTATTGTCACCTACTGTAAGCAGAGGTGACATATAGATCTTGTCAGTCTGGCCGTCTGTCTGTCCGCCACTCTTTTTCAGTCATGCTTCAGGAGGTGACACATGTTCCAAAGAACACTCTTGTTCCAAGTATGTTAAACAAGAAATATGTTTAAAAAAGATACTCGGCTGTGGTAACCAGCTTGATGATTAGTGTCTGAATGGTTTAACATGTAATAGCTTTTGTTGTTGGTTTAATAGTTGTGTAATTCCTGTGTCAGTGCAGCTCTTTGAAATACCACGAGACCAAATAATTGTACAATCTCGGTAGACACTTACAGCCTAAAACGTCTGCGCATTAGACTTTGTTTCGTGGGCTACAAAACGAAAACGGATGTTACGTTTTTGTTGAATATAGGATCTGTCAGGGTCGAAAATCAATTCTGAAATCTATGTGTTCCCTATTTTTTAGCATTCTACTCCTTTAGTTTACCTTAAAAAGGTGCAGTGTCTTACTATTGGAGACAAATCGTTCGAAGGGGAAGAAAACTTAAACTTTTAAATCCAACAGAAATCTAAATAACTTGTTTCCGCAACTCCTTTCTTTTCTTTTGACTAAATTTACAATGACCAATGGGAATTTAGCAAAGTATATAATAACCAATGAAAAGCCTAATTTTATTCCACTTCATTACCGTGTGTTTCACAGGAAGTCAGGGTGAAAATAAACGGCCTAATGGCTGAAAAAAGCAAAACATTCCTTTGACTAAGTTAAACATTTCATTTAAAACTTTTGTATGAGACTGAGTGTCAAATATAGTCAAAGAAGAGTACTATTGGCAGAGGTTTTGACATAATTTGGAGGTCCGTGTAATTAATATAATCACAACCTTCTCATTGCAAATATGATATATAAGTATTGCATGGCTCAGACATAGAGACCAAACCAATACATCTTTATAGATCTTCAAATCAAGTTAAAAGTCTCTTTTTTCTACATCACAGTCATTTGAAAACTTTCAGCCAATACTAATTTCTCTATGGTTAGGGAATGCTGCCACTGAAACAAGGCACACTTACATGTCTAGAGTTTTATATGATTGACTTTCATCAAATTAATGAAACAGGCGGTTGAGGAGCTGTTCAAAATGATGAGGTTGATGGCAACCAAGTACCAGGACTCTACTGATGATGACATCAAGGCCATATACAGTTTCAAACGCAGCACCATCCAGCTGTACTTACAAAGCCTGGATGCCCGCTCTGGATGGCAGACACTTATCTGGTATGGACCACTAGTCATGAAACACCTGGCAACATAGAAATTTTGATGGGGGTATATAGAAATTATTTTGGCTTTGCATATAAATTTTGATGGGGGATATAGAAACCATTTTGCCTTTGCATAGAGGTGCGCAGTTCTACTGGTATAATGGTAATCCGCTTTCTGAAGCAGCTTGTGGTACGAACTGGTACAAGGATGAATAATACCGGTACTTTCGTAGTTTCCATATAACAGAAAAGAGCAAGTACAAATTTTCCATAATGTTGTCGTAACTGGTAATTTCCTTGTTTAACAATATCAAAAACATGTATAGATATGATATAAATGTATCAATTTCCATTTGAATATTAGAAAATACAATTTTATTTGAAAGTATTCACTTATTACCAATAATAACCTTGAAAGGAAATAAAAAATTGCTGACATTGACGAGCATGAATTTGATGTAGTAAGTAACACAAGTCACGGAATATTTTGTGCGGTATATTGTGGTACATACCATGGTATTTACCTAAAAACCACGGTATATTGGTACAGTTCCAACCCGTCATTCCCGCCTCTAGTTTTGCATAGAAAGTTTTATGGGAGGGAAATAGAAATCATTTTGGCTTGCATAGAAATTTTTATGGGAGGGATATAGAAGTCATTTTGGCTTTGCATAGAAATTTTTATGGGAGGGATAGAGAAATCATTTTGGCTTACATAGAAATTTTGATGGGGGGATATAGAAATCATTTTGGCTTACATAGAAATTTTGATGAGGGGGATATAGAAATCATTTTGGCTTACATAGAAATTTTGATGGGGGGATATAGAAATCATTTTGGCTTACATAGAAATTTTGATGGGGGGATATAGAAATCATTTTGGCTTACATAGAAATTTTTTATGGGAGGGATATAGAAATCATTTTGGCTTACATAGAAATTTTTATGGGAGGGATATAGAAATCATTTTGGCTTACATAGAAATTTTGATGGGGGGGATATAGAAATCATTTTGGCCTACATAGAAGTTTTGATGGGGGGATATAGAAATCATTTTGGCTTTCTATCTTTTTCTTTCTTTCTTTTTTTTCTTTTTTTTTCTTTTTTTTTTGTATAATAAACCTACATTTTATCTGATTGTTGGGAAGGACCATTCCATTAATTGCAGATATATAAAAACAAATTCACTGTGCCTGTAGCCGTGTGTGTTTTGACTTGTTCACACACATATAAACTCACTCAGTTTCTGATGCTTCTTCAAAGAAGTTGATCTAGTCATGTAAAGAAGTTTTCACTGTCTAGACTATATGAATTAATGTGTGTGTTATTTATTTTAAGACAGAGCCCAGACATCCAGGGAAACATGAAAAACATAAAAAAAACTTTAAATTTGAACATATATAATTTTCAGTATGCAATTATAAAACTATTACAAAAATAGCATTACATAGAACATATACTTTACATTATGGCATCAATGTCACATCAAAAACAGTACACATATATAAAAGGAATGGCAAATAAAGACGGCAATAACTGAAATAAACTTCCTTTGATCATCAATATAAAAATTGTCATGAGGAAGTGTGAAAAGGGGGACAATTCTAAGCCACCGAGGATGGATGGTGTCATTATTGAGCTCTTGAGCGCTCTCTTATTTCATCTTTGTTCCCTGAACTTAATACTTAATGCCAAAAATATGTCTGCTCTCCTGTATATGTTATGTCTCCAGTATACTCCTTCTGTATATTTTATGTCTCCAGTATACTCCTTCTGTATACTTTATGTCTCCAGTATACTCCTCCTGTATACTTTATGTCTCCAGTATACTCCTCTTGTATACTTTATGTCTCCAGTATACTCCTTCTGTATACTTTATGTCTCCAGTATACTCCTCTTGTATACTTTATGTCTCCAGTATACTCCTCCTGTATACTTTATGTCTCCAGTTTCTCCTTGTATACTTTATGTCTCCAGTATACTCCTTCTGTATACTTTATGTCTCCAGTATACTCCTCTTGTATACTTTATGTCTCCAGTATACTCCTCCTGTATACTTTATGTCTCCAGTATACTCCTTCTGTATACTTTATGTCTCCAGTATACTCCTCCTGTATACTTTATGTCTCCAGTATACTCCTCTTGTATACTTTATGTCTCCAGTATACTCCTTCTGTATACTTTATGTCTCCAGTATACTCCTCTTGTATACTTTATGTCTCCAGTATACTCCTCCTGTATATTTTATGTCTCCAGTATACTCCTCCTATATACCTTATGTCTCCAGTATACTCCTCTCCTGTATATTTTATGTCTCCAGTATACTCCTCCTGTATACTTTATGTCTCCAGTATACTCCTTCTGTATATTTTATGTCTCCAGTATACTCCTCCTGTATACTTTATGTCTCCAGTATACTCCTTCTGTATACTTTATGTCTCCAGTATACTCCTCTTGTATACTTTATGTCTCCAGTATACTTCTGTATACTTTATGTCTCCAGTATACTCCTTCTGTATACTTTATGTCTCCAGTATACTCCTCTTGTATACTTTATGTCTCCAGTATACTCCTCTTGTATACTTTTTGTCTCCAGTATACTCCTCATGTATACTTTATGTCTCCAGTTTTTTAAAATTTTTTAGAGGTTGGGTCTGCCTGTTCCGAGCTGACCCGACTGAATTAGGATTTAATTTTTTATCAACAAGGCTGACATCTCTCCAAACTTGGTCGTCATCCAAGAATAGAAAGTATTCACTGTGCCATAATAAGGAGAGAAACCAGCCTCATTTTTTTAATTATTTGTGTATCAATACAGAGTAGAAAGCTTTAATGTATATTTGCAAATGTAGTATGCAGATATGAAGTACTGACACCATCCAAACCCCAGTAGCCTATAACTTTCCGCCACAACAAATTGCTATAAAAATACTATTTGTCCCCCGTGTGTTATTTATTTATTTTCACAATCAGATGTGTAGTTTTTATGTTTATTGCTGCAGTGCTCTGAAGATACTGGTGGACAGTGAGAATGATAGGTTGTTGGTCCTCTATCAAAAAGGACTCCAGATGATGACGGAGGTATGAGCAATGTTTAACCTTATCACTTAAAACTATATTGAGAATCCTAGGCTTTCTTTTTTTGCCTTGAAAGTAAGCATTGAAATATAACCATATCTATAGAAGTGTTGTTTGAAATATTCCATGCACTTGTTTTGCTGTACGGAAGAAATAAACTTGCTTTTTTTTTAAAACCTGTGCACTAAGCACATATTTTCCACTCCATGTGTAAGTCCTTCTGTATTGTTTCAGGCATTCAACACACTGCATGTGATGTACCACGAGGCGACAGCATGCCATGTGACAGGGGACATTGTGGATCTCCTCTCCATCATGCTTCAAGTACTCAAGAATGCCCGTGTCTACATAGAACAGAAGAAAGGTAACCTGCCTTCTACAACTATGTATTTCTACCTACCTCGTATCATGTCATGGAGAAACATTGTATTCTTGACAGTAACATGAGTTCCTGAGTAGCATAAAGATTGTGATTTTCACTCATGCATTCAAACTTGAGTTTGAGTATTTCTATTTGAATTCATTTTCATTTGTTGTATCAACCAGTTTGTTTCATTTGATGTATTAAGCTTTTCATTTAAAGGGATTTTACCTGTCAGAATTAGGAAATAATTAAATTGTAAACTTAGCTTTTGAGAATGCACATTTTTATGACAACATTCAGAAAAACATCCCCAGAGTTAGAATAAAAGAAAAAGAACTTAGAAAGGCGATTCAGACATTTACATTGAAAAACATCCCCAGATTTAGAATAAAAGAAATAAAACTTATAAAGGAGATTTAGAATGAAAGGCCACTGTAGCTGTATAATGTTCATAACAAGAATAACAGTACAGTGTAATGTGACAGTCGTAACAGTGTGGTTGCGTTGACTACAGGTCCCCAGGCGGGAGATGTGAAGGCATACGTCCACAGCTGGGACGAGAAGATGACCGTGGTGAAGAAACTTCTCACCCTCCTCAACTCCTACACTCCGCCAGAGATCCGCATCATCAGTATTGGTGAGGGAATTATTTCCTACATACGTCCTGCATCAGTTTAGCACATTTTATTGTCAATTTTTAGCTCACCTGAGCACAACGTGCTCAAGGTGAGCTTTTGTGATGGTCCTTCGTCCGGCTTCCGTCGTCTGTTGTGTGATGTGTGTTGTCAACAATTTGGCTTGTTAACACTCTAGAGGCCATATTTTAAGGCCAATCTTCATGAAACTTAGTCAGAAAGTTTTTCTCCATAAAATCTTGGACAAGTTCGAAATTGGGTCAAATCTTATGAAAACCTTGTTAACACTCTAGAGGCCACATTTTTGGCCCAATCTTCATGAAACTTGGCCAGAATGTTTGTCTCCATAAAATCTTGGACAATTTCGAATTTGGGTCATGTGGGGTCAAAAAGTAGGTCACGAGGTCAAATCTTATAAAAAAAAACCTTGTTAACACTTTAGAGGCCACATTTTTGGCCCAATCTTCATGAAACTTGGTTTGAATGTCTGTTTACATAATATCTTGGACAAGTTCAAATTTTGGTCTTTGGGTCAAAAAGTAGGTCAATATGAAAAATCCAACATATGTTGCTCATTTATAATCAGGTGAGTGATTCAGGGCCATCATGGCCCTCTTGTTTAAAAATAAACAAAATAATATCAGTATACTGCAAGTATACAAATGACAAAAGGGTCTGTCCACAGTTTTTACAACTTAGATAAGGCCATTCCCAAATATAGGCCATCCTGCAACAAATATAACCATAATTCAACTGATAAGAGTATTGTATACTTTGATTTAGTATATTTTACATATTTAGGAGAGTTTCAATCCTGAAGGAAAAATAGATGTTTTTTAATGTTATCTGTATGGAAGGAAAAAATAGACATTTTTAACAGTTTCAGATGTTTTAAAAAGTTTCATTTGATGGAAAAAATAGATGTTTTAAACAGTTTCAGTCCTGAAGGAAACAATAGTATCATAACTTGAAGTTGTCCATATTTATTTACCTAAGATTTTGATATGAAAGCTGTCAGCAGATTTCTTCCCCATACACTTTTTATCCATTAAAGTTGACTGACTCTTATTTTACAAAGATGCTTAACCCTTTACCTCAAAGAGACTCATTTTGTTGCTTTTACAAACTGACCAGACCTTGATCAGAATACTCCCTCCAGGAGCTCTTTGATCTGAGTATCTTTTGTTAACCCATACAATATTGAAGCTCAGATTCTACACAGTCAGCATTTTCAAAGAAAATTCCATTGTTTCATGTACTATTTAACCCTTTCCCTCATAGAGGAAACCATGAAAAGACCTATGCGAACAGCATAAAACCAGATCAGCCTGCGAGTAACTCGCAGGCTGATCAGGTTTTATGCTGTTCGCTGCTCCTCAGTGGTCTGGAAATGAGGATTTTGTAATTAAATTTGGTAAGGTTTAACTGTGGTTTTCTGCAGATCAGGCTTTATGTGTACCTATTGAGTGCGTCAAAATGAGTCTATATGAGGGAAAGGGTTAAAATTCAGTCAATTAATATTCATCAGGACATAAATTTGACATACATATTCATAAGGTAAAGGGTTTAACATGTCACTATCCTTAACTTTAACATGCTGAGGTAACATGAGAGTGGTTGTGGTTACAGATGTGCTGAAGGAGATGATCCTGAACTACCAAAGTGAATGTATCAATGTCATGGTGCCCATTCTCACACAGGCTCACATCTCATACCAGGACTCCAACCTGCCAAGTAAGTCACCAGCAAGATGTGATCAGCCGTTTTTGTCGTGATGGTATACTAATGCCAGATGCAGTGTTGGCCGTTTTTTTTTGTTGAATAATCTTATTATCCGAAGGCGGCAGGGGATATGGTAATAGTCTCTGTCTGTCCGACCTTCCGTCCCACAGTTTTGTCTTGTCTGTAGCATAACTCAAAAAGTATTTGAGATATGAACTTGAAACTTGAAAGTTGTATAGATCTCATTGAGGAAGAGTGCATTGCACAAGAATGATAACTCTACCATTCATAATATTTTAGTTATTGCCCTTCGTTATTTTTCAGGCATAATTTTTGTCCAGAGCATAAGTAAAAAAATAGGTAGATAGATCTCATTGAGGAGAAGTGCTGTGCACAAGAATGATAAATCTACCCTTCATAACATTTGAGTTATTGCCCTCTATTATTTTTCAGGCTTAATTTTTGTCAAGAGCATAAGTCAAAAAGTATTTGAGATATGAACTTGAACTTCATAGGTGGATAGATCCCGTATAGGAGGAGTACAGTGCACAAGAATGATAACTCTTCCCTTCATATTTTTTAAATTATTTTTCAGGCTTAATTTTTGTCACAGTGACCTTAACATTTTATCTGTAGACTTCAAAATAGGGAATTAATAGGTCTTCACATGGGTTTCATATCTATAATCATTTCAAACATCAGTCTTCATTACCTAACTTTTAAAAAAAAAAATGAATTATTCTATTCTCCAACACATCTTCTAACGAACAAGCATTCGGCGGGGGATGGCCATGTCAACATGGCTCTTGTTTCTTTTATGATCAGGAAACAAGTTCTTTATACAACTCAAATTTTCTCTTCACAGTGGCAAATGGACCCTTCTTTCCAAGAAGAGGGCAAAAACCGATTGGACCAAAATCCAACATTAGACCACCAAGACCACATTTTAACATGTTACTTCATTCTAGTCAAATAGAGGCAGCTAAGGTAAGAAATCTACATTTTTCATGTTAATGAATGTCTTAAGTATTTATATATTTAATATCAGAATATGGGTCTATGCGTATACTGAATTTTGAATTATTGTGAAGAATATGAAAACACAAGGTGTGTAATTAGAGTGATTAATGTCACATATTCTTCATCAATTAGATATATAACATTAGACTTGATTTTCAAATGATGAATGTGTGATCACAGTTCTATTGCATCCCATCCCATTTCTTTATCAAATTACTATTAATGAGGTAGTGTATGAATCCCCTTATGGTTTAGCCCTAGCTAACACTTGCTGGGGCAGAGTTTGCATGCTGGAAAAAAATGTGGTTTTAAATTCCATTAAATATATTTAAATGTTCTCTTTTATCAAAAGGGTGGATATACATTTTTTATCTACTTTGATTTTGAATTTGATCATAAATAAATGAAGACACTTCTCAGTTTAGAATTACTGAATAAATATGAAGGAATTAGCCTACGAGGTTTGGAGTACCCAGTGACCAGTGTCTGTGTGTTTCAGGGTGTGGACGATGGGTATGACATTGCTCTGCAGGACTTCTTCATCCCGTACCATTCCATGGTGGACCTCATGTGTAGAGTGGCTGTCAACCAGCAGATTCTCACTGAACCCATTATCAACCTCAGTATGTATCCCACCATTTGTTTGGTCCCTGTCGATCAAAACTGGAGATTTTCCACAGTTTAAGATTTTTAAGAACTGTATCTCACATTTGTATTGAGCAAGCAGAAGTTCTGTATTGAGTGAAACCTCTCTAAATCACACAGTAAAGACTAACACCTTGTCCAGGTTAGAGAGGTGTCTGGTTTGCAGAGGTTTCACAATATGGAGGTTGTAAATGTTTACAAATCAAATATTTAGTATACCAGTACCTGTATGTATCACACCTTGTATCTCTCTTAACTCTCACTATCTACTAGTATCTTTATATTTTCATATATCAAAATCTGAGATAAAAATTTCCCATGTTTTCAGGTGCCATGGTGGCATATGAAGGTGTTCCTCTACATTCACCATACTTTGCCAAGTTGTGGTATGAAATCTACCACACAGAGGTAGGTGGGCTTTCCGCTCTGGCTTTCTAAATTTAATTCACTATTATTATACCCCCGAAACAAAGTTTGGGGGGGGTATATAGGAGTCACCCGGTGGTCGGTCGGTCCATCGGTCCGTTGCATTTTCCTTGTCCGGAGCATAACTTGAAAACCACAGGTTGGAATTCAATACAACTTCATGCAATGATCAAGCACATGGAGAGGAAGTGCAGTGCACAAGAACCATAACTCCATCTTGACTTATTACAGAGTTATTGCCCTTTGTTACTTTTCCTTGTCCAGAGCATAACTTGAAAAGTACAAGTTTGATTTCAAAACAATTTCATACAATGGTCAACCACATAGAGGAAGTGCAGTGCACAAGAACCATAACTCATCTGAGTAATTACAGAGTTATTGCCCTTTTTATTTTTTCCTTGTCCGGAGTATAACTTGTAAAGTACTGATTGGATTTCAAAACAATTTCATACAATGGTCAAGCACAATGAGAGGAAGTGCAGTGCACAAGAACCATAACTCTATCTAGAGTAATTACAGAGTTATTGCCCTTTGTATTTTTTCCTTGTCCGGAGTATAACTTGTAAACTACTGGTTGGATTTCAAAACAATTTCATACAATGGTCAACCACAATATGAGGAAGTGCAGTGCACAAGAACCATAACTCTATCTATAGGAATTACAGAGTTATTGCCCTTAGTTACTTTTCCTTGTCCAGAGTATAACTTGTAAACTACTGGTTGGATTTCAAAACAATTTCATACAATGGTCAACCACAATATGAGGAAGTGCAGTGCACAAGAACCATAACTCTATCTAGAGTAATTACAGAGTTATTTCCCTTTGTTACTTTTCCTTGTTTTTCTTGTCCTGAACATAACTCGAATATTATACATGGTATATACTTGAAACTTAAAATGTAAACAGATGGTGGCTAGGAGAAGTGCAGTGTCCAAGAACTGTAACCTTATATTTTTAAACTACTGTGACAAACAACCATTATTGACTCTCTATCAACTTTAAATAAAAACTTTACTTACTTATTACTATCACAACCAATATACTATGTATACAGGTTCTTATCTATGCTCTGCCTGAAGTCTGGCTTCTCCTGCATTGAAGTATTTTGCGGGGGTATTAATCACCTTCAGTGATAGCTCTAGTTTTATTTACAAACAGACCTTTAGTAGAAACCTCTCAGCCTGTGAACAAAGACCATTGAATGGATTCCCATCACTTAATTTATTAAGAACATAACCTATGAATAAGAATCACTTCCAGCCAAAGGCCAGTTTTCATTTTCCCTTGAGTGGTCTTTGTTCACAGGTTTTATTGTATAAGGAAATTGAGCAATTACAGAGGAAAATTTGCTAAATTATATAATAAAAATTATACACCCTGCAGTAGAATGAGTGGAAAAACCTTGTATGTGTGTTTTAACTCCTTTTCTGTAACTCGCAGGCTGATCTGGTTTTATGCTGTTCACTGCTCCTCAGTGGTCTGGAAATGAGGATTTTGTAATTAAATTTGGTAAGGTTTAACTGTGGTTTTCTGCAGATCAGGCTTTATGTGATACCTATTGAGGGCGTCAAAATGGTTATATGAGGGAAAGGGTTAATATAAGTTGTAATAACTTTAACAGGTGGACAAGAACTTCATCAAGATCCTGTGCTCCAGCAGCTACTTCATAGACTACGTGGATGCAGTGCTTCTGGATGAACGACTGTCCCTCAACAACCAGAATATCTATCAGTTTTTCTGTAACTTCTTCCCCAAGGTAATCAAATAAATCAGGTGGCACTTGCATTCATAACATTTGGTTATGTGGGGTATGGAAAAAGGATTATATATGCGCTTGATACATTAGTTTTGATTGCTTTCCAGAGATATCCTGTGGTTGTAACCACCTTGTTGCTATGCATCACTTCACATTAAAGAATTGTGTATGCAGTTAACATCGTACATGTGACCGCCTGTTGTTAACAACTTTTTATTTAAACAACCATTATCAATCCAGCCCTGCAACGGTTTTGCTATATAAATTTATCCCATTAAACGACTATTAAACGACCTTGAGAGGTCTCTTAATACAATGTTGACTGTTAAACCTTTTTAATACTGTTTCTGTTGATACCTTGATTGCTTTTATTAAAGACATTGGTGTATATAACAAGCTTTGATTTTACATAGGTGATATATTAAACATGTTTACTCTCCTGCTGTGCGGGATTCACTTGTGTATAGTTTTGTGACTTATCGTAATTTTAAGTGTTTTAGATACCGTATGACATCATTCAGCTGTTGAGGTGTCTTTAAATCAATATTCTATTCTATTCTACACTGTCAACTGTAATTGATTTCATGGATTTTGTCTTGATATCACAACTGTGTACATTCAGCAGCTAATAGGAACAGTCAGTAATGAAAAGAAACAAAAAAGAACTGGGATATATTTAATGTGAGGCAGTCAAAGCCTATGTGTGGTGTTATATTATAGATTCTGTTTCAACAGGTATACCAGCAGGTTTTGAGTGACCAGGGTCGACCACTGCTGGACTCACTGGTGGCATCTATCACCGCTGAGAAGTCAGCACTGGAAAATATGAAGTCAGAACGCGAGCTTATGGCCATCTTCCAGAGAATTGCAGGGGTAGGGTACCAATCATTGTTCTTTTCAAGTTTATAGTAAATAATGCTCAATTATAATTTACTTAGAAATTTCTGTATTTCAAACTCAAGTCATATGCTCCAACTTGAGTGCCAGACGGCTTAATTTCTTTGTGAAAATTAACAACAAAATGCCTTGCAACAACAGAAAACCAGTCAGCTTTCAAATTTTTCCACAAGGCTGATGTATTCTAAAAATGTATTGGTAACTACATTAGTGTTTCCCAATGTTGACAGGACCTGCGTGCGATGTTGCTGATATTCTCAGTGCAACCTCCAAAGCACCTGAACAAGCTGCTGTATGAGAGCCTGCAGTACATCATGCAGGTGTGCCGGGAACACCAGTTACAGGTGCGGGCCGCCAAGGTGAAGCTGCAGCCACGGCGACGCAACTCCTCACAGGAGAGCTGCGAGGGGGATACCTCCATGGAGTCAGGTAAGCTTGACTGGATAGTATTAAGGTTTAGTCATTTAACATCTGCAGTCATTTAACAGCAGGGGCCTCCATTGCCGAAGGGTAAAGTCGCTGATTTAACACTCACTCAGCCCCACCGCATGGGTTTGAATTCCGGCAGGGTCATTGGATTTTCATGTGAAGAAGCCTTCCAGCTGGCTTGCGGTAGGTCGATGGTTCTACCCAGATGCCTCTGTGCATTCGAGGACTTCCTCCACCTGTAATTAGCTGGATGTCGATATATGACTGAAATACTGGTGAAGATTTTATAACAGAAATATTTAAATTAGGACGAAGATCTGTCCAGGCTAGTCTTTTGACTCACTACATAGAGGTCTGACCTCACATCTGGTCCATCTTCTTCTATTTCTATATGCACTTAGAACAGTTTTGCAGTCAGCTCTTGACATGTACACATAACATACATTCACACGGGTTTTATGTTCCTTCATTTCAGGAGAAACCCCCTCCAAGAGAAGAAGAATGTCATCAAGTAGTAGCAAGAGCCAGGAGGAGAGCCCTGAAAGCTCGAAATCAAAATCAGATACTTCAGGTGCTAGAACTGATACAAAAGAGAGCACAAGTGAGAAAACTGACAATCAGAAATCAGACAAAAGTGATTCAGAAAGCAAAACTGAGAGTGACACAGACTCAAGTAAGAAATCTGGTGAGAAAACCTCTGACTCAGAGCCCAATATAAAGGACGGGCTTGGGTCACCACGACCTGTGACAAAGAGTGACTCTCCTCAGCCAGGTACCAGTAAGGAGCCCGAGATACATAGACAGACCTCTCATCAGAGTCAGGATGAAGGTGAAAGTCGCACAGGTCAAGGTCGCAGGAGTAGTGAAGAAGAAGGTCAAAGGTCACGCATTCGAGAGCGCCCTCTTTGGGTAGACATTGTAGCAAAACACATAGAATCTCTATTTTCACTTCTTGCGAAAAATGACGGTGATAGTTAATGATAACATTTTCTTTTGAATGGAAAGAAAGTTTTATCTATATTGATGGAATTGATTAAATAGTCAGTGCCTTTATACCATAAAGGTTATGATATGATAGAATAAAATACAGGAGAAGAAAGCTGACATGAAAATGGCTTTGTGTTCAAGTATTAATCCCATTTAGCAATCAAGCATTTTTTTTTAAACATTTG
>CM037784.1:33500068-33546438 GCA_021229015.1 Solen grandis
CGGTGTCTAGGCAGAAGGCAAATATTTTCCATAAGAACTGAAATTACAAACAAATAAAAACACAGAAATTCATGATTGACCTTTATAAAACATAATTACTTATTGTGAACGATATGAAAAGCATTTAATAAACAGGTACAACGAGACTTGTATTATTTCATCATAAAGTATATCAACTGATTAATTCAATTACTGATAAATTCATTATAACGACATTTTCTTCTGGAACAAGTAGTGTCGTTATATCGAGAGTTCACTGTATACTTATTTTTCTGATTCGGTTTACTTCGCAAGACCTATTCGTGATTTAACGCTGGTTTTCTCTATACAATGTATAATATTAAGATTTACTAACCGTTACGCCAAAATACTTACGGTTTATCGAATAGCACGGTTGCAGAGGACGATAACACGACGTCCAGAGAAGCAGTTGAGAAACACCTTTCAAACATACTCCGCCCATTGAACAGAATCGATACTTTATCATCACTCCAAAGAGGCGAGTCTGCAACACAACATGTATTCTACTAAAACGACAAAATGATTTATTTAAATTAATTTTCCCACTTCCATACAGCATGCAAGCCTTAAACAAAATAATATCGGAGAATGCATATTGCATTGCACAAATAAACATTATTTTGCACTTAAGTTCTATTTATATTACTAATTTACGCACTTTTTAAATATTTTCTAGGAAGCACATAATCCAATTTAAGACGATCAAATGAATTGTTTTAAAATCGAGCACTTGTTCATATACATTCAATGGCATCATTTGGCATAATTGTTCATTGAGTGTCAGGTCCCATTCAAGCTTTCGTTTCTATTGGATAGATCGTAGGTGACTCAATGCATTATCATTTTAAATACAGGTGTTTAAAGCCTATATACTAGGGTTTTATTTTATTTATATTCACCGAATGTTGCGTGGTCGATCCCAGCTGGGGCAACTATTTTGAGTTTAAAAAGTCTTTATACGGAAAGCACCAGCAAATGAAATATTTATAAAAGAAGTACGCATTTTATATGCTGCCGCATCAGATAATGCTACCGGTGCGAATTGGTTCTCTCTTATTTTGTTTTAAATGAGAGCCATGTAATTATGCACTGGTTGTGTACGTTTAAATAACTTCACATCCTTATACACTGAAAATAGTTAAGTAATTACCCCACAATTTCTCACTTTATATTAAACTGATTTATGTTCCGTCGAGTGGGAAACAAGTTCTCTTTCAAGTAAAGTCGATCTTTATGTTTACATTTAATTCATTTCAGAAAAGTGCAAGTGGTATTTGTCATTGGTTTATACATAATCAGTTTATTACCAGAATGCGCAACTCGCGTCCCCTTATTCTCTGTTAACATATGAACCAGCCTCGACGTAAATGGGAACGGCCTTTATCGAAGTTGCGCGAATTTATGGTCAGACCCGATTGTCATTTGTACGACATATATTTGCAGAATACTGATATCGTTTCGTTTATGTTTTAAATATTTTAACAATAAAATATGTTTAAATTAAAAAAATAAAATAAAACTCGCAGACTATCGGTAATGCCGCAACAAGAAAATGTTTCTTACAATAAGGGAATGGTTAAATATATGAATTCATGGCTTTAAAACTTGACTATGACCATTCATTGTAAGTACACAGCCTGTTATTTACCTTTTAAGACAGATCCAGACAAAATGATAATTGCACATCTCCTGAAATTCTCAAGACTGAGAGACACCCTGTCAGTGTTAAATTGGTAAAATATTTAAAATTGATCTAATAGACAGGCACTTGCAAGTGAATTTATTGTCTTTGAGGCTATTATTTGATTTCAGAGCCAAACATTCAAGTGTTGTACTCTTTCTTATCGACGAAAGCACAAACTATGTATTAATATGTCGCCTGTTTCATCTCGGTGGCAATTTCGTCCGTGTAAGTCTGAATAATAATAATTACGTCGCTATTTTCTCGATGGATGAAATGAAAAGATAATTACAAACTCTTTCATTTCTGCATAACTCTATGCCCTTTTGTTGATTGACCTGTTGTTAGATTAATACGTCGGGCTGTTTGTTTGTATGTTGTGTTTTGACTTGACTTGATTTGACTATTTGAGTTTACCGTCGCTTCGACAGTATTTCAGTAATATAGCGATGTCCAGCTAATTACAGGTGGAGGAAGACCCCGAATGCACGGAGTCATCCGGGTAGAACCACCGACCAAGCCAGCTGGAAGGCTTCCTCACATGAAAATCCGAATGACCTTGCCGGGATTCGAAACCTGCGGTGAGGGGCTGAGTGAGTGTTAAAATCAGCGACTTTATCCTCTCGGCCACGGAGGCCCGTTGTGTTTTTAGCGCTATCTATCGCGTACAGTGAAAAGTATTTGAAAGAGTATGATTTTGTTTCGAAACATAGCACAAAATATGAGAAATAGAGGGATAAAACTTAAATTCGACCTTTATTCCAAACTGGCGCAAAACGGACTTGACGTAAATGTAACGTTCAAGAGGGCGTCAAAGAAAGCTGCCGAATCCTGTGTGAAAATACTTACTACTGAAACGTTGCAAGGTTTGGTTAAAGTCATTAATCTCCTGATCCTCCAGCATAAATGTGAGTTCCCTATCATCCTGTCTCGACGATAAGTGGTCTGCAGAAATATTTGATATATTTAGGCTTAATGCTCCCTAGCTTTTTCATTCAATAGATAAAACATGCATGTATCATGTATCATGCATTACGTTTTACACTCAAACCATATATTCGGTTTCTTTATTAAAACATGTTTGAATTCTTACTATCCGATTAAGGCATTGATTAACAAATCATCTGCTTGGTTTTCAGCATAAAATAGTAACCTTTGTCGTGACGTAATATCGCAATGAGGCAACCCTACGCGTTTTGCTGCTTCCCGAAATTAGTTCAGTATTGTCAATGGGACGTTAATTGTAAACGCAACTGAACTAACAAGTCAATTAATCTTTTAATCAATTAGTCTAGATAAAACTTGAGATCATGCTGTTGTTATCTTCATCATTATTACCTCTGACTGCCTCGAAAATTTTAACTGCGAGTCCACCATCTCCAGTACCAAAGTCTGCACAGACAAGGGGTTTGTTATCCCTCGTTGTTACATTATCTGAAATGTATACCCACTTCTCTTATTAAGCTTAAAAAGCACAGTAAATGAAAAAGTTAAGCTCATGAATTCAGGGATGAGAATCACGTGATCTTTGTTTGGATAAAGTAGTGAAATAAAAAGGCGACAGAGTAAGTTTTCTCCTTAAAATCGCGTCATTTCAATTATAATTATCGTACAGTTTTCGATTAATTCAAGAACCTATGTTCTAGAGTACCTTTCTCTGATCAGGTAAGCATCATTTCTTGTAGTTTTCTTCAACACCCTGCAGCAAAGTTTCGAATCGACAAACTTTTTCATCTGAATTCTTGGTAAAGTAGGCGAGATAGTGAGTTTTGACCACTAAATTCCAAAGTATTTGCTTTATGAAATATGTAATAGCTCTGAAAAAAAGTTTTAAGTCATTGTTGCTACAGAAAGTCAAAATAAGAAAGCCGAAATAAGTTTAAAAAAAGGATAAAGTAGGCTAGGAAAACAAAGAGGATAAAGCAGGCCAGCATTTTCAGCTATTGCTTTGCAGTGAAAAACTCTTTGTAATAACAAAGGTTGGAATGTTATATATTAAAATTATTATTAATATTATTTATTTATTTTTAAGTGGAGAAATCACATTTCATTTCGTAGTAAAGACAATGGTATAATTGTCATTAATTTTCCAAATTTAATTTAATACAAAAATAAAAAAAATAAGTAAAATAAAAAACATACAAAAAACGTATAGACTCTAGTTTATAAAGGGGAGTGTTAGTCTATGAAAACCTACCTATGCATAAAATGTGGAAAGGAAATGAGAAGTAGAACTGGGTACAGTATTCATATGCGTTGTCATGACAATGATGCACCTTGTAAATGATGTCGACAGCCGGCACATTCATTACATTAATTTTTCGGATAAAATATGGCATTTAAATTACGAATAACACTGGTTTGCGTTTGCTATATCACAATAGATTATATATACTAAGAGATTACCCAGATGTGGGATGTTTTCTAATATGAAACCCTTTTTGTGGGGTGGTGAAAAAAGTGGGGTGTTTATATCACTCCGCTTTTTATCGACCCGTTTTTCATGCAGTATTTACAGTATACAATAATCAAGTACAAAACTGAAACATTTAGGTTTCACATGGAAACCATATATGCGCTCGTAGCATTGATCTCCCTTTATACAGACCACTCACAGTCTAGTTTATACTTGCCCTGAATATATATCGCCCCGTAATTTTTATCTGTAAATATATAACACCCCATTTTTCGTAAATAACTATGTTATCGTAAAAGACATCTGGGGTCAAGTAAATCCCCATGGATACAAGGATTTATAAATACACCGCTTATTGAACGACGTGAACGATGTTCCGTGATGATAGCTTAACATGCCATTATTGAAATGACTGCGGGATTAGTAACATGTTTTCAGATTAAAAGATATATTTTCTGCGCATATACATTTCACCCCTTAATTCGGTGTAATTATTGTAATGTTTGATTATCATTAGATTATGTATTCAATTCCAGTATCAGATATGACAAATATTTCACGTAAAATGTAAATGAATATCTCTCAGTATTATACAGCATTGTTTATTTCATGTCTTCTCATAGTGTACCTGTACAAACTGTATTTCATTTTAAGATGATTAGCTAATTCGTTCATTTGTGGCTATAAACGAAGACGTATATGTTCGTTCGTATACAAAGCCAATTGATATTCGATTAATGTATATCAAGGAGACAGATGCATGGGCGAAGAATGCAAGTGAATGACAAAAAATCTGATACTGGTACAACAGTGCACAATTACATGCATAGGTATCTAGAAGTTTTTATCAGCTCACGTGCATTTATCCGAATTTAATTTCAATTTTCATGCAACAGCTTTAGACTCACGTTAAACAGTAAGATGTGTACAGTTTCAATGTTTCAAGGATACATTCAGTCTTGCGCATTCATGCAAAACCTAGTTAAGTGTTGCGCTGATATTCGTATAAAACCAGTGCATGCTTTGATATATGCTTCGCCACTCGTGAAAATATCACTTTTTATGTCCACTCAGTGAAATTATTAATCGATCTTTCACCAAAACAAACATTTTTTTTTCTTTTCATTTAATGATTTAAAGGCCAGAAATTAGCTGTGTTATTCACAAAATTTGTCAAAATTGGCAGGATTACCTCGCGTGCGTGACGTTTAAAATTATGACGTCATTTCTTGCGTAAAACCCAGCACAAATGACGCTCCGATCAATTTATAACGTAGAGTCGGGTTCAAGTTCCAGAGTAAAAATTATGAAAATGGTAATATTCACTATATTAAGCAGTGATATTTCAATTTTTAATTCACTGATATTCCTATCACTTTCAATTGATATCATATTCTTACAATGATATTAATGTATCTGAATTCATTCTGTGTAGAAAAAATGTCTAATAAAATTGCATAATATTCTATGTCTATCTTCTTTAGTATTTATTTTAATGACAACATACATTTACAATGTCAACATTTTTTCTAAATTTATTCAGTTGTATATGTAAGGGTAATGACGTAGGATCCAAGACGATTACCAGTAAACCTTGCACATACCCTATTTTAATTTTGAAATTAAACATAACAAAGAAGAAAAGAAATATACACAAAATTTACAAAATTATTTTTAAAGTTTAATTTTACTTTACATTTAATGATAATCTATTAGATCTAACCATTAGATTGCCAAAATTTGTGTTTTGCAAATGTGGGGTGTATACAAGTATATACATTTCCTAAGCAAATATTTCACTCCGCTCTTCGGTATATGCAATGTGATTTCTGGCTTAACATCTTATTTATGACATAAATTTTCTCTTTCATCGCAGAAACACAAAAATGTATGCTGCCCAAGAACATGTGAGAATAATTTGATATGGCTTATCGGGACTGATCCGCAGTTTGTGGGGATAATAAGTAGATCTTGCTGTGAGAAGCGTCATTATAGTTTCATGGTCTAATAAAACAGTTGCATAGTTGGTGCTTGGGATGATTTTGTAGAAAGCCATCGTTATAAGTATGATTGTTTTCTTTGATTCTCCATTTTGCGGCTGTACATTCTCCTGAGCAATTTTCATAAAATGCTCATATTAAAAAAAAGAATAATCAATTCCTGTAATTCAAACCTTGAAACATGCCAAACTATCGTAGACCTTTTCTATTTCACATTCTTTGCAATCTTTTATTTCGAAACATTCAAGACACATACATGAAACGTTCAGTCCACGATGATTTTATCAGTCTGAGGAAAAAGAACATGAAATATCTAAATATTGCGGTTGTTATCTATGTCTTGGACGAAATAATACCGACATTACATAATATCAAAGTGCTGATAATTTTTGTGATATTTAAGTCAAAGTGTGTTACCACAGTAACAGTATCACGCCGTAGACATGTAGCATGATGTCACATTGTAGCAACGTTAAATGTTGCAACGACGTTAAATGTCGAATTTGACGTTATATGTCGCAAGGCTGACGCTAAATGTCGCAATCAACGCTAAATGTCGCAAAACCTCCTGACGTTAAATGTCGCATCTGTAACGCCAAGTGTCGCAAAAAAATTGCACTGCCGCTATATGTCGCAACATCAACGTTAAATGTCGCAATTCTTCAAAATCACTCTTTTGTAGTATAACTGGCCTAGTTTAAGCTCCCGACGTATCCCGGAACAATGAGCCAGGGTATACCGGGATGAACCGGGTAACAGTCTTTACTTTACCGGTTTGATATATAGAGGATGTTTATTTGTTTTGAGTAGATATGGAGTATATCTTACCGAAAAGTGATTTAATTTAAGCATTTCACGAGTGAAATTATATCACTTTCACTCCTTTATAAGCAGAAATTAATAATTCATTTGATGTTTGTTTTAAGCGTTTTACAACAGTAAAGTTATAACATGATTCAAGTCAGTGGCGGACATACCTGATTTAGAGGTGTACGAGAGACACATTTTTTTCGGGAGGTCCTGGGGTCCTTCTCATGAATTTTTTAATATGGACATGTGAATTTGCGGTGTTTGGCGTGTATTTCGGAGTATTTGCATGGGCAGTACAATATAGGAAAACATAAGGTTGCACAAAAACGTTGAAATTTAATTGCATAAAAGTATGGCATTACGGCACTTTGAATTTCATGTTCATGGCACAATGTAGGAAAATCAACGACAACACGTAGGAAAAAAATATAATTGTTATTACTTTAACGTTTCGGCTAACTCCTTCATCAGGATAACAATACCTTTTTTTGCTTACCTGAGCACATGTGCTCAGGATGAACTATTAGGATCGATGAATGTCTGTCCGCCGTCCACAATTATTCTAGCATCTTCATTTCTTTAGCAATCATCTTCAAATTTTATGAAAATGTTTATTACCATAATATCTCAGCCAAATTCGATTATGGCTAATATCGGCTTATTAGGTCAGGAGTTATGCTTAGAGATATATAGAAATTTCACATTTTTTGCACTCTAGCGTCTTCATTTCTTAAGCAATCGTTTTCAAAATTTCTGATAATGTTAATAACCATAATCTCTAGGCCAAGTTCGACTATGGCTAATGTCAGATTATAAGTCAGGAGTTATTGCCTTTTAATTAATAAAAATGCCAGATTTCACTGTTTACTGTCTAGCATCTTCATTTCTTAAGCAATTGTTTTGAAGTTTGACTGACAATGTTTAAAGCCATAACATCTCAGTCAAGTTTGACTTCAAATTTTGACCACAGGCACTGTTAAGTTCGCGGTATTGAAGTGATCTCATGGATTATGTATTCAGTGCAACTATGCTACAATTTAGTAACTTGTAGAGGTAAAAAAAGACCGGTGAGCGTCTTTAGGACCATCTTGGCCTTCTTGTCTTTTATGTTCATGGCACAAAACATTCATCGATATAGATCTATATGTGAATTCGCCCAAACTTAAAAAGATACCTACTAAAAACTATCTACTGAGAACCTTTAAAAACACCGCCTCGGTAGTTCAAGTAGTAGAACTTTTGCTCCGAGAAGCGCGAGAGGTCGTGGTTTCGACCCCATTCGGCGTCATATCAAAAACGTACAAAACTATACCAGTGGCTACTTGTTGTTAACACTAACAACCTAGCAGGTATGCTCAGGTTTCTTTTTCCAAAAATAAACCCTGAAGGCGATGGATTTCACCAGAAAGTAGGGGTCGAATATGATAAGTAGAAGTTGAAATAATTTGTTGCATAGTTGGCCTAAAATAAATGTGTATAAACTAACTTTCAAAGAATGCGTTGACAATCACAACAATAACGTCAAATTTATAAATACACATTGAACAAAACCTAATCTAAACATAATATTTCTTTTCGGAGATCACATATTAATCGAATGCATAATTTCCTTAATATCACAACAGCACAACAATACCCGGTAATACACAGAGTTACACAGTTTCTCTTTCTTTATTTTAGTATCTAATCACGAAATAACAAGGACAGGCGCAGGTATATTTCCATACTATTTTGAGTTGTACGGGCTCGCGTACTCGCGTAACGCTATGTCCGCCACCGCTATAAGTGATATACATGTACGTGGTAATATTGACTGTGAATTCGTTCATGTTATTGTTTAGTTTACACCCAGGTTCAACACGATCGGGAATTTGTTGAGGCAAATTCCCAAGAGCAGACAGACCCACAGAACAGCATACTGAAGAATCAGTGTTAGACAATCATTAATATTCATTTCGAGTTGTTTCTCTTTGAATAGGTTAGGGTGGATTCCCTTAAAAACACACGGAACAATTTCACATGGGACAGATAGGACAAGTTCATACGAAACAGGGCAAGTTCATATGGAAAAGTCTTCATTTCATCTTTTGAAGCTATCGCCAAACCACTACTATCAGTGCTTTGATTTCGCCGCGCGCGCGCTTGTGTGTTGTTGTTGTTGGAATGGGGGGGGGGGGGGGTAGCCTTGTTCAATCTTGAAATCTAAATAGCAAACTACAATCTAAAGGTCGGCTTCATATACCTCAATGTTGTCAGTTGCAAATAGACAAGGTCTTTTGAAATTGAAATTGCGTGTATCATTATAAGATTATTTATTTCAATATCATTACAATACTTTCAGATAATTACTTGTAAAAAATCTTTTTCTTTTAACAGTGTGTATATCATATTTTTTTTCTGTTATAATCGTATGTATCCGACTTTAAAAAGAATGCAAAACCGATACGTTAATAGTTATCTAATTTCATTGTCATTATTTTGAAACAAATATATTTTTCCTTTATGCCATACACTTTCAATTTAAAACTAATCCTAACAGCCAATGTTACAGGTGATTTACGGACACATGAAAATAGCCAATGCTTTTTTTGTTTGTTTTTTTGTTTGTTTTTGTTGTTGTTGTTGTTGTTTTTAATAAGGGTTTAATATTTATATCCAGGATCGTCGTTTCCAGTGAAAATCCAAAATAAAAATTGAACTTGTGATTTGATTTTATCCCGCCGCTTTTCAGACAGCATTAATATTTGGTACACATGTACACGATATTCCAAATCGTAAGTGCAGTGAGTGATACTTTGTTTCTATTCTATTGTAATCGTGTGTTTTTTATATCACCCCTTTTCACCGGTCTGCTGTAGTGAGAGAAAATTGCCTGTATTTCCCCCAGTTTTAAGTAAAACCCCATTATGTTTGTAGTCATCGTCTTGCTTTAAATAAGATCTTTCACATGGTATCGGCTATAGCCTGAAATTGCTTTAAAAACTTTTATCGTACTCCATTCCCAGTTAATAGCAAAAAAAACAAAAAAAACAAATTAAAAAAAAACAGAAACTTCAAACCGACATATTTTTTTTTGTAAACGTAACATAGCCTTTTTGGGTATTCATTTTCTTAAAACAAACACTAACATATTGTGTAATTTACCGTGCAAAACTATTTATTCCAGCACTGTTTGCTGTTGTTTTTGTTTCCATAAGATAAAAAGAAATGTATTTTGATTTTCGTAGATATGGAAGATATGTAACCTCGAAGGGATACAGTTCCATTCTTAAATACTTAAGTTAAATCACTCTTCGGTAAGATATACTCCATATCTACTCAAAACAAATAAACATCCTAATATCTCAAACCGGTAAAGTAAAGACTGGTACCCGGTTCATCCCGGTATATACTGGCTCATTGTTCCGAGATACGTCGGCCAGTTATACTACAAAATAGTGCTTTTGAAGGAGTGCGACATTTAACGCTGATTTGGACTATAGCGGCAGTGCATTTTTTTGCAACACTTAGCGTTACAGATGCGACATTTAACGTCATGAGCAGCATGCATTACCACGTGGTATTTAATGGGCCATTGTGTATAATTACCAGCATCTCTTTGTCAAAGTGACAACCTTTAAAATATGATGAGTTAATCATATTTAAACTGATTTAAATGTACACTTCGTCATTCTGAGGCATGCATAGCTACGTTTGGAGACAGGATCAGACTAGACTTGACTTGACTATTTGAGTTTACTGTCGCTTCGACAGTATTTCAGTTATTTAGCGACGTCCAGTAATTACAATAGGAGGAAGACCCCGAATGCACGGAGGAATCCGGGTAGAACCACCGACCTACCGCAAGCCAGCTGGACGGCTTCCTCACATGAAAATCCGAATTGACCCTGCCGGGATTAGAACACATGCGTAGAGGGGCTGAATGAGTGTTGAAGTCAGCGACTTTACCCTCTCGGCCACAGAGGCCGCGGAGACAGGATCAGGGATTTTAAATCGAATCATGGGTAGGTTAACGTAAGTACATCGTCCGCGTCATGCTCATTATTAGCGGTAACAGCATCGTGTGAAGGGTCAGGAAATTTAGAACAAAATATCTTAATTATTGTCCGCACAATATCTTGAGAAGAAATAAGCCTAGCTTTGTGAAACTTGGTAGGGACATTGTCCATGTTCAGTTGATGACCCCTTTTAAATTTTATAGTCATTAGGAAGATCAAAGTGACACTTTGTGTAAAATACTTGAAACCCTTTTAAAGGCAAAGGAAAGGTAAAATACATTAAATATGAAATCCCTATGACCCCTATGATTTGAGGTCATAAAGTCAAAGCTCAAGGTCACAATGACACAAAGGTCACGATAGCAGAAATCCCTATCGTTTGTTCGGGACAAACGAAATCTAGTTCTTATTATTCTTTTTTCATCTTTTCTACGCCTTAATTTACATAATAACATGGCATTTAATTCAGATACTGAAATTTCCATCTTAATGATTTTCATTTTCCTATGACGTCACACTTGATGTTGTCTACAAAAGTTGTACGCGGTCTACGGCCATTATTTCTGGACCGATTTTCATTAAAAATTTCACAGAATGTATATGTTACGTTCTAGTTGTGCATCCGTTTTTCCAAATTCGAAAAGCCAGAGGTTCAATGGCGAATCCGAGATTCGAACCATTGACTTCAAATATCAAATAGGTATAACACCGCTTCCAGATGATTTATAAAGCTGATACTTGGACTGAATATAAGTCTTTCTTACATTTCGAGAAGATGAAAGTCATATGACGTCAAGAAGTCTTTATTGTTAAAATTTTACGCTTTTTTAAGGACTGTAGGCTTTATGTCTTGTTTGATTTGCATGAATTTTAACGGAAGGTGCAGCGTAAGATCCTATGGAGCAGGTCACTTCCGTTTCCGTAAAATTGCAAAGGTCAATGTTGTATTCGAATTATCGTTTTTTTTTTTTCTTTGACCTTAAATATCTCAAAACGGGTAAATATTCTATCGAGACAGAATGTACATTATTTGTAATACTTTGAAAGAGCCTTATTGTGATATAAAAATTATTAAGATTGGGGTTGAATCGGTTGAGCTATGACGAAAGAGAAATGTTACCCTCTGTGTGCTTCAGTTTATGTCTCAGAAACCTCAAAAGCCGTTTAGTCAAGCACTTGTCTTGAGTTGTTTGTATGCGAGCGGACTACAGTTCCAAGCTATTTTGTGCAACGATTTCACATACTGTTTCGGAAAAAAAACGACTAAGCTGCTGATGGAGATTCAATATTCCGCGGAAAGCTTTTTCCTTAGGCTGACACTCGTCCCATCGAATTCGATGAAGAAACGAAATACAAACGGGTAATTCTCTATGTTCATGCGGAGCCAAATGTTGACAGTTTTGTCTTGGTTTTGATGACTTTAGTGACGTCACGGACACGTGGTATTGCTACACTGTAAGTTAAAGCATTTTCGGTAAATATCCTACTTTCAATTTTACTTAATTTTAAGCATTTTCAGAAAATGTAATTGCCAATGGCCAAGACTAATTGAAATGTATGGCAAATATTTCAGACCATGTCTTTTCGAATGTAACGCTTATCAAATTCATATGACGTCATATGACGCACAATTTAACGTCAGGGAAAACGTTTATACCGCTCTGCAGAATTTATTTGTAAATGGATTTTCTTGTAATTTTCACAGAAGGTATAAGTTACGCTTTAGTTGTGCATCCTTACTTTCGTTTTCCAAATATAGAAAAGATCGAGATTCTGTGGTGAAACCAAGTTTCGTAAATATGACCTCAAAATTAATTTAAGTATTACAGAGCCCCAAGATGGGATAGAAAGCTGAAATTTGCACATCTTGTAATTTTAAAAGTTTTCATTTGACGTCATGGTGATCTTATAAGTTTTCATTTCTCGTGCAAAAAATTCGATGTGATGCCAATGGTCCAGAATGATCAAAATTTTATGGCATATATTTTAGATGCTGAATTTTTAAATACAATGATATTCATTTTCAGATGAGGTCAGAATTGAACAAAATCTAGTTCCTTATTATTATTCTACTTTTTTCTTCCTTTTGGGGTTCAAATTAAAATAGGTTGCCGTTGAGCAAGCAGCATGAAATATTAACAGTAAGCACAGTGACTTTGGCGCTTTTGATTGAAGTAAATTTTGTTTTCATGTGACGTCACGTCACATCAGGGTTGAGAAAAACTCCCTCCCGATGTTTTACGCGCTCTACAGCCGTCATTTCTGGGCGGAATAGCATGATATTTTTACAAATCGTATAAATTACATTCTAAATGTGCACCTCCATATACGTTTTGCAAGATTCGAAAGACCAAGGTTCTATGGTTAAACAAAGTTTCGAACTTTGGACCTGGAAATGTATTTAAGTATTACGAAGCTTACAGATAAGCTAGAAACTTGATATTTGGTCAGAACTTGTGTCCTATCGATTTCTTTCAGCTCTATGAAGATTTACGCCTTAGTTTTTGACCGATTTGCATAAATTTTCACTGAAGGTGCAACATAGCATCTTATTGTAAAAAAATAACTTCTGTTTCCGGAAATCTAGAAAGGTCAAGGTCATATGTCAATTATCGGTTTTTTCTTCGGCCTTAAATATCTCATTGAAAACCATTGATTTTTTTTTTAAATCAGAATTCTAACCTTGTCTAAAGTTAAACTTTTTTTCCCATTTACAATGTACATATTCATAATTTATTATACGAATTGCTCGAAATAGAATGCATGAGGCTGTATTTTCCCAAGGTTACATCATCAAGATCATCGTGACATGACAAGCTGCAACAGCCACTTGCACAAATAAGTCGGCAGTATGTTGTTGTCTATATCGGTTTAAGATCTGTGGATTTTGATTAGCAAAACCCTATTTAATTCATACTTGCAATTCAGATAAGGGACGTTTATATCCTGTTATATACGGAGCGAGACCAATATTATTTGGGTAAACAAGATTGAACGACAGCTGGATAATATACCTAGATTAAACATCCTGTACCTAAAAGGGTCCCAGGTGGCACCTGGACCCCCGGCCAGAAAGTGTGTAACATCCAGAACGTTCTACCTACGCCCTTGTATGTCTCTCACCATTATGTATATTGTAAGACAAATAGTATATATCATGTATTCTAGTAACTAGGATTACTAGTCTTCACCCACGCAATCCGTGTTTGACTGCGGCATCGGAACGACTTCATTACACGGGCTACGTGGCCCTTTGGTGTTTTCTGAAGATAAGTCGGAATGGGTCGAAAATATTTCAAGACCCTCTATGGCGCAAAGTAATGATCATTGTAATACGTGTTCCCTAAAGACGTATGAGACATACATCTACCTATGTTGATAATAAAACATGCATGTTAGGTTTTACGTCCCAACGATAGTATTGTAATCATTTGGTGATTTTGTCTCCATGAGACAGGAAAAGTAGTGGCTCTCTTTCACATCATGCATGTGGCGTATACATGTGACAACATACCACACAGTCATAATATCCTGACACCGGGCCAACCAGTTATCTTCCTCTCTATCTTTTCATTCGTCTGTCTTCATCTGTTAATATGTCTATCTCTCTTTTGTCCCTTTTCTTTCTCCTGTGATTTTTCCCTGTCGCTCTCTGTCTTATTCTCTATTTCTTTCTTGCATAGCAATTAAACAAATTCCATTTCAGATTGACATACAATATAATATTCAGAATTTATACAAATGAATGTATTTATCTTTTCTTGCCTTTTCTTTTCCATCTCATTTATCTTCCTCTACCTTATACTTATCCCTCTTAATAAAAAAAACGACAGATACTCATTTTTTTTTTGTTTTTTTTGTTTTGTTTTTGTTCTGTTTTTTATTTACAAAAATGTAAATTGCACAACTAGATGATTTAATTATCAAACCGAGGAACATCCTGTGCATTTGCAGGTATGGAGTATATTAGCTGAATTCAGCTCCCTTGCTTGGCGCTCAACATAAAAGGGTAGTTGGGTGTGGTATCATGCCACATGTCTACGGCGTGAAACTGCAGTGTGGCAGCACTATACCTGTCTCAAGTAGACATAGTCTCCAAATGACTAAAAACACTGTCGGTGGGACATTAAACCCAACAAACAAACTACCCGAAGTGAGACGGGTGTACACTACATATATAGTTCATTAAAGGCAAAACTTAAGCTTCACGCTTGATAAGGTGTCCACAAATCAGGACGTAAAGAATGTTACCTTGGTTTGTGGATGTGACTCAATGTGAATTCAAGGTAACATGAGGCCTCATACGGATATAAACATATTAAAATGACAGTGTTAATCCATTACAACTATACTGTACTGTAAAGGTAAAATAAACATTTTTTAATTGGCGTAAGTAAGAAGAAAATGCGAGTTGTACCAAAAATAAACGTTCGATATTAAAAGGCAGGACAAAATCAACAAAAACTACTGTTTGTAAATACAGTACAGTCATACAAAAACAAAAATATCACTTTTTAACTTAAATAGAGAGGTTAATAGGCAGATGAATGTTTTAGGGGCTTATTGTATCAGAGAACAACAAACACTGCAGTTATTAAGAAACTTGGATAATATAGAACAAAGATACCAAAGTTAAAGCAGCTCGTTCACAGATGATCGGTAGAAATTAAAAATCAATTCTCTACTCTCTCTCTCTCTCTCTACATATTTTGATGATCGCCCCATTATTTACAAAGTTGTCGGTCGAAAAAGAATTAACATAAACACCTTTTCGCCGTTTTGTTGAGGTTTGGCCTTCTATACCCCAAAAGTCGTTAAAGATAGGTCCAAACATAAAGCAAAAGTAATGTAAGAAATTGTAAAACATTTCTAACGTTACCTAGGTTTTTGAAAAAGGACATTTAAGATAGTTACATGGGAAGTAAGAATTTCTGAATAATCGTTTTTACCAAGTCCTTTTGCATCTGGTCCTACATATTATATATAATGTTTATAGTAACTAGATTTCGTTTGTTCCGAACAAACTATAGACTAAAGATAATCATTGAAATCGGAAATTCCAGTGTCTAAGTATATGCCATAAAAATTCCATGGTCCTGGGACTTTTGCACCATATAGAAATTAAGGCGTACATATAAAAACTTTCTTTTTCACCTTATGACGTCATATGACGTTTGTCCTCTCAGAATGAAAAGAACTATTTAAGACTAATAGTCAATCCAAATATCAGCTTTCTAACTCATCTGGAAGCGATGTTATACGTATCTGAAATTTGACGTCAATGGTTCGAATCTTGGATTTGCAATAAAACCGTTGCCTTTTCGAATTTGCAGACCTATTTATGTGGCCATACATATATTGGTTTGATATAACCGCACCACTTAATTAGAGTTTGTGCGATCTTGCAAGACAGCATTACATCGCTCATTATATGGTCCTTGAAAAGAATCAAATTGTACACATTTTAATGTTTAGTATGTGTTGTTAATGTTTGTGTTAAAGTTGAATGAAATTTGGATAAATGCATGTGAGCTGATATATAAAAACTTTTGAATGATATTGCTGTTTGATAAGTTTCTCGATTTTTTGGACATTAACTTTGTCAGCTATGATTGCTTCTTGTGAAGCGTGGTCATCTGCTAAACCTTGCATCTGTCTCATGGATATTCATTGAATTGAGTATCAATTTGCGTCGTCTACGAAAGAACAATGTCTATCGGTGTGTTACAAAATGAAGCGTTCGTAGCCATGAGAGAACATGAAATAAATACTGTTGCATAAATGTCATTTGTTAAAATTCTGTAGAGTATATTTGTTATATCTGACCTTGGATTTAACCTATATATCTGATCATAATCAAACATAACCTAAAAATTAAGCCAGAAATCACACACTGCATTTACCGAATTGCGGGGCGAAATATATATATTCGAATATATATGCCCAACATTTTCAAATAAACATTTGTTAGTTATATTTATCACAATCGTAAATCACTGAGTGCAATACTGAGCTTGCATTTAAGCAATATTGAAGAAAATGAAATCGTGTAGTGTATATTGTATTGTCTTATGTTTTTTGCATAAATTTAGGATTAAAACTAGATATTTGCATATTTTTGGTTAACATCTCGCAGTATATTCAAAAAACATTTAAATGTAATTCTAAATTAAAGTATATTTATTTTTATTATTTGAGCATTATTAAAAAATATGTTTAAATAAACACTTTATGAATCAATTACTTGCATTAACTGATGAACGAAATAACAAGATTCAAAATATGCAAGTTTTCTATTGATATTAAAAAGAAACTGGACACATATAATGTGTATCTGATGACTTCTCTTTGAACTCGTAGGCAACGGATTTTAAAACTTGGTTAACAGACCTTGCAAGACAACAAAAAAATTACAAATGTTTTGAATCTTAAAATATTCAGATTTTAGAATTGAAAAATTAAGATGAATTAAAAATAAGTATTACAGCATGATGTAGAAAGTGTAAAAACACACAAACACTATACATATGGCCGAAGCGGACATGTCTAATTTACGGTCCCAGGCCCAATCTGCGGTCCCAGTATGTATAGTGTTTGAAATGGGTAAATTTAACTGAACATTATATAGCTTATGTTTTAAAGCCTTGTAAATATATATATGTGTATATATATTTAATTTTATACGTATCATCAACACAAAAAATGCCATACTCCTACGTCACGCTACGTTATCAAGGGAAGTAACAACTATCGGAAGATTGTTAATTAATACTGGAACCTGCATCTAAATACCTTACAAAACTTATATGTGCTGAATTGTTTCGTCATCATTGTCTTTCTTGTTGCTGCTGTTGATGATATTTTTTACATTGACGTTAATAACGCCTTAGTAGTTTACTGTCTGGAAATTTCATGCATCTTGCAGACCCTAACTATTCCAATAATTATATAGGAAAGGAATTACCTGTTGTAAAATGTATCTTCATTGATCTACAGATTAGTTAATTTATGGCATCTCAAATCATCATCACAAAGTGTGTCTACTATAATTATTTTCTGTACGTTTTTGGTCTATATTTCTGAATAATTTGGTAAGTTTTTTTACCTTTTCTGTATGGCTTTGCTTTATTTAAGTCATGCTTCAAAAATATGTGCAGCGTCTTTGATGATTTGCATCAAAATTAGTCTTGTATTTCATTTGGATGACTTGTTTAAGTGTAGATAGACTTGAGAATTTCCTTTCATCGAGCAAGAGTTTATTCTCAGAATACAGACTCTATATACACAAAGTTCTTTTATAGAGACGAAATAGTATGCAGGAAGTCTAATGTTGTATATGTTCTTCTTGAAAACACTGTAAAAGTCACTTGTAATTCATAAGTGAATGGCGTGGTTGATTGAAACTTCTGTAGTTGCAAAACCTTGTATTTATGGTGTAACCATGTTAATGTTGAGGTTTCATTGGATTAACATTTAAAATAATATTCTAGAAAACTTACCAACACAACCTAGTACCCGTTTCAGTGTTGTTCTTAAATACGTCTGGTGATAAGAGGCGAGTGACGCATAATCCACCGTTTCAGTTCCGCGGCCAAAGTACAACGTTGCCATCGTCAGGGGTAATCCAAATAAATGTTAAGCTTTACTGTGAGCCTTTTCTTAACCATACTTCAGCGTTTACGTGCGAAAGTATAGGTAATTCACTCCTTTAAGGTGGCTCAAGGTTTGCTTGACATTTTAATATCAGCTATCAGTGTATGATGAATAATGCAATGGTTTGTGTTTAAAGCATAGCGAAGTTGTGCAATGTATAAAATATAAAACTTATTTGTCTTCCGTGTTTCTTTCTTAATATTCACTTATTTGCTGAATAAGGCAAGGAAATGTTTCACTGTCGAACCAGTATAATCATACTGATAATGTGCACATGTCCGCCCGGATTTAAACGTTCTCATTAAGTTTTACTGGGGGTTAGGCAGTGATTCCAGTGAAAGACAAGAATAAGGTTATTTAGGTTAATATATCCATCCATAATCAGACTGTGACCATGGTCCATCAAGTAATCAAGAGAATGTTATTGTAAATGCAAGCCTTTATAGGCTTTAAGCAAAAGAACCTAAAACTCCAAGTCAATGGATGCTTGCATCTGCACTGAAGTATTTTAACTTTTATAAATTAATGATGGGTGGAGACCCCAGAGAAAATTCAAATGTTCATATCCAAAGAAAAAACGCCGAAAAGAAACATGCTTGTACTATGCGCATCTGCACATGAAAGAAAAGATTCTCGTTAATTATCATTGACTTGCTAGTAGGGAGTAAGGAAATGTGCAGACAAGAATATTTCATTACCAAAATGATGGCCATTATTCCGCTATGAAAAACATGCTTATGATTTGCGATGCCGTGAAGTAGAGACTTCCCGGAAAGTGACATAAACTTGCTGCGAGAAGCGGCACGAACATAGGAAAAGACGATTTCGCGTAGCATAAATATATTATCTAGTAGGTAAGAAGATAATATACTAGAAATGTAAAATCAAGGTTCAGTGAGCCTCATCGGTATATTCAAATTTTCCGGCGCTGTGAGTCTGTAAACCTTTTTCGAGTTCTTGAGTTCGATCCTTGACCGCGACATACCAAAGCTGCTAATACGGTAGTAGTGTAAAGTCTTTGTGATAGGTACACAACACATAAATGGGATGTTAAACGAATTTTTTAAATATGGGATTGATCATTTGTCTAAGTATATATGTAATTTATTCAACAAATTGTTTAAGATGGGTTATTTCCCTTTACAGTGGACTGAAGGGTATGGCATACCATTGCATAAGAAAGGCGACACAAGTTAACCGGAAAATTATAGAGGGATCACTTTGTTAAGTACCTTTGGAAAATTTTTCACTCGAATTCTTAACAATAGATTGAATTTATGGGCTGAAAAATATTATGTATATGTGGAGGCTCAATCGGGTTTTAGGGAAAAAATGGATACCGTTGATAATATATTTGTTCTTCACGGTCTAATTACACATATGTTAAATGAAAATAGAAAACTTTATTGTGCATTTATTGACTTTACAAAGGCCTTTGATTTAATAGTGAGGCAAAATTTAATATACAAACTTATTCAATATGGAGTACGAGGAGAAATGCTTAATATAATTAAATCATTATATAGTAAAATAAAATTGAGAGTAAAATATAATAACTGTTCAAGTGAATCTTATAGTTGTCTCTACGGTGTTTTTCAGGGAGATTGCTTATCGCCATTTTTATTTTCTATATACATAAATGATCTTGAGGAATCTCTGATATTAAATGGGTTTAAAGGGGTAGACATTAATTTTATCAAACTATTTCTACTTATGTATGCTGATGACATTGTATTATTTTCTGAAACAAGCACAGGGTTACAAGATGGTTTAAATCTGTTAAAAAATTATTCTAATAAATGGAAACTCACTATTTATGTTAAGAAAACTAAAATTATGGCATTTAGAAAAGGAAGATTAAATGTCTTTAAATTTTACTTACAAAGGAAATACTATAGAAATCGTTGATAAATTTACATACCTTGGTATTGTTTTTACTACAGGAGGATCATTTAGCGGCACCTTCGATGCTCTAAACGATCAAGCACTAAAAGCATTGTTTAAGTTAAAATCTTATTTGTTTAAGTTTGCAGATTTACAAGTAAGTCATTATTTAGATCTTTTTGATAGACTGATTACACCGATACTATGCTACGGATCAGAGGTGTGGGGATATCTTCATGCTAAAAAACTAGAAACCTTTCAAACAAAATTTTATAAACACATATTAGGTGTTAAAAAACAGACACAGAATGATTTTATATATGGAGAAATAGGCAGATGTGACTTAAGAACAGTATGTAATACAAATCTAATTCGTTTCTGGCTTAAAGTAATAAGGACTGAGGAGAGAAAACTAATTAAACAAATTTATGATATGATGCTATTAGATTTAGATACCAATCCAAATAAACGCAATTGGGCTTTTCATGTCATATTTATCTTAGAATCTACAGGTTTGGATTTGTATGGATTTATCAAGGTGTCGAGGAAGAAACATTGTTCTTAAATACTTTTAAACAAAGATGCAGAGATTTATTTATGCAAAATTGGAATAGTCGGCTACAATCATCATCAAGGGCTAGTTTATACTGTTTATTTTCGGATTTTAACTATCAGCCATACTTAGATATAATTAAAATAAAGAAATTTAGAATAGCTTTGACTAAACTTCGTGTATCAGCTCATAATTTAGAAATTGAAACTTGAAGATGGCATCAGCCGCATAAAATACCAAGAAATGAAAGAAAATGTCAAACTTGTAACAGTTTAGAAGACGAATTCCATTTTCTACTTGAATGTCTACTCTATCACCATTTAAGATTACGATATATTAATAGCTATTATTGGAAACACCCAAACATACCAAAATTTATAGAACTTATTAAATCGGAAAACTCTTTAATTTTAAGAAAACTATCTATTTTTATTTACAAAAGTTTCAAATTGAGAGATGAAATGTATAACCGTTCATAGTAAGGACTTTTATTCTCCCAAAGCTATATGTTAAGCGTATGTATAACAATGTATTTTTCCCTTCTATTTTCTGTTCTTTTTCTGAATGAAAATCTGTACGTATTTAACTTATATAAATTTAAAATCAGTTTACACATATATAATGATGACAAATATTCTTTAAATATCATGTATGTAACATTGTGTGAAAGTGTGCGTGTATGTCTGTGTTTTCCCTGTATACGTGTTATGTTATCACCGGAATTGTCTAGCTATTTCATAAATCATTTTATACATGTGAACTCATGGATTGTATGTCTTTTGTTCAATAAAATATTATTCCCAAAGAGGAGGATTTTGTGAACCTTAGCCAATTTAGGACCATTTCTCTACTCAACGTGGAAGGAAAGATCTTCCTGGCGGTCCTTTCCAGAAGAATGACCTCATATCTGCTGAAAAACAAGTACATCGATACAGCTGTACAGAAAGGAGGAGTACCAGGTGTGTCATGTGCCCGAAAGGTTTCGTCAGATGCTGCAGCATTACTTTGATGGCTTCACATTACGATTCTCTACAAGGGACATGACCACGGACTGGCACAAACTGGAAATAGGAATTGTGACAGGGTGCACAATTTCTGTTGTGTTGTTCTCCGCTGCAATGAATCTGATTGTGAAGTCGGCAGAGAAAACCTCCAGGGGACCAAAGATGGCTTCAGGGACTGTCCAGCCACCAACAAGGGCTTTTATGGACGACATGACCATAACAGCAAAGTCCTATGTGGAAGGAAGATGGATGCTGCAGGATATTGGTGAAATCATCAAGTGGGCAAGAATGAAGTTCAAACCTGAGAAGTCGAGGAGCATGGTTTTGAGGAAAGGCAAGATGCAAGAGAGTGCCAGATTCAGGGTCAATGGGCAGGTTATACCCACTGTCAAGGAGCAGCCAATAAAATGTCTAGGGAGGTGGTTCCGAGACTCACTTAATGACACGCAGAGCATACAAGACACATCAAACCAGATGGAAGACTGGTTAAAGCAAGTCGACAAGTGTGGACTACCAGGAAAGTTCAAAGCCTGGATCTACCAGCACGGCATCCTACCACGCCTGCTGTGGCCTCTCATGGTCTACAGTGTCCCATTATCAACAGTGGAAGCAATGGAAAGGACCATTAATTCCTTTCTTCGAAGGTGGATGAGCGTGCCCAAGAGCTTTTCAAGTCTAGGCTTGTATTGCACAGGGAGCAAGTTGCAGGTGCCACTTAAGGCTCTGACAGAAGAATACAAGGCCACAAAGGCCCGCCAGGTCATCATGCTACGTGACAGTGGGGATGAGAAGGTCCGGGAGGCAGGCATACAGGTCAAGACCGGAAGAAAGTGGAGGGCTGAAAAGGCTGTGAATGATGCAGAGGCACGTCTTCGGCACAGTGACATTGTTGGAAATGTCGCTCAGGGAAGGTTGGGTTTCGGCTACGTCACACGCTCACGTTGGAGCAAAGCCAGTGAGAAGGAAAGACGTACGATGGTGCAGGAGGAGGTCCGCCGGATGGAAGAAGAAAACAGGCTTGCCAAAGTTGTAACCCCCAGGAAGCAGGGAAAATGGCTCAACTGGGAGGGGATACAGCAAAGAAATCTAACATGGAGTGACATCTGGACAATGGAAGGCGACAGACTAAGTTTCCTGCTGAAATCTGTCTACGATGTGCTCCCAAGCCCAACAAATCTCATGACTTGGGGGCTGTCCGAGAGTCCTGACTGTAAGCTATGTGGCAGACCAGCAAACCTGGAGCATGTACTTAGTTCGTGCAGGACAGCCTTGGCTGATGGCAGATACAGATGGCGCCACGACAAGGTTCTATCATCCATCGCAGAACATCTAGACCAGGCAAGACGTGCTCAGAAGACGGTCAGCAAGGGCCCGTCATTCATTTCCTTTGTCAGAGCAGGACAAGAGGGAAGAGGGGCTAAGAGTGCCAGTGGAATCCTAGGCACGGCCAGCGACTGGAAGCTGGAGGCAGACCTGAAGAAACAACTCAAGTTCCCACAGGAAATATTGGTGACAAACCAGAGGCCAGACATGGTATTGTGGTCATCTGCAACCAAATAAATCATCATGGTTGAACTCACAGTACCGTGGGAGGAAAGAGTTGAGGAGAGCTTCGAACGAAAGCTTGCAAAATACCAGGCCCTCACCGACAGTTGCAAAGAACGAGGCTGGAAGTCATGGTGTTTCCCTGTGGAAGTGGGCTGCAGGGGATTCCCGGCACAGTCAATGTGGCGAGCATTCAGTAGGATAGGGATCACTGGACAATCCAGGAAAAGAGCCATATCTGCTATTGCTAGAGAGACTGAAAGTGCCTCACTGTGGATTTGGCGAAAGAGAGGAGCAGTGGATTGGTGGCCACAGAAGATAGTAGACAGGCAAGCTTTGGCAGATGAGACAGAGGTAGCAGACGCATACTATCTCCAGGCCAGGATTTGATCACCCTGGTCGGCGCACCATAGGAGGATGTTGTGGGTTTGCGCCGAAACATCCGATGAATATGGCACCCACCTGATGATGGGGATAGTAGCAGTACGCAGTACTGTATCTCACAACTAAATATATATATATACATAAAGGCATACCAGTGTCAAGATAATGTGTTAAGGTGGGATATTATGACACTTGTCTACGGCGTGATATAGCAATTTGTCTCGTGTAGACCACAGTCCCCAAATGACTTAAATAATATTGTCACGAAGCTAAACACATACAGACACAATCAGCATATTTCAACATGAATTTCTCGCAGAATAAGCAACATTATATACAGTATACTGCTGCAAAAAGTGAGCAGTAATTAGAAATCCATTCCGTGTAGCTAGGCAGTATATTGCAAATAATGTAGGCTACTACTTGTGATTACTCACGAAAATACAACCTTGAGGCAATATTTAAAAGCAAAAGCAAAACTAACGTTTCTTTTCTTTCGAATTTGCCGAAAAAAATAAATATCTCAAATCTGTTGAGACAGCGTATACTGGATGGATCCGCTTTTTCCGCTTCGATGGGCCGGGCATTTGCGATGTATCGACTGCTACTGCTTGTTTAATTAGCGGAAAGGTGACAAACAAGCAAAATGAAACTTAGGTAATCAGCGAATTGCAAATGATATTTCAATTTTGCTCAAATTGACTGACTCTAATTGTTATATATACACTAAAAAACATCTTTTTCGATTTTGGGGTATTTCAGTCATTTGGAGGAGATGTCTACTTGAGACAGATATAGTACTGACACACTGCTGTATCACACCGTAGGCATGTGGCATGATACAACACCCAGTCACATTATCCTGACACCGGACCAACTAGTCATACCAGTAACATTTTTACGACTTTTTACAGCAATCATAGTAGTGATCATCATATCATTTCCCCGTCCGATCTGACTATCACAGTGCCAGGATATAGTAGTGGTAACGCACTTAGCTTCTCACCAATGCGTCCCGGGTTCGATTCCTAGTCACGCACGTGAGAGGGTACATTGGTCGCCCGTCCAGGCACGTGGGTTTTCTCCGAGTTATTCGGTTTCCTCCCACAACAATGACCGCATAAGTCACCACCAGGGCCATCGCGAATGATTTATATAAATTGTGAGAACTAGCTTTGTAATTGATGTAAAATAAATAAAGTTTAAATTTATAACTATCATAACTTTACTTTAGCATCTCGCAATTTTGTCACCTGTGGTTGGTGTCTTTATCTCGGTAGACGTTATTGTAGCAGGCGCTACTTCAGTTTTAGTGTTATTATCGGTTGTTTCCGTAATCGTTGATTTTTGCTCTCTCGATAAACTTCGGCAATATCCGTTGATATCGCATCGGCAGAGATGTGAATACCTTGATATAATATAGCTTCGTGGCATTAACTTTTTCTTAAGACATAATTAAACTGGTCGTTAAATGTACTTATTTTAAGGGAAGGGATCATAATAAAAAAAGTCGTATCAGGATGCTTTCTTAAAAAATATTTGATAATATTGACATAAAGTTCCAGGTTATATATAAAAAATATGAGTAACGTTATTAAATGTTTTCCATACCTTCATATTCTATTCCCTCTTATTTTCCGTTAAAATCCTGTATCTGCGATTATTTCCAAAGAAGACATAATAAAGAGTAAAATCCCTAACATATTTACTGATAAGAATTAAGTTTATTGCTTGGTATGATTATGTCATTTCCTGTTTGGGGTCAATCAGGGGGTATTTAAAAGGGTTACCCGTGTTAATTGATCCATGTGTATGCGGAGGTGCCTAATTGGATGTGCGATTTGATGGGCATGATTTATGGCCCTAGGTGTGACATATTGTCAAATCTCAAGACAGTAGCTAATCACAAAAAGAGGTGCCGCTTACATATAGTATTGTTTGGATATTTCGCTTGAGACAAACTGATATTGTATGTGTTTGTGTTAAAAAAATATCGATTCCGGAAAGGCGGAAATAGCCACATACAGAACAGAACAGACTTTTATTAATCATCCTGGTATACAGTGTATACAACATGGAGACTTGCACAAATAATCAATAAGCATAAGCAACATATAGGTTTCGGTTTTGTACAGATATTAAAACAAATATGACGTATATAGTACTATTAATTAAATGTTACCTATTTGATGGTCTCGTTGGATCTGTACTCAATTATTGTGCTGAAATTTTTGGTTATTACAATGCTACAAATATTGAACAAATTCATAATAAATTTATGAGGAAAACACTTTGTGTAAAGAAAAATACAAACATTGATGGATTATATGGTGAATTAGGGAGGAGAAATATCTTAATTATATCATTATAGATAAATACAGAATATGTCTAACAAAATTTAGGCTCTCAACGCACAATCTTTTAATAGAAACGGGACGACACACAAACCTTCCCAGAGATGAGAGAATATGTCCAAATTGCACAATGCGAGTTATCGAAAACGAATATCATTTCATTCTAATCTGCCCAAAATATAGTGAACTTAGGAAATTCCTACCAAAATATTATTGCCAGTGGCCAAATATTAATAAATTCGTATCTATAATGAGTTCATCTTCTGTACGTTTAATAAATAATGTAGCTAAATTCTTATATTTTGCCTTTCAGCTTAGACAAACAGATACTGTTTAGTTTATTATAAGTCGTAATTATTATTGTGTCAAACTTATAATACTTTTATTTTCAGGTAGAATATCAACGACCTGCTTCTCAGAAAAACATGTTATGTCTCACTTTTTGTGCATGTGATTTCCTTTTCTTATAAATGTTCAAATGGCTATGAATGTATATGTATATGTTCTATGCTAATAAACTTATGTTATGTTATGTTATGTTATTACTAGAGGTGGTGGTAGTTGTAACAGTGAGAAATGTGATTAACATTTATCGCATATAATTAATTAAATAAATTAGAATAGATGTGCAATTGTCCTTAACAGATATCGAAAGCGAAACACGGTTAAGGAGGAGTGCACTTATACTCTCATTATTATACACTGACAATGATTATACAAAACTATCATGATTCTTTAATCTTTGCCGGTGGCGAAACCGAAAGGCGGCAAAGAAATTATATTCCATTTAGAAATCTATTAATCATGGTTATACTTCATGATAGTTTACGTGTATAAAAGGTCAAAAGGTTACGATATCATGAAAAGCGTGATCAGCTTTTAAGCAATCATTTAATAACTACTTGACATGAGAGATGAAGAGTGAGAAAGGGAGAGTATACGGTATAAGGCTGCTTCTGATATGGGAACAGTTTCAAAAAATTAATTTGAAGAAGATGAGAAGAAAAAAAGGAAAAAAAAATGGAAAAAAGAAGGATGATTGGGGTGGGGGAGAGATTCAATGTCATACAAATATAATATCGTTTACAATATTGATGTGACAAGAAAACACTTCGATTTGAAATTGAAATTTCAAAGTTAAGCAATGGTTAAAAACCGTTCACAATAATAATGATGAAAGTCACCACTTAATTTCCAAATTACAATAGCAAGTTTAAATTTGAAGATCTACTTTAATTTTCCTTTGCAAGAGGGCATAACGTTTGCATTGAAAAGGTAAATCGTTCACAGGTAGGTTATCGTGCGACGATCGGCCAAGCGTGATCTCGAGTTTATTACTGAGAGGGGAACGTGTATTAGTTGCTATTCAAGGATGTACTAGATTCGGTAAGTATTTTTAACCCTTTCCCTCATAGAGGAAACCATGAAAAGACCTATGCGAACAGCATAAAACCAGATCAGCCTGCGAGTTACTCGCAGGCTGATCAGGTTTTATGCTGTTCGCTGCTCCTCAGTGGTCTGGAAATGAGGATTTTGTAATTAAATTTGGTAAGGTTTAACTGTGGTTTCCTGCAGATCAGGCTTTATGTGATACCTATTGAGTGCGTCAAAATGAGTCTATATGAGGGAAAGGGTTAAGTGTCATGTGCAATAAAGTAAATAATATTGGCAACATCAGCTTTTTTTTTTTTTACAAAATGTAGGGTTTTAGTAATATCTGAAGGCATCGGGGTTCTAGGTTGTAGTTATAGCGCTGAATTTATTCATTATTTCGTTTATAAACTTGCTTATTTGTTCGAGTTTCTTTAGAGATGTTGATCCTAAAATTGACTTTATAGACGTGTAAATGGGTTGAATTATGCCAAGGTATTTCTGTCTTTCAGTCTGGAAGTAACGGCATGTCAACAGGTAGTGTTGTTCGGATCCGACACAGTTCAATTCACATAGGGGGCATATCCTGTCATTTAAGGGCGTACCCTCATAACGCCCTGTTTCAATTGGGAGATGATGGTTTGCAGTTCTGAACTTAAGGAGAGGTAAGTAGTATTTCATATGCTTCATTCTTTTTCTCAATTTATAAGAGTTCTGAAGTTATTAAAACTTCAGTTATATATCGGCTATATATGTTTTCATGAATGTGCCAAAATTTCTACGAGAATGGAAAAAATGACAAAAAAGTATCTGCAAATATGTGAAGCATAAGAGGACAAAAATGTGAAAGGTATGGTTTTTTTTTCGATTAGCTATATATACGTGTGTTTTAGTTTTTTGTTTTATTTAGAAATTTCCGTACCTCGTTTTAGAGATAATTAAATTTTTATCGCCCTGTGTCGAGACTGTGTTGTGACATTTCATTCGATTCATTAGAAAATATAACAGGAACACATGCGTCAGAAAAATTAAAGAAAGTCAAATGAAACCAAAAAAACGAAGTGTATGTAATACTGAAATTAGCTTTAAATGTCTATAATGTATCGAAAATGCAACGATTTGCCATATAGATCAAATAAATATAGATCCTTAGCTGTTTGAAGAGAGGGATATATTCCTTAATGGATTTAAATTGAGTCATTTAACAGTCTCGACACACACCGCAAAAAATAGATTTCCTCGAAAACAAGCAGCAGGATTATCAAATCGAAGATAAATACTAACACAAATATATCTACTTCATTGATTTCAACGTTGTTTTAGAGAATATCTTTTTTTTTAACGTTTGTTTCGAGACAATATGATGACATTTCATTCGATACGTAAGAAAACATAAGAAATAAACATGCGTCAGAAAATTAAGGCAAATAAAATGAAATAAAAAAACGAAGTGTATTTAATATTGAAATTAGCTATAGAACTTAATAAGGTATTGCAAAAATGCAAGGGTTTAGTATATCAATCGAATAAATTAAGATCCCTGGCTCTTTGAAGAGGGGCTTAATTTCGTGAGTGATTTTTACCGCTTCGCTAAACAGTATCGACATAAGCCGATAAGAACAAGATTTTCTCTAAAACAATGCGCTGGATTATCACATCAAAGTAAAATACTAACAAACATATGTCCAGTTCATCTATCTCTCTCTCTTAGTTGACATTCCTGGGTACACATTTATAGCAAAACATAGACTGCAGAAATTTAAGCGTAAATCTGGAGGTATTGGAATTTACATTGTTGATAAGCTCGCACAATATATCGAGGTTTGTGAAAATAATTCGGAATATATTCTCTGGATTGTTATAAAGAAAGAGTTTCTCAAAGTAGATGGAGATGTAGTTTTGGGGGCAATTTATCTGCCACCAGAAAATTCTAAATTCATAAACTCTGATTATTTATCAGACTTTGAATTAGAGATTGCTGAAAAATGTTCCTCATATAAGTACTTAATATTAGCTGGAGACACAAATTGTAGAACAGGTACATTGAAAGACTATATTCCAGCCGATACCCAAACTAGTCTAAACAAATTTACTGTAATTGAAAATTTGTCCGTTCCTCTAGAAAGGTACTCCATGGATAACAGAACTAACACACACGGTCTCCGCTTAATAGAATCTTGCAGAAACAATAACCTATTTATTCTGAATGGAAGAATGTTTGAAGATAAATTCAAAGGTTGTCATACATTTAGAGATAGATCAGTCATCGATTACATAATCTCATCAGTTGAATGTTTTGAGTATATAAGTGATTTTAATGTTATACAAACGGATTTTTTGGGAACCCCCATTTAATTATCCTTTGCAGATATGACTTTTATTGATGAAAATCAACGGGCTTCGCATGCCTCTCCCCGAAAATGGGACAATAATTATGCAAATACTTTTGTTGAAAACATTGATTTACAAAAAGTGCACTCGCTCACTAGTCAACTTACCTCTAATCCAACGGATCCTCAAACAATTGAACATGTTACGAACCAGCTGTCAGACTTGTTCCAGCATGCCTCAGCACGAGCTTTCCCTGCAAAGAAATCAATGTTTAACGGTAAAAACAATACAAACGACAAACCCTGGTTTGGCCCTAAATGCTTTCAGGCTAGAAAAAATTATCATAACGCTAGAGATGAATATAGGAAAAAACCCACACCTATACTAAATTAAGACTGCAAAATTCTAGCAAAAGTTATAAAAGAACAATGAACTACTTTATTAAAAAAACAGACTAAATTAAATTAAAAATTTAAATTTTTTAAAAAATTTATCCAAAGAACAAATGCAAACAGTCTCCTACTATAAATGAATTCTTTGATCATTTCAAAAATATCAATGAAAACATAATTAATGACCGAAGATTTGAAAATGACACTCACTCAAACAATACTTACAATAATACTTACCTTAATGGTTTTTACACCCAAATACATAGTAGAAGGGTTATCATACCAATTTATAAAAACAAAGGTGACCCTAAAGATCCAAGTAACTATAGGCCAATTACCATATTAAGCTGTTTAGGCAAGTTGTTTACTTCTATCTTGAATGACAGATTATCTACTTACCTGAATGAACAACACATACTGGAAGAAAATCAGGCTGGTTTCCGGAAAGGGTACTCGTGCGCAGATCACATTTTTACATTGTCTTCTTTAATCGAAATTCTGAAAAAAAGAAAGAAAAAACTTTTTTGTTGCTTCATTGATTTCTCACAAGCGTTTGACAAGGTTTGGCGAGCGGGACTATGGTACAAGTTACTCCAAAACTCAGTTAATGGCAAAATTTTTAATGTTATAACAAATATGTATAAAAATATAAAATCGTCTGTCCAACACAATGGCCTAACATCACATACATTTTTATCAGAAATTGGTGTCAGACAAGGTGAAAACCTGTCCCCTGCCCTTTTTTCTCTTTTCCTTAACGACCTTCAATCTCATATGAATGAAAATGGTTCCATCGGCGTTGAGCTTAAAGATCCCCATGATCTCACACTATGGCTTAAACTTTTGATCTTACTTTACGCAGATGATACCATTTTGATTTCGGATTCAGAAACAGATTTTCAGTCAAGTCTTAATATTTTTCATAATTATTGCAAATCCTGGTATTTAAACATCAATATCAGTAAAACGAAAATAATTGTTTTTGGAGCCCGGCAAACTAGAAACTTTGAATTCAAACTTGGAAATCAAATTGTTGAAATCACAAATCAATACCACTACCTGGGCGTTACTTTCTCAAATAATGGCTCTTTTTTGAATGCACGTAAGCATGTAGCACAGCAGGCATCAAAGGCAATGCACCTTTTATTCACACGAGCAAATAATGCACATTTACCGATAGACTTATTACTTAAATTATTTGATCATACTGTTCTACCAATTTTAACTTACGGCAGCGAAATATTTGGATTTGAAAATATCGATCTCATTGAGAAGGTACATAATAAATTTCTTAGAAGAATAACTAAAGCAAAACAATCTACACCGATATCCTTTTTATACGGAGAACTAGGTAGATATCCCATATCAGTAGTAGTTGAAAGCCGCATGATTTCTTACTGGAACCGTTTATTACTTGGCAAAGATCAAAATATATAAGTACATGTTAAACCAAAAGGACTGTCATTTTAAGTGGATCGAAAAGATAAAAAACATCCTTATATCTGTAGGGCGCCCTGATTTGTGGGAAAATCAATTCCAAATAAATAATATAAACGTACATAAACAAATAAAATCCTCATTAATCGATAAATTCAAACAAGACTGGCACGCGAAGTTGCAAACATCCAATAAAGGTTTGATTTATTCTAGATTTAAGGAAAACATAAATTTGGAAAATTACCTTATTAAACTTGAAGAGCGAGACTTTATAAATCTTTTTAAACTAAGAACTGCAAATCACTCACTCCCTGTTGAAACTGGTAGATATGATGGGACAAATTTCGAAAATAGATTATGCCCATTATGTGACACGGGCCAGGTTGGCACTGAGGAACACTATTTATTACACTGTAATTATTTTCAAAGGGAGAGAAACATTTATCTTGACCCTGATGAAATCAATATACAGAGGCACTATCTTTCATTCAAAACCCTTTTGCAATCCGATTCTGATAAAGTTTTGAGAAATTTAAGTAAGTTTGCATCACTTATTTTTAACAAATTCAGATGAAAAAATAGCCTGAACCATTTATACATTATGTCTATTTCGCACTGAACAAAATGTAACATGCTAACTAAGTTTTTAAAAAATCTAAAATTACAAGTTAAATGAAATTCTTATTCTTAAACTGAAAAAAATAAGAAACATAATTGAAACGAGCAAAAGATCACTTACCTCACTTCGCTCTCTTTGTTTTGTCTGGACACAGTCTATCCGCACTCGCTAGGAATAAACAGCTCCCCGATTTCCACGCTTATTTCATGCACGTTTTAAAAATAACCTCAAACAGCTATCTATTTTTAGGAACACCTTATTCAAATGAGAGAAAATAATTGATTGTGTTGTTTTGTAACTGTATATAATAATATTTTAATCCATTGTTTCCCATTATTGTTTGACATTTATTTTTTTGCTTTTTTTCCTGATTTCTCACCATCACGTACGCATGCGCTTTTTGTTACCTTGCCGTCTTACGATTTCGTACCCGGCAAGGTTGTACTAGAGGGGGAAAGAAGGGGGTAGTATGCATGTATGTCATTGAGATATATTGCAATAAGCATTCTCACAATGATACCTTGTCGACTTTCGTTTTCGTATCAGGCAAGGTATATAGAAAGGGGGAGAGAAGGGGAATACTCACCCCTCCTCTCTCTCTCCCTCTCTTTGGCAAAATAGTAACGAATTATCTATTATTCTAAATATGATTGTGTCTTTACATGCATTAAAATTCCTTTGCAATAAATTATCTAATTGAATAATTAATAATGCCACGCAATCCTTCTTTTTTTTTTTTTTTTTTTTTTTTACTCTCTCTCTCTCTCTCTCCTCATAAGTAACTATTATCATAGTGACTTTACATATTTGTTACTATCTAAATCTGTAAGAAAAGCATGCTTTTGTCGCTCTTTAATGTTATTGTTCACTTGTCTTTATTTGTGTAAAGTATGATGCAGAGACTGTATATATACAATAGGAATAACTGCTTGTTTTATGTTTTATAGCTGAAAACACTTAACAAAGAAATTATTTATCCAAAGGTTATTTTGTTGACATTAATATTTGCCAGCACATGTATTTATCTATTTTTTTGTTGTTGTTGTTGTCATTATAACGTTACATAAATTGATCATGCTAGGTTTAAGTGTGTGTGTGTGTGTGTGTGTGTGTGTGTGTGTGTTGAAAATAAACAATGTCTTTCTTGTATTTATTTATAAATTCAAAGATGTAATCCCCCCACTCTGAACACAGCATGTCTGCTTTAAATAATTGAAAAATGCCTAACAAATTGATCTATGCTACAAATGAACTTAATCTTATTAAATAAGACCGGAAATTATTAACAAATATTATATATATATGTGTGTGTATAACCTATGTAAAACCCCATGTTGTATTAATGTAATACCTGGGTGAATAAAAGTTTTGTTCTGTTCTGTCCTGTTCTGTTCTTAGTCTTAGTGAAGTTATATCTCCCTGCAGCAGACCTGAAATCAAAGTGGATCAATACATCTCAAGAGTCAAAAAGTAGGACGATATGCATCAGCGTATAGATTCTGTGTCAGTAGCAGGAATTAAATCCAAGGTGATTTGTCTATCCCACTTCTTACACCAAAGATTAAAAAAAAACAACAACAAAAAAAAACAAAAAAACCTCGGTCTACAATTGTGTCAGGGTGCTGTTATATATGGGAGGTAATTTGATGGCAATGATCTGCTGCAGTTTCTATATTAATTTGTTATTCAATTTCTTTTATACTTTTATACATCTCATATTTATATACACGTTTGTTGACAGATTCTTGGAAATATAATGGTTTTATTTTAATCATAATGCAAACTCCCTTTATATGTACTGTAGAGATCTAGATTTAGAATTTAATTTTACAGGATCAGTCAGTAAGAGCCAGTATAAATTTAGCTTGATATTGCCAAAGAAATTAATTACCATAGTCTAATGTTTGTATGCGAATTCAAATTTGCCGCCTAAGCGATGGACAGTATATTTCGACTGATGTGACTGGCTGCTGCAGCTAACCCTCGCGCATTTATATAGGCTTCGGATGCTGGCAAGATGCTATCAACCTTCAAAACTTGCGAGCATTTTGCCAGCTTCAGGGGAAGCAACTCTGCATATACAACAAGAGCACCGCATGCGTGTACCAACGCTACGCTCGTCTGTTTTTGCCAACGTTACATATTTTTGTTGAACATATAAAAAAGTTGACCTTGAATATCACAACTAAAACTGTAAGCCTTTAAATGCAAAGTTGGAGTATCATACCCTTTAAATTTGACCTTTCACCTTAAAGGATGACATTGACCTATGAATGGAATAGAATGTAAACAACACAAAGACGTAAAATATGTAAATAAAAATCATAATTGCTAATCCATTGAGTTTTTGATAATCAGCACAAATTGTAAAATTTAAAGACATTAAAAAAAATGCTCTTTTTTATCTGCCTAAAGCTCATGGCCAAAATCACACCTGCACTGGTTCATATGATGACAAACCATACAAATTTTAAAAAATTAAAATTTTAAAATTGCCTTATTAAAGTCAAGGTCGATAGATAAAATATTGAGTTATATCTGAATAACCCTTGTCAAGATGAATATGCATACCAAATATAAAAGATGCATGTCAAATAGTAAAAGTTATGGCCAACGTTAAAGTGTTTTGTTAAACATTTCAAAATAAGTCAAAGGTCAAGGTCAAAAGTCCAAAAGTGTAACATTGAAGGAAAGGTCTTGCCACAAGGAATTCACATGTGAAATACCAGTGCCCTGTTGGTAACGGTTCTGAAATGACGGGCGTTTTAAAGTGTTCAGAACATACAGCAGAATAGATCAAAGGACAAGGTAGATAGATGAAATATTGAGGTATATCTGAATAGCCCTTACAAAGATGAATATGCATACCAAAAATAAAAGTTGTATGTCAAATAGTAAAGAAGTTATGGCAACGTTAAAGTTTCTTGTTAAAAATTTCAAATATTGCTCAAAGTTCAACGGATAAAAAGTCCATTGATGGAAAGGTCTTGCCACAAGGAATTCACATGTGTAATATTAGTGCCTGTTTGTAACAGTTCTGAAATGTCAGGCATTTTCAAGTTTTCAAAAGTAACAGCAAAAAAAGGTCAAAGGTCAAAGTCAGGGTCGATAGATAAAATGTTGAGTTATATCTGAATAGCCATTGCAAAGATGAATATGCATACCAAAATAAAAGTTGTATGTCAAAAAGTAAAAAAAATTACAGCCAACGTTATAGTGTTTTTTTGTTAAAAATTTATTTAAAAAATAGGTCAAAGTTCAAAGGTCAAGGTCAAAAGTGTAACATTGATGGAAAGGGTTGCTACAAGGAATTCACGTGTGAAATATCAGTGCCCTGTTGACAACAGTTCTGAAATGACAGTCATTTTTAACATTCAATAGTTACAGGAAAAATTGGTCAAAGGACAAGGTCGATAGATGAAATATTGAGGTATACCTGAATAGCCCTTACAAAGATGAATATGCATACAAAAAATAAAAGTTGTATGTGAAATAGTAAAGAAATTACGGCTAACGTTAAAGTTTTTTTGTTAAAAAATTAAAAAATAGGTCAAAGTTCAGAGGTCAAGGTCAAAAGTCTAAAAGTTAACATTGATGGAAAGGTCTTGCTACAAGGAATTCACATGTGAAATACCAGTGCTCTGTTGACAACGGTTTTGAAATGACAAACATTTTAAAGTTTTCAAGTTTCAGAAAAATAAGGTCAAAGGTCAAGGTCAATAGGTGAAATATTTGCATATGTCTGGATAGGTCTTGTCATGATGAATATGCATACCAAAAATGAAAGTTGTATATTGAATAGTGGAGAAGTTATGACCAACGTTAAGGTTCCGGACGACGCCTGACGACGACGACGCCTGACGACGACGACAACGCAGACGACGGAGTTACGACAATAGCTCGTATTTTTTTTTCTTTGAAAAACAGACGAGCTAAACATAATACAGTTTAACAGGTTATAACAGATAAAAAGCTCTTAATTTGACATCTAGATCAAGTTTAAATTAATTCTGAAATGTGAGGTAATTATCAACAAATTCATTTATGAGACAATAAATCTTCAATGAGAAACGCCTAACAAATTACACAACTCATATATGTTCACGAAACAAAAAGAAGAAGTTTTGGGAAGCATTCACAAAGATCTCAAATCTTAGCCTAACATGCCTTAATATTTACAAAATTACTCTTTGTTTTAAATGGTGGCATATTTCTGCCAGCCACTTATCCACTTAGCTATGTCGAAACTTTTCTGAAAAATTGTCAAATATTCAGTTAGTATCTGGCATGTAGAAAACTTTCGTGTTATCATCTTAGGTATCATAACAGGGCAAAACTGCCTGTTTGTGCCCACTACTGCCAGCTATATATTCACTTAAGTAGATATCTCGACTTTTTTTCGTGTAATTCAGTTAAATTATGTGGATAACAGGCACGTTTTCACATAATTATCTGGAAAAAAGCATGATATCCAGTTAACCTAAGTGAATATGTGATTGGCAGTAGTGGGCACTAACAGACACTTTATTCCTGTTAAGATACCCAAGTGGACAAATTTTCTACTTGCTAGATACTACCTGAATATGTGACAATTTTTCAGAAAAGTTTCGACATAGCTAAGTGGCTGGCAGAAATATGCCACCATAGTTTTACTCCTAAATTCTGAAAAAAAAATTAGACATGAGCATCTTTCAATGAATATATAACTTACATCATATCTTAGAAAATTAAACATGACCGCCATTGTGAAAATGCAGATATCAATGCAGACATAAAAAATCGTACATAATAACACAGGGATGAAAGTGAATTTATAAAATGGGTGTTATAACTAACTGTGTTTATAAAGAATAATGAAAGGATTAATATTGTAAATATACGAAATGGGTGACAAGAATATGCAAAAGGCTTAAATTATACATAGGCTACAGGGGGATGTAACAGGTCAAAGTTAGTGTGTAGTTTTAATTATTTACACCCGCCCCTCCTGATATTCTATATATTGAAAAAAAAATCAGGCATTGAAAAATATGTAGGAAGATAGGAGGGGCGAGTGGAAATTGATGACACAATTCTCTAGACATATAGAATAACCATGTGATTTAATCTGATTTTTCTAATGACCTGGACCGAAACGGCAAATTTATATGTTCTAGTAATAATGTGTCGAACAAGATAAACAAGAAATATCTTTAAAAAAGATATTCGGCGTAGGATGAAAGAAAAACGAGATTTCCAGTCTTCTAGAACATTCCCAGGAAAAGCGCGCGAAAGACCGACGCACAACAAATTTAGTAGGCTCTAGAAATAGTTCAGTATTTTTTCTATGAAATAAACTTATTTATAGACGGTAATACAAAAAATTATATCTGTAAATAGGCTTGTTTGATATTTGTTCATATCATTATTGCATATGACAATTATGATTAGTTGTTTTGGTTTTGGCGAATTAATTTTCAACGAGAGCATCTCGGCAGGCTGGAAGAATTCAATATACATAGTAATTAAGGGGTTTCATGTCATAACACGGTGGATTCTTTTTTGTTGTTTTAAATCATTTTCACAAAGTAGCATTCCTCAATTGATGGAAAAGGATTGTATTTAACTTACTGAAATCACTTTCATGTTTACATTAAAAAGAAAAGTAATAACACCAAGCTGAATGATATATACAAGCTGCACCCCTTATTTACAGTAATTTTATAGTCCATAACGATGCGTTAACCAATAACAGGAGTCCTTTTATTCAGCTTAGAATTATTTACCGCTGTTAGCGTACATTTGATTGGTTTAAGATGCGAGTTGAAATCGAAATTATACAGCTACGCCGAAAAAAGATAGCGTTCATTCCTTATGATGAAATTTTGATTATCTCATCTTTCGCGTGTGTGTATTTGTCAGTCTTTTCAAGAAAGACACGGAATAAACAGATAGACAGTGTGGTGGCTCTAGTACGTATATACCAAAGCGCTCAGCATGTCAGAGTAGTACAGCTTTGGATACGTGCCAGGCTAATGTGAACGGGTGTGGTACCACGTATCCCAGTGTGGCAGCACAGTATGTCTCAAGTAAGCATAGTCTTCAAATGTCTGAAATACTGTCAGTGGGACGTTGAACCCACTAGAACGTGTAGTTGCAGTTTTCTTGTTTGATTATCGCTACTAAACCGGTTGATTGCGAAAATTGATTTGCGCATTACACTGTATGTGATCTTTTTTTATTTGATTACGCACTTGATTCTGCATATATAGCGAGGTTACATTTCGATCTATTTATATAAAAGGTAGGACTATGGAAGCATATTTGTGCCACAACTTAACCACATAAATTAACGTGAAAATAATGGAGGATTTCACGAAAACAGATTTCTTTTCTCGAAAATAGATAACTTTTCATGAAACCTTAAAAATTTCACGAAAAACCCTATAAAATACATTTGTACTTTACGCCAGAAATTGCTTGGTTGACATTAAGAATATTCCTGTTAATGAAAGGGAAAAAATGTGTCCCATCATGAAAATGGTGATTTTTAAGATTTTATTTTATCTGCCCCTGAAGGGCGGCATATAGTAATCGCACTTTTCGGAAATGTTTTGTTCGCACTTCATATTTAAAACCGCTGGGGGGATTTTGATGAAACTGTACAGGAATGTTTGTCACCAAGTCCAGTTGTGTATATTTTCGGGATTTTCCACTACATCTTTTTTTGGCAGAGTTATGGGCCCTTAATGGTCATTTTTGTATAAATTTTGTCCGGACTGCTTTACTACTGATGGAATTCAAATGAAAATTTATAGGAATGGTCTTGCCCATTTCACATATATGACTGCTAGTGACTGCTACTGCTCACTTCACATACATAAGTTATTGATACCACATACACTGTCACCTAGTTTTGTGTGCTTTTTGTGTCGCCTGCTACAGAGTAGCTGCGACATATAGGGATCACTTCTCCGTCGTCTGTCTGTCCGTCACAAAACTTGTCCGGACCTACTCCTCAGAAACTACTTGTGCAATTTCATCCAAACTTACAGGAGTGATCAGTACCAAGTCTAGTTGTGCACATTGTCGATATTTTCCACTTCAATGATTTTTGGCAGAGTTATGGCCCTTAAATGATTTTTATTTTTTAAGTTTGTCTGGGCTACTTCTCTTATACTACTGGTGCAATTTGAGTGAAATTTTACAGGATTGAATGGTAGCTTAAGTATTTGCGCATATTGAACGGGTTTTTTTTGGTCGAGTGATTTTTGGCCGAGTTATGACCCGTAAATAAAAAACATTCTTTTTTCATTATGTTTAAAACTGGCAAAACTTGTCTGGACTACACTTCAGAAACAACTGGTGCAATTTCATCCAAATTTTACAGGAATGATCAGTACCAACTCTAGTTGTACACATTATGGGCATTTTACACTTTGTGATTTTTGTCAGAGTTATGGCCCTTTAATGATTTTTATTTTTAAAGATTGTCCGAACTACTTCTCTTATATTACTGGTGCAATTTGAATGAAATTTTACGGGATGGATCGGTAGTTCAAGTACTTGCGCATATTGAAAGGGTATTACGGTCAAGTAATTTTTGTCAGAGTTATGGCCCTTGAATAAAAAACGTTATTTTATTATGTTTAAAACTTACAAAACTTGTCTGGACTTTTCTTCAGAAATGCCTGGTGCCAAAAAAAAAATGTTTTTGTTTTCTTTAAATGGCTTTCATCAGGCAACACATGAGATCATTGATCGCTCTTGTTATTTTAAAAGTTCGTCCGGACTACTTCTTTTATGTTACTGGTGCATTTAAATGAAATTTTACAGGATTGATTGGTAGCTCAGGTAGTTTTTTGGTCAAGTGATTTTTTGTCGAGTTATGGCCCCTAATAAAAATTAAAACTCACGACTTTTCCTCAGAAATGCCTGGTGCAAAAAAGTTTTTTTTTCTTTAAATGGCTATCATCAGGCGACACGTGTGATCATTGATCGCTCTTGTTAATTTCAAGATGTTAATGACGAATAAAGTAAGCATTTTGACCACAATGTCATTAAAATGATGTGACAAAAGAAGATAAAACAAATTTATTGTTTTATTGACACACAATCATACATGGCAATGTCAGCGTATAGAAAGCTTTCGTGAAATTTTTAAGGTTTCATGAAAAGTTATCTGTTTTCGAGAAAAGAAATCTGTTTTCGTGAAATCCTCCATTATTTTCATGAAAACTTTATCTTTCGTGAAATTTTTAAGGTTTCATGAAAAGTTATCTGTTTTCGAGAATAGAAATCTGTTTTCATGAAATCCTCCATTATTTTCATGAAAACTTTATCTTTATGTTGTGGCAGTTTAGAGCGCTAACAGGAATAAATTCGTGTTAACATAACTTTTTTTTCGTGAACATTTATCTGTTTTCGCGAAAAAAACTTTTTTTTGCGAAATCCTCCATTATTTTCACGTTAATTTATGTGGTTAAGTTGTGGCACAAATATGCTTCCATATAGGACAAACTGGCTTACACTTACACAGATGACTATAATTATGCAATCAGTAATACTTATGACATGATGAGGTGACTGACGACGATTATGATGATGATACCTGATTTAAAATCCCGAACAGCCAGTGTCCTCCAGGTATTGTCGGCACACCTGCGACGTCTCTTTTTCTTTGCTGCCATCTAATTAATCCTCCAACCAGTTTCCACAGAAACCATGCAATGACAAAATTATCACACAAAAGAACATATTAGTTCGTATTTTGTGTTAAAGCGAAAGGTTAAAAAGGGGACGAGGTAAACAGTTGTGTAGGATATTTTGCACCATTATATATGGTTTTTGTTTGACTTAAACAAATATGTTTATGTCAAAATGAAAGCTTTCAACACGGTGTCTAGTCTAGATATTATTATTTACAATTATAATACAGTTGAACCTGTACTACTTGTCACCTGCATAAAGCTGTCAACCTGCATTTAGCGGTCAGTGTTAATATTAGCAAACTATTGTATTTTGTTAAAATTATGTTTAACCTTCGTTTAGCGACCACCTCTGCTAAGCGGCCACTTTTTTCTGAACCGCCTGACGGACTGCTTAAGACAGGTTTGACCATAATTTTAAAAGATGGATTTTCATTTTCAAATGTAGAAGTTGAGAGGCGAAGATATGACAAAATGATATTTCGAAGACTTTCCTCACAGATTCGAACTTTCGTTTGGAACTCCGCCAAACCACGAAGACATTTCGACTATCCGCCCCGCCATCACACAACACAGGGTTTTCTACTAAGACTTTTCCAATTTTCGACCTACGGATTTTCAGAGCGAAAGGTCAACCATTCTTCGCTTTTCAGGCTGGCGAAGCGAAAAATCTACAATATATTAGGATATACAAGCATATACATATGGTAGTAAATAAAAATGTAATCTATATCTACAGTTGAGCCTATATTAGCGACCACCTGTATTAAGCGGTCATCCTGCATTTATCGGTCACTTTAAATATTACCAAACTAGCATTTGTTTGATCTTCATACAGCGACCAGTACTTTGGACACACACGCTTGTTCCACTGACTGACCGCTTAAGACAGGTTTGACTGTATTTGATTATTTTGAATACAAAGAGCGAAACTTATCTGGTCCAGACATTATTAACAATAGAGTTTTGCATGAATGTGCATCTGAATTATCATATCCATTATCTGACTTATTTATTTCTTCTCTTGCTAGCTCTTGTTTTCCCGATGCATGGAAAGAAGCTTTTATCACGCCAATATTCATCGCTACTTAAAAACAAGAGGGCCAAGATGGCCCTTGATCGCTCACCTGAGAAAGATGATTGCTTAAGAAATAAAGATGCTAGAGTGTAAACAAAGTGAAATCTGGCTTTTTTTTTTGTGGAAAGGGCATAACTCCTAAATTAACTAGTCAATATCAGTTATAATTGAACCCGATTGCAAGATTATGGGCATAAACATTGTCTTAAAGTTTAAAAAAGATTGTTTAAAAAATGAAGATGGTAGAGAATAAACAAAGTGAAATCTTGCATTTTTTGTTTTAAAAGGGGCATAACTCCTGACCTAATCAACAGATCTAAGCTTTAATCAAACTCCTGACCTAATAGGCCGATCTCAGCCATATTCAAACTCAATCGAGACATTATGGTCATAAACATTGTCTTGAAGTTTGAAGATGACTGCTAAAGAAATAAAGGTGACAGAGTGTAAACACTAAATTGTTGACGCCGCAGGACGCACGACGGACGACGGACACTCACGAGATCACAATAGCTCACACTGAGCTTTGCTCAGGTGAGCTTATTATCGTCCCATATCACTTCTAAGTACTCTAGGTAAAGCTTTAGAAAGAATTGTCTTTAAATACTTATTCAACAACCTTAAAATTATCAATATACTTACCCCGTACCAATCAGGATTTGTCCCGGGTGACTCAACAGTCAATCAGTTAACCTACTTGTATGATACTTTCTCTCGAGCCGTTGACTCTGGAAAATAAATAAGAATTATATTTGTGATGTAAGCAAAGCTTTTGATAGAGTATGGCACAGGGGGTTGTTATATAAACTTAAATTATATAGAATAACTGGTCCTTTGTATAAATGTTTTTTTATGTTACCTGTCTTCAAGAAAACAGCGTGTCGTTTTACCTCGTTGTAATTCTAACTGGAGTTACATAAAAGCTGGAGTACCCCAGGGTTCTATTCTCGGAAGCTTTTTTAATCTATATTAATGACATAGTTACAGATATTAATTCCAATATGCGTCTTTTTGCGGACGATACAAGTCTGTTTTATTGCAAATGACGCTTACACCACAGCCGACATCCTGAATTCTGATTTACAAAAGATAAGCAGCTGGTCAAAGCAATGTTTAGTCAACTTTAACCCCCCCCCCCACACACACACACACACAAAAAAAATGAATCTCTCTTAATTTCCCGTAAGTCAAATCCAAATACACACCCTCCTGTATACATGCAAGATCGACACAGACATCTTGGTCTTTTTTTACAAGTGACTTGACATGGACCAAACATATCGAATATTTAACATGTAAGGCATATCAAAGAATTAATGTCCTGCGATCTCTTAAATTTTCATTAGACCGACGTTCATTAGAAATAGCATACATGTCATTTTTTCGACCTGTATTGGAATATGGGGATGTCATTTTTGATAATTGCACTGCACAATGACGATATGAATTAGAAAAAAAATACAATACGAAGCCGCAAGGATAGTGACTGGTACAACAAAGTTAGTTTCTATAAATAGATTAATGACAGAGGTTAGGTGGGAAACTTTAGAGACAAGACAGAATAAACATAAACTAATACTATTTTTTAAAATGAAAAATGGACTTATCCATGAGTATATGTCGTCCGTCCCTTTCTCCTTCAAGAGTCCTCCATCAATTTACACAAGTACATACAATCTTCGCAATGCAGGCTATATTCACGCTCCACATTCCAGAACAAATTTATATCACAACTCGTTTTTTCCCTCATCGGTCAGAATCTTCAACGACTTATCTAATCAGGTCAAAAATATCTATCGCATCATTTAAAGGTCATCTTAACCTGGACAGAGTACTCATTCCCGAATATTATAATTACGGTAAATGCTCAAATCAAAATATTCATGCAAGACTAAGAATTAATTGTAGTTCCTTGGCACACGATCTGTATTAAAAAAATATAGTTAACTCTCCTAATTGTACTTGTGGTTCTCCGGAAACCACAAAACACATTTTCGAATGTCAAAAGTATTGCCAAATACGTGTTCATCTATTAAACAAGGTCAACAAAATCTGTGAAATATCTTTGTTTTTTTTCGTGAATGCTAACAGTAGTGAAAGGCGGCACTATGGTACCTTGATTTCTTTTTTTTTCAATTTTTTTTTATGGTACCTGAGTCGAAAATTTATGGTACCGACGGAAATTTATGATACCTTGAGTATATACGAAAAAATGATATATGGTACCTTATGTTGCATTTGATAAAACATTTCATACCTGGTAGATCTAACTAGGATGACTTAAGATCTGATAGAGAGAAAGAGTATGAACTTGCATAGCAAACATTCAATGACGCAATATTGACATTTTGACGTCATGTTTATTTCTTAGTTAAAGGGACCACTTCTTAACGTTATGTAAGCTAAAGGGGGATACTATTATTGACAATTGTAAAACATGTTCTTTCGAGACATTTGGGTTGGCCCTTGAAAGGGCCGTTTGGTTCTTTTCTTTTTTAGATTTCGGTGACATCGTCCTCATCGTCTTTAATTTCGACGACATCGTGTTCATCGTCCTCAATTTCGATGACATCGTTTTCATCTTGTCTCAACATCTCCTGTTGTTCTATGAGCATATGCTCCTCATCTTGTTGCTTGCTGTTGTCTCAACATCTCCTGAGCGTATAGGCATCATGTTCATCTTGTTGCTGTTGTCTCAACATCGCCTGATGTACCATTTGTTCAAATTTCAGTTGGTATTGTGCAATATGAACTTGCTGTTGTCTCCACTCAATGCATTGTTGTTCGATCAACCCCATCAAATCGTTGACAAACATTTTGTGATCTTGATCAAGTCGCTGAATACATTCAATCAGCTGCTTAATTTCTTCCATGGTTGTGCAGCGAGAATATGACAGGATGCTTGGTGCGGTGCGCTTTTATAGCCTTGAGGCGCACACCAATCATTCAATGAAAATGACTCGAAGTTTAACCTTGACCTGAGGTGGATTGACCTACTTTGTATCGACATACCATTCAGAATTGCTGTTAAACTAAAATTTTCAAGCCGAATTTGTAGTTGTGATGACTATTTTTTGTAACATTTTTTATTTTATAACTTTTGTAAACTTTCTTTTTATTTTTTTATTTTGTATCTTTTATAAAACATTGGATCATATTTTAATGAAAAAATAATTTTTTAGGAATTTGAAACAAGAGGGCCATGATGGCCCTGAATCGCTCACCTGATTATAAATGAGCAACATATGTTGTATTTTTTATATTCACCTACTTTTTGACCCCCACATGACCCAAATTTGAATTTGTCCAAGATATTATGGAAACAGACATTCCAACCAAGTTTCATGAAGATTGGGTCAAAAATGAAGATTTGACCTCGTGACCTACTTTTTGACCCCACATGACCCAAATTCGAACTTTTCCAAGATTTAATGGAGACAAACATTCTGACTAAGTTTCATGAAGATTAGGCAAAAAAATGTGGCCTCTGGAGTGTTAACAAGGTTTTTATAAGATTTGACCTCGTGACCTACTTTTTGCCCCCACATGACCCAAATTCGAATTTCTCCAAGATTTTATGGAGACAAACATTCTGACCAAGTTTCATGAAGATTTGGCCAAAAATGTGGCATCTAGAGTGTTAAGGTTTTTATAAGATTTGACCTCGTGACCTACTTTTTGACCCCACATGACCCAATTTTAAACTTGTCCAAGATTTTATGGAGACAAACATTCTGACTAAGTTTCATGAAGATTTGGCCAAAATGTGGCCTCTAGAGTGTTAAGGTTTTTATAAGTTTGACCTGTGACCTACTTTTTGACCTCACATGACCCAATTTCGAACTTGTCCAAGATTTAATGGAGACAAACATTCTGATTAAGTTTCATGAAGATTGGCCTTAAATATGGCCTCTAGAGTGTTAACAAGCCAAATTGTTGACTACGCACGACGGACGCCGGACAAAGGGCCATTACAAAAGCTCACCTTGAGCACGCTGTGCTCAGGTGAGCTAAAAATGATAAAAATAAAAGGTGACAATTGAGGTATATTCTCTTTCGAGACATTTGGGTTGGCCCTGAAAAGGGCCGTTTTTTTTCACAGAGTAGTGGTTATTTATGACTGTCTATGAGTTTTTTCAGCAGATATTCAAC
>CM037784.1:33546538-33583473 GCA_021229015.1 Solen grandis
TCCAAACACAACTAACTTTTATTTGAAAAAATCAAAAAAATCACACTAATGTAAACTTTAAAAAAAAAAACAATGAAAAAAATAAAGAAAATTATGTTTTTTTCCTGAACCATTTTTTTTACATTAATCCTCACTCTGAATATGGAGGAGGGTTTTCTAACGTATTATAAAAATTCAATATTATACAGTTTTTATATTTTTGTATGTTATCTAGAACTCAGTTTATCTGTAATTCTTTGTTCATAAAAACTACCTATACTGTCTTCATCTTTTAAATCTTTTATTTTATAAGTAACATGATTTGTATTAAAAACTTGTTCAATTACAAATATTTCTCTAGTCCAACGAGTAGTATAACCCTTTTCAAATTTACCTTTCTTTTTTGTTATTCTTACTCTATCTCCAACTTTAAATTTAGGTTTCTTAATTTTCATTTCTTCTTCTGGATATAAATTTTCATACACTGTTAATGTATTTTCTGATTTACTTGCTTCAACAGGTGTCATTTTAATTGAAGAATGAATTGTATTATTATAATCTTTAACTAAATGATCTAATACATCATAATATTTAGTAGTTTCATGAGCAGTAAAATATTTAAACATATGTTGTTTCATAGTTCCTATCCAACGTTCTACTACACTAGATTTTTCTTCATTCTCAGTTGAATATAATTTTATGTTATTATCATTTAATAATTCTTTTACTTGTTTAAATAATGTTTTAAATGCTTCACTTACTGTTATTCCTGTTTTATTTTTTAAAGGAATTAACCAACCATATTTACTAAAAACATCTATAACTGCTAATAAATATTTATAGTGTTTATTTTGTTTTGAATATTGTTGCATATCTACATCTATTGAATCAACAAAAACACGTCTTTTAGGAAATTTCTTTATAACTCTATGATGTAATTCATCTGCTAATTTATCCCCTTTTGTTCCTATAAATCTATTTTTCTTAGATCCACACTCAGAACATTTACCTTTTAACATTTGTCTATTATTGGTTGTTGTTACTTGTTCTACTGAATTATTTTCAGTATTTTTTTTACAACGTAAACAATATATTTTTGGGTGATCCATTTTTAAATAGCTTAAAATTGTTTTCTTAAAAAATGGCAGATCGAAAAGTTTGTACAAAATGTAAAGAATACAAACTACTAAGTGAATATTACAAACAAACAGGAAAATTAAATTGATAAACGTATCAAGAGTTTATTGTTAGAAATCCTGATTATATGAAAAATTATCCTATGGCTGTGAAACACTGTGAAACACCTAATTAAAATTTATTTCTTTTAAAATGAGACCAAGAATTAAGAAAAAGAATAGTTATTAGTAACTTTCCTTTGAAAATAAAAATAATAATAACAAGTGAATTTTCAACCCCTTTAGCACTTGATATAATAGAAAGTCATTACTCTCACCCTGTTCAAGTTATTCAAACACAAAATAATATAAAAGAATTCTATAATATTTTGAGAGATAAATTTGAAGCTTGGATAGATAAATTTCAAGAAAGAGGATCTGGTTTTGTTTTTAGAAATATTAAAAGTGTAGAAGTAAAACAATATAAATATGATTATCAGAAAGCTTCATCTTATATACCTCTTCAATTTAAATCAAGTAATATTATTAATGTTCAAAATAAAAATGATAATAAATGTTTTCATATGGTCATATTGCAAAGTTTATTCCCGCATATACACACAAAGAAAGAGTTACAAAATATAGAAATATGAAAATAAACTTAATATGAAAGGATTGAATATCCTGTTAAAATAAAAGATATTCCAAAAGTAGAGAGACAAAATAATTTAAGTATAAATGTATTTGCATTAGAAGATCAATCTAATAAACAATCTTTATATCCAGTTTATGTTTCAAACAATGTTTCACAATGTTTAACAGCTGGACAAAGTCCACAGCTGGAACAAAGTTCCGAAAATGTAGTTGATCTCTTATACATTGAAAGTAATGAAAATACCCATTATTGTTTAATTAAAAATTTAGATAGTTTCAAGTATGATAAGAATAAACATAAATCATTTATATGTAGAAATTGTTTACAAGGATTTCAAAGAGAAATAACATTAATTAATCATAAAGAAATATGTTATGATAATGAACATTGTAAATTATAATGCCTGAACAGGAAAAAATATTCTTAAATTTAAAAATTACCATTTCAAAAATAAATTACCATTTGTTATATATTGTGATTTTGAATCAAATAATATTCCATTATCTACTACTCAACCAAATCCAGAAGAATCTTACACAAATAAAATATTTAAACAAGAAGTAAATAGTTATGGAATATATGTCAAATCTGATTATCCAAATATATATAAATCACAATACTTTTCTTATGTTGGAAATAATGCAATAGAAAAATATGTAGAAAAAGTAATAAAGATATTTAAAGAAATAAACTATAAGATCTACCTTAATGAACAGAAAAAACCAATACTAAGTAGGGAGGAAGAAGACGAATTTCAAGAAGCAACTGAATGTTATATTTGTGAAAAAGGATTTGAAAAACAAGGAAAATTAAAGTAAGAGAACATAATCATCTTTCTGGGGAATATAGAGGAGCAGCATGTCAATCATGTAATACTAAAGAAGGTAAAGTAACAAAGTTAATACCTGTATTCTTTCATAATGGTTCTAATTATGATTTCCATTTTCTAATTGAAACTTATAATATGAAGATAAAAAAAAAAATTTAAAATTTAAATAAAATAATTCTTAGATTATGATCAATATAAAAAATTAAGATTCTTAGATTCTTATAGATTTATGAGTAAAGGGTTATCAGGTATAGCTAAATCAATAGATGAATTTCCAAAAAAAAATCCATATGAATATGTAGATTCCATAAAAAATTAAATGAAACACAATTACCAGATTTAAAAATTTTTTCTACATTAACTCAAACAACAATTACGGGTGAAGAATATCAACATGCTCAAAAAGTTTTCTCTCATTATAAATGTAAAACATTATTAGATTACCATAAATTATATCTTAAAACAGATGTTTTGATCTTAGCTGATGCGTTTGAAAAATTTAGAAGTTTTTTCTTAAAACACCATAATATAGATCCTTGTTATTGTTACTCTGCTCCAGGATTAACATGGCAATGTGGTTTAAAATATACAGGTGTAGAATTAGAATTATTAACTGATATAGATATGTTACAAATGTTTGAGAAAGGAATAAGAGGAGGATTTTCAGGAGTATTAGGTCCTAGACATGTAAAAGCTTATAATAAATATACTCCTAATTATGATGAAAATTATAGAGTTATAGATGATTATGAAGAAGAAGAAGCGTTAAAAATATTAAAGAATGGAGGAGATTTAAATAAATTCTTTGAAGAAAAATATTTATTATATTTAGATGCGAATAATCTTTATGGATGGGCAATGTCTCAAAAGTTACCTACTAAAGATTTTAAATGGGAAAAAGATCTAAACTATTACAAAAATATTCCAGAAGGCAATGGGTGTATAGTAGAATGTGATCTAGAGTATACAACAGAGTGTAAAAAGAAAACAATTAAATATCCTTTAGCACCTGAAAAAATGTGTGTAAAGAAAGAAGAACTTTCTCCTTACATCACTCAATTTTAAAAGAGTATATAAAATTAGGAATGAAAGTTACAAAAGTTCATAGAACAATTTCATTTAAAGAATCAGCCTGGTTAAAAAAATATATTGATTTTAACACTGAACAAAGAACTAAATCAACATCTGACTTTGAAAAGGATCTTTGGAAATTAATGAATAATAGTTTCTATGGAAAAACTTTAGAAAATATAAGAGGAAGAAATGAGATTAATCTACTTACTAATAGAGAAGAAGTAAGAAAATATATAAATAAACCTAATTTTAAAGATTCAATTATATTTAATGATAACCTTGTTGCAATTGTAAATAATGTTACTTCTGTTATATTTAATAAACCTATTTATTTAGGACAAGCAATTTTAGAAATTATTAATGTATCAATTTTATTATAATGTTGTTAATAAACTATGGGAAAAGAATGAAGTTATTGGATTAGATGCAAATAGATATTTTTAAGTATTAAAAAAATTTAATTTAAAAAAAAAAAAAATTATTTAGATACATCTGATTATCCTAAAGATCGGTTTTAATAAAAATTAATTATTTTTAAGAAGTAAAGCATATTCTTTTACTTTAAGTGATTTACAGGGCTGCGTAGCACTACAGGAAATAAAGAAATTAAAAGGAATAGGTAAAACAACAATAACTAAAGATATAAAGTTTGATAATTATAAAAATTGTTTATTTAATGAAAAAAAAAATGTATATTAATGAAGTAAATAAAATAAGTATGTCTCCATTTGATGATAAAATATATATATTTGACAATAGAATAGATACTTTACCATTTATGTAGCTTCCATGCAACAAATCCAGTTAATGCCATTCCACCAATAATAAATACAATCTCTTTATTTTTCTGATCTTCAGAAGGAGTATAAAAATCACTTAATGTAGGTTCTTTAGGTAAAGGTTCTAATTGTTTACCTGTGATATAGTAATATTGTTTCATTGCTTCATCAACATCTTCAAAGGTTTTTACAGCATGATCTTCCTTTTTCGTTTGTTCATTTAAAAAATCTAATCTTTGTGTTCTTTCTTCGCTCCATTTATTATGTGAAGCTTGATATTCTTCCATCGCTCTATCATGTCTTTTTCTCTCTTCATTACTTTTATTCTTATCAATAAGAGAAAATAAATAATTACCACCTCCAAATGCAGCAGCATTCAATGCCGCTCCACCAACCATCATCGCTATTGCACTTGCCATTTTATATGGAACAAGTTCCAGCTGTGAAACATTACGGATTAAATCCGGCTGTGAAACATTACTTCATAATATCAGCAGGAATAATACCTTGTTTAACCAACATATTTCTTGTATAAGTAGCTAGAAGAATATCAATAGTTAACATTGAAACATCATTAAAATCCATTTGTAGTTTGGTTGTATTTGTTCTAAAAAGTTTTCTAATTAATTCTGAATAATCCACTGTAAAAGCAGAAATCAATACTCCATGATAAGCTGTATTAACAAGTTGTTTTTCATCCGCCATTTTTTAGAAAACAAATTTGTGAACTTTGTTCAGCTGTAAAACACTGTGAAACACTATGGACGAAGTTCGGCTACGGAACGGCTATGGACAAAGTCCAGCTGTTAAACAAAGTGAAACACTGCGTAGCACTATGGAACAAAGTTCCAGCTGTGAAACATTATGGAATAAATGGGTCATATTCAACTTTTTCTTGTGGTTCAACTTTTTCTTGTGGTTTAATTTCTTTCTGCATGGGGTTTACTTGTTTAGAATTATACATATATAATCCCAATCCAACAACTCCAATTAGACATAAAGGTATATAATTTTTGTATATATTTACACGGATAAAGTCCGGCTGTGAAACACTATGTTGAACTTCTTTAACTTCATTATCCTCTTTTGTAATGCTATGGACTTTGTCTGGCTGTGGCAGCCGAACTTCGTCCGTAATAGATTTTAATTGAATGTTTTCTTTCTTCATTGCTTCCATTTCTTTTCTTTTTAATTCAGCTTTTATTTTTTTTGCTTCTGCAATTCTTTTACCTGCTTCAACTCTTTTTGGGTTTTTACTTTTTTTAACAGGATCTGGATTTTGTACTTCACTCATTTTTAATGGTACAAAGTTCTGGTTGTGGATCTTCACTAACAGGTTGTTCTTCCTTTTCCACAACTGGACTATGGACAAAGTCTGACTGTGGACTTTGTCCAGCTGTGGAGCATTGTGAAACACTTTGCCCGAAGTCAATATTTTCTATTGTTGTTAATACTGTTGTAAAAGGAGCAAGAAACATTCCATATTTATAATACAATTCACAACATAAAGAATTTAAAGCATTATTTAAAAAAGGATCTTCATTTAAATCTTCTATTAATTTAGGTTGATTTTTAACTTTAACATATTTAGACACTCCCATAACATATAAATTAATAAAAGAATTCCCTAAAGTTTTTGTCATACTTGCTCCTAATCTAGCTTCATATCGAATATATAATTTATTAATTTCTTCATCTGGTAATTTTTCAATATCTAAAACTGAGAATTCTTTTCCTAAATATTGTTTACTCATTCCTCCAGAAACAAGAGCTAAAAGTCTTTCTCTTTTTTCATTTTCATTATGTATATTCTGTGGATTTGGTGTTTCTAGTATTTCTTCAGCATTCATTTTATAAAATTTAAAATAGATTTTTTTTATGTTTAAAGTTAATTTTCTATAATTATAAGTGAGATAACCTATTAAACTTAAAGTACATATATTAGTAAAAAAATTTAATACAGACAAGCTGTTAAACAAAATCTCCATTTTAATACGGACAAAGTCTGGCTGCGTAGCACTATGGAATAAAGTTCCAGCTATGGAACATTAAACAACTAAATAATTTGTAGGTTGATCAGTTTTTAAAATTAATTTACTATGTTTCTTTTTTTTCAATTCTTCTTTAATTCTTTCTCTTTCTTCTAATGTAGGGATAACATCATTTTCTCTTAGACAGTTTTCAAAACTATCCCTATCTTTTGTATAAAAAATACATAACCATTTTGTTTGTTCTCTTAAATCTTTTAAAACTGAATTATATCTTTGTGAAATAACCCATACACTTTGTTCAGCGTGTCTACCTGAAAAAGCTAACTCTGATAACATATCTCTTTTCTTTGTTAACTCTTTTGTAGCACTACAATCATCTATAATATATAGAGTAGGATATCCTTGATATTTATTAAAGAATATTCTTAATAGTTCTTGTAGTTTTTCTACTCCATTAAGTGTTCCACAGCTGGACTTTGTCCATACAATAGGATTAACAATTATTAAATTCTTTGTTTTTGGATTTTTAACATCAGAGATCCATTCTCTATTTTTATATGCTTTATTCCATTGAATAGTTGGACATAGTATAATAATATATTTAAATACACCCCTATATTCTTTTTCTAAAAGATCTAAAACAAATTCTGTTTTTCCACATCCTGTTTGTCCACATATAATTGCACAGTGTGGATATTTAGGTAGTGTTATACAGCCGTTTCGTAACTCCATTTTTAATGGAACTTTGTTCCAGCTGTGAAACACTAATTTATTATTTAAAATTACTTAGTAATTATTTATAATTATTTAGTAATAGTAATTATTTAGTAATTATTTAGTAATTATTTAGTAATTATTTAAGACATATATAGTAATTATTTAGTAATACTTAGTAATTATTTAGTAATTTATATACTTCACTATGGAACACTATGGAACAGCTGTGAAACACTAATACACAATTCCTTTAAATCTACCATCTTCAAAATTAATTTGTGCGTCTTGTATAATAAATAGATAAACATTTATTGACTCATCCGATCCTGCGTCTTTCGTTATTTGTATAGTTATACCTTCTGATGCATTTTCAATTCTTCTCCCTGAACCATGTAGAGAGTTATCATCCGTTGAACGTAAATCTAACCATAATGCATAACTGTTTGTTAGATATTTTTCTAATGTTACATTGGTGAAATTTAATTTTTTTATCATCTTACTAATTTCTTTATCATCTTTTGAATTAAAAGCAAAGAATTTTTTTATCTCATCCCACTGTTGATAAGCTCTCATTCCTTGACTGTATAGTTGATTTGGAACTCCTTCTATTGTTATTTCTACTTTTGTTATTTCAGGATTAAAATAATGTTCTGTTGATGTTCTATCCGGATCTTCAAATAACATTAGAATACCTTTCATACTTCTAGCTGGAACATTTAGATTAATATTCCAAAGTGTATCAGATTTGTTTTTTGTTATTTTCCTATGTCTAAGTATTCTATCATATAAAATAACCATTTTACCACTAACTTGTTGTCTAATTTGTCTTGCTAATTCAACATCACGAACACTTTCAAATTCTAAACAAATATTCTTAATAACATAAGAAGCATTATTATCACTAGATTTAACTACATTATTATACCCATTAAATGTAAGTTCATATTCAAGTCTATCTCCTAGAACCGCTTGATAAAAAGGCATATGTGATTCTAATAATTCAAAATCTAGAGGAATACAAAATCTATTTTTATAAGCTTTTGCAATAGCTTCATCTTGTGTATCTGAGGAAGCATTACCAGCTCCAACTCTATGTCTTAACATGTTTATTTTACCAATTCCTTGGTATGCCATATTTTCACGTTCTGTAGGAGACTTCCATAAATCGATATAACAAAGATATATCACTATCCTCAATTGACATCACTTCATTTCCAGATATTCGTATTGTTGTTTTTTTAATTATTGATCTTCCTATGTTTGGATATATTGTTGCATTTGCATCACTATCACTTTTGATTTCAATTTCAAATGCTAATCTTGTTGCTCCAGGAACAATAACTTCATTACTACTTAGATTAGGAAATCTTACTAACAATTGTTGATTTTTATCAATAGTTGAAGGATTATTGCTTATTACAACACTTTGACGAATACCTTTAATACCTCTAGGTTCTCTTATTCTTCTGTATGGGTTTAGTTTTTCTCCGTAAGCCGACATTTTTTAGAGGGAAAAATGGAACTTTGTTCCAGCTGTGAAACATTTTTTAATGTTTAATGTTTCACAGCCGGATAAAATCCGTATTAAAATGGCAGAAGGAGGATATGATTTTGAACTTGATGATTATAATAGAGATGATTATAATGAAGATGATTATAATGATTATGAGGAAACTTCTTTTATAAAATTCTATTGATAATGTTTATGATAATGTTGATAAAGAAAGAGAAGAACAAGATTAAAAATAATTATTATTTAAAAATCAAGGAAATATCGTATTGATTTTGTTCGAAGGGTTTTAAGAATAGATGATTTTCAATCTTATTCTACAAGGGTTATTCATGGTAGAAAAGAGTTGGCTCAATTAATTGAAGAACGAGATAAGATTAATAATATAGAAAATAACATTAATACTATGGAAATGACTGATTTACCTAATACAGCTGAAGAGGCTGAAACTTTGGTAAAAGAAATAGCAGAAACATCGTTTATTGAACTTAATAATGAAGAAGGAACACAAACAGATCTAACAAAGAGAGAAATGGATGGTATTTTAAAGGCTATGACTACTGTAAAAGAAGAGCTTGCAAATAACTTGGCTAAATTAAATGAAACAAATAAAGACTTAACAAGAGAAATTAAAAAATAGAGATAAACTAAGAACTCAAATAAATAGAATAAAAGAGACAATACATAAAGTATTAAATGAAGATACAACATTAGCAGAAAGAATAAAAACTTTATTTAGAGAACAAGGGATTACAATTGTTAGTATTTTAACTGCTATTGGAATGGCTATTGGTGTTATTGTTGAAACTCTTATTCCTGGAGGTGGTGGAACTGTAACACCTAAACCTCCTGGGAAAGGAGGAAATGTAAGAGATTGGATAAAAAAACAATTATCAAATATTGCTAAACTATTAGCAAAACTTGCAGGAAAAGCGGTAGAAGCATTACCAGGGATTATTGGAGCTGTTGTAGGTTGGTTATTAAAAACAACAGGAAATGTTGTTGCATGGTTTGGAAATAATTTATGGGCTTTGTTAATTTTAGTTGTAGGAATGATATATACAGCTATTAGTGCTCCGCAGCCGAACAAAGTTCGTTAGTGCTCCGCAGCCGAACAAAGTTCGTTAGTGCTCCGCAGCCGGGTTTTACCCGTTAGAGAACATACTCATAAATAAATAAAGCTAAAAGTCCTGCTGTAATACTTCCTATTATAATAGATATTTTATCATCTTCATGTTCATTTGTTTCAATGATTTCACTAGGTTTTATTGGTTCACTAGGTTTTATTGGTTTACTTATTTCTGGTAAAGATTTTTTTGTTGGTGTACCACTTATATCTGTGGGTTGTGTAGTAGGTTCAACATGAGAAACATTTACATCACTATTAAAACCAAGTGTTTGAATTTCTGTTGCAATTACAATTTTATTATTATATCCTACAATAGTGTCAATTTCTAATTCCATATCACTAGGAGACATATATAACCCATTACCATAAACATAATCAACTTTACTTCTTGCATTTTCTAATACACCTTCATAATTTTTTATTTGATTAAATAAATCAATTGGAGTGTTTATAGCAGATTCAATGTTAACCAAAAATTGTTTTTGAGAATCAAATCCTGTACCTATTTTTAATATGTCTGTTTTTGTTAGAGCTTGTGCCCCTAATAGAGCCCATACAAACATTCTAATACTTTCATTAATTCTTTCAACACCCGCTTTTGTAAAACCTTCTGATTTATCTAATATAAACATTGTCCATGCTTTGCTTATATCTACTGTATGTGATATACTATCGTTTGGACTAAGGAATGGACCCTCACTTTTACGTTCTTGTCTTTCTTTTCCAGATGGTTTAAAGTATTGTACCCATTGTCCGAGACCCTGACATTTAGAGCTACTTTCTAATTTTTGTCTCCAATCTGTATTTTGTGAAACATTAAATTCATCACATATCTTATTATATACAGCTTTGTTATAAGGATTTTTATAATAACAAAATGACTCATCTGTTGGTAAAGGTGTTTTAAGTTCTTTTAAAATACGGGCAATACAATAATAAACATGAAATGTATATACTGTTTTAGTTAATAGAGTAGTGTTTTGCATATGATCTTGATAACTTACTCCACAACCAGAAGTAGCACACCAAACCGCAAAATTTAATTGACATTGCCACCAATCAAATGAAGAATGCTTCCATGTATTCCAAGGTTTATTACTGTGTAATGTAGGGTTTTGATAGTTTTGAAATAAATCAGGAAATGTTACTAAAAAACTATCATTTTGGTTAATATAAATTGTTTGTTTTGCAATATTAATATTCTTTTTAATATATTTAACATGTGGGTTATATGAAATATCACTATTATATTTAAATTCTTTTGGAATCATTTTTTATCGGTAAAAAATGTATAATATAATTTCCAATATTGATAAACCTATAAACCTACAACAATATATAGATAATAAACATGGAGATAAGAAAATTGGATTGAGAGGTTTTACTTATACTATAGGTTGGTATAATTTAATTGGACAATGGCTTGATACTACCATTCATAAATCCCCACCACCCAAAAAAATAATTTCAGATGGTCTTTATAATTTTCAACAAATAGTTGATGTATTTAAAGATTTTGACAGCAGAATAACATTATCTGTTGATGAAAAAAATGGCATTGCTTGTTTAAAAGCAGAAGAATACCCAAGATTAGGTGTAAATAACGAAATAACCTTGGGATTAAAATTAGCAAAAGAATTAAGAAAAATGTTCGGATTTAAAGAGAGCTCTTATATAGAAAATTCACCTCTTATTAAACCACCATGTTATGGTGAACAGCCAATAGATTTAGCTCCTTATAAACAACTATATGTTCATCTTGAACAAATAAATAGTGCTTACAATTTCTTTAATGGAGCACCTAGTAATATCTTAGGGGTTGTTCCAGTTGAAAATAAACCATTTGGAGATATTGTTAATACAAACTTTAGTAATCCAGAGTATAAAAAATTAACTATAGGAAATATTTCTGAATTAAATATAAGTGTTTGTGATGAATGGGGGGAAAAAATAGATAATCATGGATTACCAATGAGTTGTGTTTTAGAAATTATTCCTTAGTGTTTCACAGCTGGAATTTTATTCTATAAAAATGAGTATATTCGGTTTTAAAAAGTATATACTAGATGAGAGTAAGATAACTTCATATTTTAATAATTTAAAGTCAAATTTTGATAGTGAATTATTTAATAATTTAAAGTCAAATTTTAACAATGAATTATTTAACATTTTAACAAGATTAGACCATGTGGTAAAAAGAATAGAGGAATCCTTAAAAAACATTACAATAAGTGCTGAAATAAAAGGTTCTTTATTTAAAGGTAAGGTGTTTTCATTTGGAAATGCCGGTAGAGAAAAAAATGTTGGTTATGTTGTGATGAGGCGTGGTTATATTACTGGTATTGGTCTGTCGAGTAAAAGGACAAGTGGTGAAGTGCGAGTTGGTGTGTTGGTTGATGGAGAGCTTTTAAGTGGGTGTGATATTACTTTGCATACAACACCAGCAAAACATGATAATTTTGAACGCTCTTTTTTAGTTGAGGCTGGAAGTGTTATTAATTTTGTTAGTCTGGTGGATAATGGAACTGTAGTTAATACTGTTGCCTCGTTATTGTTTGAATTCAAATAATATATATAAAAATGAAGCAACCAACGGCCCCAGAATTATACCCCAATTTAAATAGCGAACTCCAGGAACCAAGTCAAAATTATAGATTGCAAAAAATCTCAGAGATTGAGAAAACATTAATTAATGAGAGAGATACTCGTAAAGCATTATATAAAAAATATAAAAGAGGAATAAATATAACAGATGGAGTAGACACAGCTTTTATGTCTGCTAGTATAATTATAGGAACTATTGGTTTAATTGTTCCTATTCTACTTCCGTTAGAAATTGTAGCTCTTGTATGCGGAGGAGTTGGAGCCTCTGTAAAAATTGTTAGACGTAAATTTATGAGTAAAATTAAAAAACATGATAATATTAAAACTATTGCTAACAGTAAATTAAATAGTATAAAAAATTTAATCTCTAAAGCTTTAACAGATGGAGAGATATCTGAACAAGAATTTAAACTTATATTAGATGAATTAGAAAAATATAATGAGCTTAAACAATTAACAAAAAACTCTGCGGTTCCAAAAAACTATTCAGAAGAAGAAAGGCAAAAATTAATAGAACAGGGGAGAAAAGAGACAATGGAGATAATATCCAAAAATATAAAAACTGTATAATATTGAATTTTTATAATACGTTAGAAAACCCTCCTCCATATTCAGAGTGAGGATTAATGTAAAAAAAATGGTTCAGGAAAAAACATAATTTTCTTTATTTTTTTCATTGTTGTTTTTTTTAAAGTTTACATTAGTGTGATTTTTTTGATTTTTTATCACAAATAGAGAGTAGTAGTTGTAGTTTTGGAAGTGTCTAGGCCACCGGGTCTAACACACTCCCGAGTTGAGAAAACGAGGGAGTGTGTTAGACCCGGTGGCCTAGACACGTACTGTCCCAAAATACTGTGGCCATCACTTTGCCAGCGGATGGTTGAGTCTTGAACTTCTTTGGGCTTGGGGATCCCGGCCCTACGCACTGACGACTCTGGGCTTTATTTTCTAGTTCATAATAATGCACCCAAGTTTCATCAACAGTAACTAGACGCAAAAGGAATTCATCTTTTGACCTCAGGCTTCAACAACGCACTGCATACTGATGCTCTCGTTGCAATTTGCTCATTGCTAAGGGATTCTGGGACCCAACGGGCTGTAAGTTTGCGCATCCCTAAACGATCATGCAAGATTGTTGAAACGGTACCATGTGAAATGCCTAATGTCTGTGCTATTTCTTCAACCAGACTTCGCCTATCTGAGTATACCAGATCTCTGACTTTATTACGCATTTCTTCGTCGGTGGCATAAGATGGTACAGAAGACCCATACACATCAACTAACTCAGCATGTATGTCCTTACCAGTTTTACCTTTTAAATGCAAGTACCGAATTACAGCACGGTACTCCACTTTTGATGAAAAGCTTGCTTTTACATCACTAGCCATGTTTGACATTCAATATCTGACAAACAAATGACCGTATACATGTGTAGTTTTGTACAAGGTGGTGTAGTACATGTACTGAAACAATGCGTGAAAAATCGTGGACGTCTCGGTTGATCGGAGATGTCATAGGCTGTTATTTATTGACTCGCCCTTGTATTTAATGGAAATTGGTAGATTAGCTTTTTTTTTTTTTTTTTTTTTTTTAGTTTGTATATTAAATCCGTTTTGTTATATAGTATTCACAATACCTCCCATAATCTTGGTATTTATAAACATTTTTGCTAACGTTTCCAACTTCATAATAGTTTTAATCTGTATTACATGTTACAACTGACAATTATTATGCTGCGCCGAATATTTTTTTATAAATACATTTCTTGTTTGTAATTGTATGTTCGGAAAGGCAACAAAATTCAACCCAATTAAAACATTCATTTGAGACTACTTGAAACATTATCTTATAAAAATATTAAAACCTTAATATAGGAATTTAGTTACAAATCATGATAATGATTGTTTTTTAATAGAAAGAAATTAAATGACCATTATTCTTCCAAAGGTTATGTATATTTTTCGGTTGTGTGCTTCAGACTTGTTACAAGATGCAATCTGCACATACTCGTTGATGACGTTACTACAGTCCACATATAAGAGAGGACATTTTACTAAAGATTATTCAATTGATAACAAAAATAACTAATATGCATATTCCTCATGCCTTCGTCAATTTTGTATAGACATTCCGTATGTCTCCGTCAACGAATGACGAGTGCATAAACAAATTGTGATTCGAAAACAGTTTTTCAAATTCATATTATTTCCGATTACAGACTGGTCAACATGATCAATGCGTTTTAGTGTTATTTTACAGCAGATTGTTGCACATTACGCACCTTTTGTGTTAGTCTACAATAAATTATGTCAGTGTTATTTTATATTTTCTTCATCATGAAAATTGAATCATTTGAAATATAGCGGGCCTTTAAGAGTCTAAATGCAAGTTTATTGAGATAACGAGGAAGGTCTGTTAATGTAGTATCAGAGTAATGTTTTACTCACAGTATTAAGCTACATGACGTGTCGATTTCCATTAGACAAACCGTCTTGAAGAATTTATTATAAAGTTAGACATCCTTGAATATGAGATGGTGCATTAACGGTGTGAATGAAAACCTGAACATCTTGACAGAATATTTAGAAGGTTTGCCATAAGCCGTTATCAAGTTTCTCAATGATTTATTATAGCAATTTAAAACATCATTCGTGAATACAAATAAAGACTTGGTTATACATATTTATTATATCAAATACATAGCATATCACGACAGATAGTTTTGGGATGAGGCTGAAGACACGCTGATTATTCATGATCTCGCAATAGAGACAAGAAATATCTTTAAAAAAGATATTCGGCTTAAGAAAAAAAGATATGAAAGTTTAAGAAAGTAAAGACTTGACTATTTGAGTTTACCGTCGTTTCGACAGTATTTCAGTCAGAAAGCGACGTCCAGCTGATTGCAGGTGGAGGAAGACCCCGAATGCACGGAGGCATCCAGGTAGAACCACCGACCTACCGCAAGCCAGCTGGAAAGATTGACCCTGCCGGGATTTGAGCGAACGCGGGGGGGTGGGGGGGGGGGGTCTGAGTGAATGTTAAAGTCAGCGACTTTACCCTCTCGGCCACGGAAGCCCCCAATTTAAGAAGGTAAAAGTGTTACAATAAAATATATCTAATATAATAATGCTGGTAAGTTTTGAGTGGTCTGTGATTTTATAATCATGCTAGAAAACGTATTTGTCGCTAAATTTAGGAAATACAATATACGACTAGCCAGTAAAAAAAGAAAGAAAGGGGGGAAATGTAATATACGCAAAACTTAAAAAGAAGTAGTGCCATCAGTGGGGCTCGTTCTTGGGGTCCTTAGTTTAGAAAACGAGCACTTAACCAACTGTTCATGTTAGCTAACTTTTACACTGCGGGTTTTTGTGACTTAAAGTGACGAGTCCATTATCAAGGTTAACTTGTTTTCTTAAGATTCAAAAGTGTTTACTTTTTCAACTGGGTGATTTTTATGTTTGATTTGTTTAACTGTATGTTTTCATGTATAACTGTTGAATGCCAAATGACAATCATACAGAAAGATATTCACCCTGGAATTCCCATTTTATGATGGAATATCCTAAAATAATTTATGCAAACCAATGAAGCGAGTGCTTTTTCAAACTATTCAATTGTTAACCAATATTAGATTGGATCAAAAATAGCCTAAAATCCATTTTATACAGCTAGCGCTGAACAAAAAGAAATGCGAATCGATGAATCACACACACACACACACACACACACACACACACACACACAAATATCTATCTACAGTTGTACATGTATTAGCGGCCGCCTATACTAAGCGGTCAACCTGCATTTAGCGATCAAACTATAGCACTTTATAATATATTTAACCTTCATTTTGCGTTCACTTCTGTTAAGCGGTCACTTAACAGGTTTGACTGTCCTCGTGTTCATATCGATCTAACAACTTGCATTTGATATTAATCACATTAATTATATTCATTACATAGACTGGTTTCAGTTTCTGATGTCACATCAAATACGGCAGCATAACCAGGCTTATATATTATAACTTTTTCTATGCTTAGAAATAAGGAAATATCGATTATGAACAGATGAAAATGTTTAATTTCCATTTTAAGGCGACAATATTACTCTTTTATAATAAAAAGTATCCTGCGATGACATGACATTAATCACAGAACCATACCGGGATGTCATTCGGAAATAAAGTAACTATAGTTACAGCTTCAGGTGACCAAAGAAAAATAAGAAATACTTTAGATGATAACCAATCGTACAGTGATTTTTTATGGTATTTCGAGTATTGGGGATGGTCAGTTCTTTGTCTATATAGTGATCCCCTCTCTCTCTCTCTCTCTCTCTCTCTCTCTAACACAGGTTCAACAGTAATCTGAAAGGATTTACAGTAACGGTACATTATATCGATTTTCACTGAAACATCTTTAAAGTTGTAAGTGTTTCTTTTCAGCCAGTGCTGTAAGTTTTCTTGACAGTGCTGAAAGTTCACCTAATTTTTAACGCTATCGCCGGTATAGCCAAACCTGTCTTTAGCGGTCAGTCAAGGAAACAAGAGAAATTGTCCATTTGACAAAGGTGACCGCCTAAAGAAGGTAAAATAAATAACAAAATGCCATAGTTTGGTAAATGCAGGTTGACCTGTTAATACAGATGGTTGCTAATACAAGTTCAATTGTAAATTATCGATAATGCATTTTTCCTTCAAATGAATTACAACGCCATTGCATATGTATTTTTAACATGTAAAAAGTAACTTAAAGGCAAATACAGATGTAATTCTGATTTCGAGAAGTAATTGTTTTTAAAAAAGAAACGCAGTAAGGTTAAATATCATCGGGAATTTTTAAAAAAAAAATCTTTTTATACATTATACACAAAAATAATAAAAAGGTGATACAGTAATCAAAGTGTGCAAAGAATCTCACGTTAGGTTTTAGCCTGAAAATAAATATGCATTTTTTATGTGAATTAGCTTGATTTATTACAATAACAATATTTTAATATTAAATTTGCCCTCTGGTTATAAGGAAACTTACAACATAAAATTATGGAACAAAAATAATAATTTTGTCACTAAGTTTACTATTTTAATTCAATTAATTTAAAGTTTCCCATATCTCACTTGGTGAATGTAGTATTTCCTTTTTACCAAAGAAAAACCATACATATATTATGAAAAGAAACATTTAAGTGAACCTGTATTAACAAGGGAAATTTTAAAAACTTAGTTACATGGTCCAATGATTATATATTTAACCTTTATTTAGCTATCACATCTGTTAGCGATCAATTTTTTTTTTCCTTTGGTTTTACTGAATTTAACCTTTATTTAGCGACCACCTCTGTTAAGCAATCAGTTCCTCTGCTTACCTTGACTGACCGCTTAAGACAGGTTTGACGGTGTTAGATTGCTTTATGAAAAATATAACACAGAATGAACTTCAGGACATAATTTAATTTAATTAAAAGGTTAATTATTGGTAATAATTTCATAAATAAGTTCGAAATGTTTTCCTTCGATAACACCTACTTAAATGGCAGGGAATCACGTGACTTTTGTGGTAAGGCGTACTGACAATATTTTTTTCTTAAAAAAATATCTATTTTTGCGTGCAAGTTACCCGCAAAATAAAACGCCGGTCGAACTTTTGAGTATTTGAGCAAAATGTTAGCATAAAGATTAAAAATAAAACATCAGGCATGGCCGATAATATTCCATTCCGCGTATTACCTGAAAAATGAGTCTGAATCGAAGGTTTAAGTCCGCCATATTGTCAGTACGCTTTACCACAAAAGTCACGTGATTCCCTGCCGTGTGATTAAATTCCATCAGCCCTATCTTCTTGTTCTTTTTCAGGTTCGGCACCAAGACAACCGAACGGTTTATGAATTTAACATTATTAAAACATATTCATCAAAATTAGTCAAATACGAGTAAATAAAATCATATTTTAAATAAAACATAATTTCATTGCTTTTCTTTTTTTCTTTTTTTTTTCTTTTTTTTTTTTTTTTTTTTTTTTTGTCATCAATAAATACAGTAAGCGAGAGTACTTAGCACATGGGCGTTGTTTGAATTTTTTTTTAATCAGAAAGCAGTGAATACATAGATATCATAAAGCACAAATCATATAAATATTTATGCCAAGAAGCAGTTTGCTGATTTGCTGAGACTCTCACTAAACACGTACATGCTTACTTAAAATGCGGGTTTTAAGTAAGTTTTTGTTTGGACACATGGGAAATATAGTGAAAGACACTGTGCATTTGAAGCAAAACAAACCCGAAAGAAGGAACTATTAATCCATTAACTACTAGACCATTACTGGCAATTGAGAATCCACATTGTGTATTGAAGCACCATTATAAAATTAACTAAGATAATCATTGAAGATGATGAATAGCCCCAGATATGGCTTTGTCACAGTAACTGTTACCGTGTCAGTCTTGAGAAATATAATAAGGGCCATAACTCACTCAAAATCAAGCGAATCATAACGCGCACACAATATGTGCGAAAAGGCTTGATACTTATCATTCTTTTTAAAGTGTCACCAAAAAGGTAGCTTACAGAGTGAACAACTCTCGTCTACATACGAACGTGACTCCGATATAGCTCCTATATACTATGTATCTGAGGGTATAATGATTATATTGTTGAAAGAGAAGTAAACTTTCTGTTGTTTTTTATTTAACTCTCTCTCCCTCTCTCTCTCCGTACGTGTGTGTGATTTGCATTTCTTTCGAAAATACTATATATTCATGAGACCTTTTTGTGACCTTATTTGGTAAATATCGTGCTTTTAATGGCACCAATAAATGATATGTTTTATATGTCGATCGATCATGTGACATATGGTCATACATCGCCACTAGCAACAAAAATCAGCTCATGTATAGAAAACTTAAAAACTCCATCGTAAAAGTCTAGTCATTTTCTGTCGTAAAGTTAACGTTTTCATAACTGCAATGGTATTATATAAACATACATGAATGTGCTCATTTGTGCTTAAAAAGATAATGAATGGTCAAAATTTACTCCAGACGAATCAAATATTTCATTGAGTTGTTTTACGTATGGAAATATTCATTCAGAACAGAAACATTTCTGACACACATGTTCATACTAAGTTATTGCCAGTAAGCATGTAGGACTGTCTTAGTACTGACATCACAAGGTTGACCCCATGGTCGAAGCTAAAACTTGCACTTTCGTATCACATGCCGAAGAAATGAAATGGCTATATTGTTGTTATTTTATCAGGCCAAATGTTTTCAAGCATGGGGGACTATCATTAAGTATATAATGTCGATATGACTAGACTAAATTCAAGCGGCCGTCTAGTATTTAATTTTATGTTTCTTTCTAACTGACGTGAGTATTGAGTGATGACCCATTCACAGGGGAAAAAGGGGGGAATCTCCAAACCAGTGTTACCAATATATTTAATATGCTGGTAGCGTGATCTCACTGTCTCTTGATTGTTGCTTTGGCCTTTCAAAAAATGAATGAACTCCTCTTATTCCAAGAAATGCTGCAATGCTGAGTTCTCCAACACTCAGAGGAATAAATCGAAATATTTGGTAAAATTTCAATGCTTTATTGTTGCAAAAATTGCACAAGTATAATTCGATAATTTTTTGGGGGAAAAAAGAATCAAAAACAGAGGTCTGTACCTTAAAGAGTTGATGCTTTTTAAATTGTAGCAATGTGATCCATATGAGTGCGCTTTTTAAAACAGTTTATAGGCTAAATCTAAAATAAGTTTCATTGAAACACTCGAAAAGTAAATATTATACATTTAAATGAAGACGAAAAATCAATTATTTACTACAGAACAAAATATGTGGATTTATCTAATGTTTTTCGGTGGATTATAGGGAAATATCAGTGAATTAAAAATACATGTATTACCATTTTTTTATTTTTGTTGTTTTGTAATTGGAATACTAAAATACACTTTTGTTTTGTTGTTTTTTTCACGACGATTCAATTGATTTCTACATTGAAATAATACTTCGTCATGAAATAAGTGAAAATAATGTTGCTTACACATTTTCTATGCGTTTATTTATTGGAGTCCAACTATTTTTAGACCGGAAAATGGGTCCAGGTATGTGGGGCTCCCTATAGTGTAAAATCTATGATGAACTCAGTTAAAATGTGTGAAGCGTCGCAAAAAGGCATCTAGGTTCTGGTGGCGGCGAATGTGGTCATTATAGTGAGAGGAAGCCGGGGAACCTGGAGAATACCCATATGTCTGGACGGGCGACTACTGAACCCTCCCGTACGTGACCAGGTATCGAACCCGGGACGCATTGGTGAGAAGCGAAGCACGTTACCACTACGCTACTCAGGCACCCCTAAATGGGTTGTTTCAGTGGAAGATTTTTATTACTTAATATCGTGCTGCGCCTCTCCTAAAAAATATTTTACTCCTCCCTCGATTAACTAAAAATTAATTTACATTGAAACTAACAATAATCCTTTATATAATGCTTAATGTCTCTATCTTAATAAAGAAAGGTTTCATTGTAAGCAGGGTAAATACATGTATTCTATAAATTAAAACCATTTCGATACTGTTTCCAAAATGGCCACTGAAAGTAAGCGTATTCAAAATAACATGCATAATGCAAAAGACGATGCTATAAATACTTGGTATAAGCACGTAAAGAAGAAAAACGAATCTTTAGGCTAACAAGTACAATAACAATGAATAAAATCTAATTAGAAATGACACAAGAATGCTAGAATGAATTCCGATGGAGTACAACTTAAATAGAGTGGGAGGAAGTTGATCATTTCCTACATTAATAAGATATGTGTGAGCTTTATTTTCATAGAAATAGTTTAACCATTGCAACAAAGTAAATTAAACCACCAATCCCAGTGTGCTTAATCTCAAAGTTAGATTTCTATTTGTCACTAACAGGAATTGTTTATATTTAAACAGGCTTGAACCCCAACGGCCATATTTAACGCTTAGTTATACAGTAATACTTAAGTACTTAGGGGCAGGCGAACTCCACCTTTATTGTGTCTCTAATGAAAATATCCACACTTTTCATCTCTTAACAAATAGTGTTAGCCTTGAAGATAATAATTCATGCCAATTTTGTCATGTACTTGAATATCTATTAAAATAGGAAAGGTAGAATTGGTTTCGGACTCATTTAAATAGGGCTAATTATTGGTGTTGCGATGTACCTTTGCCTTACCCTCATTGTATATGGAGTCTTGGTTCGAAGCCATATTTACATGACCGGTTGTGCATCATGCCGTAAATATCAATATCATAATCATTTAAATTTTTTCCATATGTACATGTAGACGTTATCCCCAAAAATACAACAATTCTTAAACGATGAGTGATAATCCTATCTTGGACGACATCATGACAAACAAAGATATTCAAAGTGCTAACATTGTTACTAAAAATAGACCATTTCGCAAGGGGATGGAAAATATTCGGTATAATTCGCCAATTTAAACTGACCAATCAGTGACTGAGGGAAATCTCAAACGTATGTTTATTTCCTATTGACAATGTGAAATTTTACACGAGCATGTTTAATTTACGTATAGGTTTACGTCTTATTTCGAAGTGAACTGGTAGACAGTACAGTCATATAATGTTGAAGGTTTGTTGAAGGTCATGTGATGTAAGCGTATACAGGTGTTTTTCTACCTTATGAAAAATGATAATATTTATTGTTTAAAATCATACATATAAATTGTGAGATGGATTAAAGTGAGTTACATGGTTCGGAGTATATGAATATTAATGTGAAACATCCGATCGATGGGTGAACAGGAGAAAAATAAAAGAAAACAAGTGACACTAGTATAAACAAGAACAATGTTGACATGGCCATCCCCCGCCGAACGCTTGCTTTTTAGAAGATGTGTTGGAGAGTAGAATATTTCATTTTTAAAAGAAAAAAATTGGTAATGAAGACTGATGTTTAAAGTGATTATAGATATGAAACCCATGTGAAGACCTACTAATTCCTCTATTTTGAGGTCTACAGGTAAGTGTGATAAAAATTAAGCCTGAAAAATAACTAAGGGCGATAACCAAAACATTATGAAAGTTAGAGTTATCATTCTTGTGCATTGTACTCCTCCTCCATAAGATCTATCCACCTATGAAGTTTCGAGTTGTTATCTCAAATACTTTTTGAGTTTTGCTCCGGACAAAAAGTAAGCCTGAAAAATAACAATGAGCAATAACTCAAAAATTATGAAAGGTAGAGTTATCATTCTTGCGCATTGTACTCCTCCCCAATAAGATCTATTCACCTATGAAGTTTCGAGTTGTTATCTCAAATACTTTTTGAGTTTTGCTCCGGACAAAAATTAAGTCTGAAAAATAACAAAGGGTAATTACTCAAAAATTATGAAAGGTAGAGTTATTATTCTTGTGCACTGCACTCCTCCTCAATGAGATCTATTCACCTATGAAGTATCAAGTTGATACCTAAAATACTTTTCTTCGAGTTATGCTCTGAACAAAAATTAAGTCTGAAAAATAACAAAGGACAATAACTCAAATATTATGAAAGGTAGAGTTATCATTCTTGCGCACTGCACTCCTCCTCCATAAGATCTATCCACCTATGAAGTTCCAAGTTGATACCTCAAATACTTTTAAACTTATGCTCCGGACAAAAATTTAGTCTAAAAAATTAACAAAGGGCAATAACTCAAAAATTATGAAAGGTAGAGTTATCATTCTTGCACACTGCACTCCTCCCCAATAAGATCTATCCACCTATGAAGATCCAAGTTGTTTCAAAATTATGCAATAAGTCAAAAATTATGAAAGGTAGAGTTATCATTCTTGTGCACTACACTCCTCCCTAATAAGATCTATTCACCAATGACGTATCAAGTTGATACCTCAAATACTTTTCGAGTTATGCTCCGGACAAAAATTAAGTCTGAAAAATAACAAAGGGCAATAACCCAAAAATTATGAAGGTAGAGTTATCATTCTTTCGCACTGCACTATTCCCCAATAAGATCTATCCACCTATGAAATTCCAAGTCAATACCTCAAATTCTTTTAAACTTATGCTCCGGACAAAAATTAAGTCTGAAAAATAACAAAGGGCAATAACTCAAAAATTATGAAAGGTAGAGTTATCATTTTTGCGCACTGCACTCCTCCCCAATAAGATCTATCCACCTTTGAAGTTCCAAGTTAATACCTCAAATACTTTTCGAGTTATGCTCCGGACAAAAATGTCGGACGGACGGCCGGACAGACAGACGGAGACTATTACCATATCCCCCGCCGCCATTCGGCGGGGGATAATAATGACAGTGGGTTGAAGGCGGGAAAATTTACCAGCACTCCTGAACAGGTCTGTGTGAGTAATGTCCTAAGAGAGGCAAACTCTGTACTTCTTAATGAAATTGATGAGGAAGATGATAGTATTGTGCAATGTTTAGACAATTTATTTGGTGAGAAATTTGAAATTTATGAACCAGAAACAATGACCACCCCACACACCCATAATATAAACAATGGTGCGAGTAATTGAGGTGCGCCTTCAAACTCTGACTTATTGAATTATTTGAAGATAATATATGGCCGAAAATGTAACATGGAGAAAAGAATCGATAAGTTTGATGTTTTAGAAAAGAAAGTGGGTAATTTTGAGAAAGAACTAAATGAACTTTGGTCATGTTTTCAATAACAAAATAAGCAATCTAATGAGAGATTATCAGTTGTAGGGGAGAAAGTGGAGAGCGCTTATTTTAATATTGGCTTAACAAATGAGAAACATGAGAAACTAGAAAAAGAAAACAGTGCACTGTTAAAAATTTAGTTTGTCTTCAATCGCAGTCAATGCGAAAAATTTTAGGTTTTGCTAACATTGAGGAGGCCCCGACCGGTGTTCGGGAAAACACAGAGCAGAAACTGCGAGAGTTTCTCGAGTCAAAGATGAAGCTGGCCAGGGAGCAGGTAGATAGAATGACGTTTGAGAGAGTCCATCGCATGGGTCCGAGAGTAACTTGAAACAACCGGAAGATAGTGGCCAAATTTAAATTGTTCAAAGAACGGGAATTAGTTACGAAATATTGGAAGACATTAGACAATACCTCGTATTATATTCATGAAAAATTTCCGAAGGAGGTGGTCGCTAAGCGCAAGCATCTGGTACCAAAGAATGGGGAGGCCAAAAGGAACGGGAAGAACGAGTGGATCTCCTACGATACTTTGTATATTGACGGGAAGGCACAGAGGGGTGGTCAGAAATAGAGTTACGGAAGGGGTGATCTGAATGTGTTAACATGGAACGCGCATGGGCTTACAGATGCTAAGAAAGAGTGCCAGGACTTTGTGACTATTATTTGTAACAATGATATTTTTTATTTGAAAATTGGACGAACTGTAATAATAAAATAGAAATAGACGGTTACACTCCTACTCCACATAAGTTTTACAGGCAATATCAACATAGAAATGCTAAAAGATGTAGTGGCAGTGTTGCGGTATATTTTAAAGAGCACCTTAAGGAAGATATTACTATAGTCAGACGTATTTATGATGCTATTGTTTGGCTTAGGTTAGATGGATCATTTTTTTCATACAGTTAGTGATGTTTACTTACGTGGTGTTTATATATTGCCAGAGGAGTCACCCGTTTATATGATACAAAATGATGTATTTGATTTTGACAGCAAAGGTTCTATTTTTATGGTGGAAGACTGGAATAGTAGAGTGGGTGTTAGCAATGGTTTTATAATTCATGATAGTACTATTGATCAAATGGACAATGATGACTACATTGCTGATGTACCCCAAGCCAAGGCTGCAGCTGATTAAACGTGTAATACTTTCGGCTGAAACTACTTGATCTTTGTAAACCCACTGGGCGGTAGGCTTTGTAATGGTTTTGATAACGAGTCATATACATTTGTTTCCCGACAGGGGGCGTCCGTAATTGACTATGTGTTGGCAAAGGGGTGCGATTTTATGCATATCAGTGAATTTAGTGTTCATGATTTTAATGAATAGAGTGATCATTGTCCAGTTTCTATTTCAATACATTGTAATACATTTATAATCCTGTAAATGACAAAGAATGGTTTGAAAATGACTGTTTACAGGCAATAAACAGTACTTAGAGGCACAACCTGTTTTTATGCGGTATAGATAATAGTAGAGAGCAAGACAAAGAAAATATATAACTATATGAGTTGAAACAAATAGCTAATATAGAAAAACTTAGATTTTCAAAACCAAAAGTTTTTGGGAAGTATTTCACTAGAATCATTTTATAAGCACTTTTCTGAAATAAGTAAACAGGTTTTAAAAAATGAAAATATAGAAGCAGAGCATTTGCTTCGAACCATAATTTTAATAGTTATAATGATGATTTTAATATGTCTGAAGAAGATATAAATGATATATCAGATAAATCTATAAATGTTGGAGAAGTGTGTGAGGGTGTTAAAACTTTAAAGAGAGATAAATTATGTGGTAATGACTTTTTGCTTAATTAGTATTTCATAGAATCGGTTGATATATTGGCTTCCCATTTGTGTGATATTTTTAAATGGAATCTTAAACAGCGTTTTTTTTCCCAGAAATGTGGACAGAAGTAATAATACTGATGCATAAAAAGGTGGTTAACGTAATGTAAAGAATTATAGAGGAATATTGGCAAGTTGCGTGTCTAAATTGTTTACATCAATTTAAATAAAAGAATTTCAGCTTTTTGTGATCAAAATGATACTAGATCGGATGCCCAGATTGGTTTCAGAAAGGGACGTTCTACAGTTGATGCAATTTTTATTCTTCTAAATTTAGTTAAAAAGTGTTTAAATAATAATAAAAGATTATACTGTGTATTTGTTGACTTGACTTAAAAATGACATATGATTGTATATACAGAAAGGCGTTATGGCTGGAATTGTATAAATTTGGCATTAACGGTAAAATAATGAGAATAATCAGGGCTATGTATGAAATGGAAAAATCTTGTGTTAGATTATGTAATTCGTACTCAGATATTTTTTAAGTATGCTATTGGATTACGTCAAGGGGAGGTAATTTCTCGAATTCTTTTTTTCTTGGTTTGGTGAAGACTTGTAATAGAGTTATTTCTCCAAAATGATTTTAATTCCGGTCTTTATTTAGATGACATAGTACTGATTTTATTGTTACTTGCTGATGATATGGTGATTCTTGGTAAGTCTCCAGAGGAAATAAATGTTAGTCTCAATTTACTTTTAAATTACTGTAATACTTGGAGTCTGAAGGTAAATATACTAAAAACTAAGGAAATGGTGTTTCGAAAAAGGGGAAGTTTGTTGCAAAATGAAATATTTATATAAAATGGAAATAGATTGGTAGTATATGATTTTATCTATTTTGGAACTGTATTTAATTACACCGGAAGTTGCTTACTTAACCAACAGCATTTGGCAAGTAATGCATTAAAAACTTTGAATATTTTATTAATTAAGTGCAAAAAAGTTGAAAATAAAACCATATATTCTATGTCAATTATTTGATGCATTTATTGGTTCAGTACTTTATTATTCGAGTTAAGTGTGGGGGTTCACGAAAACAAAAGAAATAGAAGAACTTCATCTGAAATTTTGTAAGGAAATACTTAATGTAAGACTGGGTACATCTAATGCTGCTGTATATGATGAATTAGGAAAATATCCTTTATATATAGTCGGATATATCCGTATACTTAAATATTTGTTTAAAGTGATAAATTCTGAAAATATCATACTGAAAAATCTATAACTTGTCTTATATTGATTGCCGAAATGAAAAAATATTGAGTGTTAATTTTTTTTAGATATTTTACCGTGTGATTTAAGAAATTGTTTGGTTAGAAAGAGAGTTTCTTCACATTCACTAAAAGTACAGACATGCAGATGTGGTGCGAATAGGATTCCTAGACATGGACGTGTGTATGCATATTGTGATTTAAATGATATAGATGATGAATTTCATTTTATTTGTAAATGTCCTGCCTTTGATGATATAAGACATATTTATATTTAAAAAAATACCATTATATTAGACTCGACATGTATAAACTTTTGGAATTGTTAAGGAGTACAGAAAAAAATACTTTATTTTAACTGTGCAATTTTATTAAAATAGCCTTTAAACGTAGAATTGTTTTAATAAATAGATGATATTATATTTAGTTACAAGCTCATCCTCTCATTTACAGCGATGTTTAGATATATATTATCATTATTGATATATTTGTGGACGTGATTTGTGTGCGTGTATATATTTATTTTGTATATGATTAACTATGTACATGTAGTACAAGTTAATAAAGAATGTGTTCTGTTCTGTTTATATAAAGTTGTCCGATGCAAAAAAAATGTATGCTACCATAGTGTTGTAAGCAACATTGATAAAAAAAACTGCTTATTGAATGGGCATTGTTTACCTTTAATACAAGTTTATTAAAACGTGTAGACAGACATCACGCTACGGTAAACAAACAAGTTTGTAGGCAAAATCTCATTGGTGATTTGTCTTTATGTCAAGCAGTATATCAAGATATTTTCAGCGAACAGACATATGCTGTCTATACTCGTATGCTGACGAGATAAGTTTCTTATTAGTCTGGTATCCGTGAGGCTGACAGGCAAATATATTTGAAGGCTTGAGTCTGGATCAAATTTGACATGCTAAATATCTGTATCCAAGACTATATTGAAGTTATTATCTTATCATCTCTGATGAAAACCTGAAGAGTTAGTGACGTTCAACGAAATGTAATCATGTACAAACAAACGCACTTGAAATAGTTTTACTGATTTCAGCCGAAAATTTTTAACCTCAACATGTTTACAATATCCTCGACTGGTATTTATTTGCTTATGTGTTTCTTTTTTTCCCCTAGAAAACAGGAAGCATTTTTTTTACTTTCAATTATAAGGTTTGTACGTCACAAACATGTTTTGGAAGATAATTAATAACAATTATTCCTCAGGGAAACTGGCAAATGTGATATAACAGATGAAAGCAATTTTTCGTTTTAGGTTCCTACATATTAAATTGCTTTACCCCCACGTATGGGAGGCACTGTGATGATAATGAAGTAATGGGAATGAAGTTCAAGACGCAATCAACGCGTCAATACAGGATTAATCACATCGGCCGTCTAATTATTCGAACTATATGACAAAAATCATCACAAACATCGCATCATCAAAAGAATCAACATGACAAAAAAAATAGTTTTCCTTAATATTTGAATTATTTACCTAAACCTTAGCCAAATATTTATGTAACATCCTATACAGAAAAAGAATTGAGAAGAAGATAAACGTTTCATTGTAGTATTTATTTAGCAGTCTCATAGCTAACAATGTGTTGGTCTTAAACAATGTTTATAAATAAATGCATACTGAATCTTTACTTGCGTCATGCCTGTAACAATTTATAAACTCAAAGACTTGCTTAAAAAATCAGTATTCTATTATTGCATAAATATGTAATATGTAAAACGTTTTACCACGGCTTTTAAATTTCAGAGTAGCATGGAGGTTTTATGATGTACTCTATTGCGTATTTATTCACTTGATTCAGAAATTTGTAAACACACGTATATGTATGCAGAAACAGTTGCCCTATTTCTCTGAAATCCATATCCCCTGCATTTTTGAGTCTAAAATTTGCATGTTTTACATGTATATTGGTTGCATGCATTACTTTTGTAGGATTTTTAAAGTTATTATTATTTTCTGGTTATTTTGTTTTGTTTGAAATTGATTTTGGGATCATCCTGGTGAATATCGAGGTCACTATTTTTTTCAGTAAATAGAAAAGTTTAACTCAATAACATTTTTAAGATATAGTGAAATGGTCATATTTACTAAAATTTGAAAAATGGTGTCAACTCAATTACATTTTGTAAGGGAAAGATATCGTGACCAAATTTGCTACATAGGTTGCTTGCAATGAGACGCGATTGATTTTTCTGTCAATTTAAATGTTAACTGCTATTCCTAATAACTTACTTTATAGAAAACGGTTTTCATGGAATTGCCTTGACTCATGTTTAAGCATTAAATGACGATCTTATGTTCAACAACATGTTTTGGGCGAAAAGTTCTTATTCACACTAAGACCAGTGTTTTCAAAGAGAGTTTTGTGGTGTATTTGTGCATTTAATTGTTCGTTTGAAATTATAAGATCTTTAGCTTCGAGGTTCAGTATTTTTATTGTCATTGTTGTAGAAATCATATTTACGAAATGCTCAACTTAGACATTTGATCATACATTCTACATAAATAAGTCCTACAACATTATCTTGTCTCTAAATACGCAACAGTTGCAGTATCTATAAAGATACGAGGAAATTGCTTTAGCAATAAAGACAATTCAAAATACGTCTCTAAATTATCATTACTGGGCCGATGCCAATAATAATTATTGCATGCATTAAAGCCTGTGTCTAGACTCAGAAATAACACTGAAAACATTATTTTGTTGTAATTTTCTTTTAAGGAGGGTCGTCCTTGAATCGCGTCTAAGCTAAGTAATCTGCATGATAAAAAGAAGGTTTTACTGTGTGATGAGGCAAAATGTATCGACTGGAGAAATATCTTGAAAATAGACTCAGCAGTAGGAAAACTAATTTGATTTTTAAAAGCTTCTTTTTGCGATAAGTCAAAGTTTCACGCAAAAATACGTTTTAACCCTTTCCCTCATATATACTCCTTTTGACGCCCTCTATAGGTATCACATAAAGCCTGATCTGCAGAAAACCACAGTTAAACCTTACCAAATTTAATTACAAAATCCTCATTTCCAGACCACTGAGGAGCAGCGAACAGCATAAAACCTGATCAGCCTGCGAGTTACTCGCAGGCTGATCTGGTTTTATGCTGTTCGCATAGGTCTTTTCATGGTGTCCTCTATGAGGGAAAGGGTTAAAGGTCAAATTTTGCTACATTGAAAACATTTTCACCGAAAGACTTTTCTTTTTATTGACTATTACTTTATCAGTCAGTTTGCATCCAAATGATTTTCGTTTCTAATTGTTCATAATATTACAATATGCCTGAATTCTCGCCGTAAAATTTCAGTGTGGCCATACACCGTTTTCGGGAAACATGTTCTTTACCTGTTAGCAAACAAAATTTGACGACCTCGGAAGGTTTTCCCGAATGTTTGGGAAAAAAATGACGAAAGAATCATTGGGATCTTATTTATAGGGCACACATTTTCACTTCGTATGCGCTGCATACCATTAAAATTGATAAAGAAATACAATACTTACATCACTTCGATTCCTCCTGAATAGATGCAAAATATGCTTTTCGCGATAGCTTATTTGTCTAGGTTCACGATATTTTAGACAAACAGGGGCGAAGCCATTTTTTTTTTTTTCTTTTTTTTTTTTTTTTTTTTTTTAATTTCTAGAAGGGGATCCAAAGGGCGGTTGTCCAATGGTAAGGGGGTCGGGGTTAGGGTGGGGGGTGCGCGTTCAAAAGAATTTTCATGGGAAGTAAACAATCAAAACACCCCGTTTAATAGAACCATTTAAAAATATGAATTAAAATCGATCCAAAATTAACTGAACACTGTATGCACACCGTAAATCACGCATAAGGCTTGAACCCCCATCCCCTTTCCGGTTTTACTGCGATTTTAAGGACTTTTGAAAATGACATTTTCTTGACCAGCTTGTAGGCCCGGGCCTACAAGGCCTAATAGTTGCTACGCCATTGACAAATTTAATTGATTTAAAACATATCTTAACTACAATTCGTCATCAAACCAATCTTTGCTTAAAATAATAAGAACAGATAAGATATGATCATATTTAAAAAAAATGGCTCGTTTAAAAAATCAAAGGACCAATAGACCTAAGAGATGCCAATTTAAAAGTACTGCTACATTATATAGCTTATAAGCGTGTGTAAGGCAAGTCATGGGATTTTAAAATTATGGACACGTAATAATTTAATGGAATAAAATCTTTCAAAACAGGTACTATAACGCTCAAATAAGTTACTGGCAAGATTTTTTTTTTTTTTTGTATTAAAATTTAGTCCGGGGCAGGGTTGATATGAAAGGTAACCTTTATGAACAACTTTCCGGATTTTTATGCGCAGTATATGTAAAACAAACGAGAACAATGTCGCTCTATCCTCATATACAAAGACATAAAATATCACGAACATGCTAAAATCATCCTGATTAAATTATTTATCAGAGCAAAATACCGTATTATCTGATATATGTCGATCATCCTTGGCTATTGGGACGGCACCCGGTCCAAAAGTGTGCAGACGCGGATACGATAATTCTCAATGCTCTGTATCTTATTAACACCAATGCAACGTCGACCATTTATGCTTAATGTATTCAGGTTGCGTCAATAATTTCGTTACGACGTTTTAACGTATATGTTGATCTAAAAATCTTTCACGGGTCCGTACATATAGCCGTAGACTATAACATTAAACCAGGGTGAAATATCATCTTATCATACTACATGTAGTACGTTCTATGACCATAACTTATCGTTGAAATACAACACTTTCTGATGCAGTTATTTATACGAGAAAGATACGTGTAACTCACGATATTATATTGAAACAATTCGGTTTATTTCATAAGGAGCATGTATACTGAAATCTGAGTTATCAGGTTCCGAAGACCGAGATCATGGCAATGAAACTGCATTCTGAGAATTCAGAATGCAGCTTAAAAACAGAAGAAGAAAAAAATATGACACACAGTTCACTTGCATATGATTCCGATTCTTACATGTACCTTCTATTCATATTAACAAGTTACCCAAAAGAAGTTGCCAATCAGAGGCTCTGAAAATTCAAATTCATCAACGATTTATTTCAATAGAACACCTTTCTCTTTCATATTTTACAATGTCCATATAAATCAATTGCGCATGTGCAACAAACTCCGATTCCAGTGCGTTGCTATATGATGACGTAAAAAGATAAAAATTAACACCTGCCAAAATGATATTACAATTGTGATCATATACATAGTACAATCAATGTTAATCATGTTCATCATGTTCCTCTTTCTTATATCTTGTCATTATTATTCTGTTAGCTTTTTATTTCATTGAGGTATATTTCATCCTTAGTCGTGGGATCTCTCTCTCTCTCTCTCTCTCCCTCTGTGCATCCGTTTTTGTTTTTTGGGGTTGTTTTTTTCTTCGACCATAATTTTAGTTGTCAGACTCTATGAAAGATTCTTACCTACAACCCCTTGATCAGCCGTCAAGCATTTGACCACTCCACTATGCTTTCTCCCACCACATTTTTCGTCATAATTAAGAACAGGACAACAAGCAGTAGGAATTTATACCAATAGACCATTTCATCAGTGGAAAAACCAAATGTATGTTTATTTCCCGTTGAACAATGTGTGATATTGTACACCGGCATGTAAATTAGGTGTTCGGGAAAAGCTCGTTGATTAACGTAGGTTTAAGTTTCATATTGGAGTGAAATAGTCTATCGCGTCACGGTTTGCTCATTAACATCAGTAATTTCCTCATTAAATTATTCACGTTCAAATAATTTGATCACATCGCTATTTTTAACATTAATTCAAATTTGCTGCCACCCATCCTCACCTGTTGATGTCCAAGCAGTAAATAAAAAAGCGTAGTGTGAAACTTACATTCAAGTTTATTTTATTATATCGAAAGGGGGACGCTTCTCTGTCATCGATTAAAATTCACACACGTGTTGGTTTAACATGAAATCCCCGAATTTTCTACAAAGAATCTAATCGTCCAATTCTATATCTCACTGCCGCAGCAGACCAGACACATTTGATTGACAGGCATCAGGGTGGAGCACATAAAAATATGAATAATGTGCCCCGGCTTAAGTGCAAGAACTTCTAAGTCGGAAAGAATATATAAAGACATGCTCTATCCTATACGTATTTATGCTGGACACATCTAGAAAAATAGTTCTATGATCAGTTGCGTGATCATGTGAATAGATGTAAATAAAAGACACAAATCCCTTCAGTCATATTAAACGCTGCGTGATACTTAAGTATATAAATGCGAATTTAATCATTCTTATTTCTCTAATAATATAGAACTTGTAACACATATTGTGTTAGTTTTTGGGCTAATAATCCATGTCATGAACTAAGTCGTATACTTCAGCATCCCGTCGAACAAGAATGGTAAATTGCGTTTCTACTTTAAACAATTTTGTATAAATCAGCGTAGTTTTTGCTGGTTTTTGTTTTAAATTTAAGCACTGGCATATTTGTAATGAAATGCTAAAATGAAAAGCAATTCAAAAATATTAATGGGTTTTACTCTTTCTTTTGCATTCGTGAAAAGAAAATATGGATTTTAGAGACCAAGCTAAATAGAAAAATTGACAATTTAGATGGATATAAATCATAATAAAACTAAAAAGAAAACTCCTGAATGTATCTATCATTTAATCATATTTCTTTTTTCTAGCACTATTTTATCACTAATCAATGTATTTGACAGTAGTTTTCAAACGTATCGTGAATTGTTATGTGAAATTTAGGACGCATTCCATAGAAATGATAAAATCTAAGAGCAATTAATTTCAGCGAACGATACCATATTAAATTAGATAGTTAATAATGAATGAATTATTGAAACTACTGCGCGTTTAATTTCAAAATATATGCTATTGACAATAAATGGATTTAAAAACACAGTTTATAAGAGCAGCAACGTGCTGACTATTGGAAGGTTTACCAAAGTAATGGTACATGTTCTACAGTGCTTAAGGATTAGGGATGAAATAATACGAGAGAACAGTATGGAAATTGTACACATTAGTCAAAATTAATGTTAAACAGGAGCTTTGCGTAATAAAGCGCGTTCGACTAGCTTGTTTTAATTTTAAAGTGGTTCACCAAAAAGGGATAATTTTTTTTTTAAAAAATTTTTATTAAATGTATCATCATGGAATTTTAACCAAATTTAGTTGCATGAAAAAACTTAATCAACATCTTTCATTTCGAAAGGGTCCATACTTTACATTCAGTTAATTCAAGAGTTTATAATTTGATGTGCCTGACGCAAGGTGATCACAATTTTGGTGAGTTAAATAGTGATGTGTCCTACATGTACGTTCAGAGTAACCTTAATGAACTCTTCAAAAGTTTTTCGGTCTTCATCTATTTAAAGCACTTTCTACTAAAAAGAGAAGAAATTACTTCCGGTAACGGCATTTATTTTTAATTTCCCAGATCTTTCAAAATGCATCATTGCGATAATTGAGGGGTATTTCGAAAAGTTCATCATATGATTAATAACATTTTCTATACGTACACCCACATAAAATTTGCGTAAGCATTTCAAAACAAGGTTAGATGGACTGAAAATCATGTTTTATTTTAGATTACAATGTATATGTGAATTTCTTATATCTCATAGAAAATTAAAATGCTTTTTTATATATATATATATATATAGATAAAATATCAAAGAAACCACAATTCAAATATTCATGCATTACGGTTCTACTTCCGTAGAAGCATTAAACCTAAATTTAGTGTAAAAATCAAATAGTCTCAAATGATATATACTTAGGTGTGTGAAGTTAGCGCGTAGATCGTAGATCGTAAATCAACACTATAACTAATTTTCTTTGTCGACCTGGATCGTAGATCGTAGCTCAACCACTCAAATAAACCAATATAAATGGTTGAGCTGGGTCGTAGATCGTAGCTCAACCATTCAAATAAACCTTTATAAATGGTTGAGCTGGATCGTAGATCGTAGCTTAACCATTGAAAAAGTTCACGGAATTCATTTGTCGGAAAAAAAATGCTTTCGTCGGGAAAAGAGTTTCCTTCGAAAATCTTTGTACTTGTCGGGAATATATCATTCGTCGGAAAAGTTTCCGTCGGGAAATTTTCTGTTCGTCGGGAAAAATTTTATGTCGGGAATTTAGTATTAGTTGTGAAAATTGTATTTTGTAAATATTTTTATCTTCGTCGGGATTATTGTACTCGTCGGGAAAATTGCATTTGTCGGAGAAAAAAATGCTTTCGTCGGGAAAGGAGTTTCCTTCGAAAATCTTTGTACTTGTCGGGAATATCTCATTCGTCGGAAAAGTTTCCGTCGGGAACTTTTTCAATGGTTGAGCTACGATCCAGCTCAACCATTTATAATGGTTTATTTGAGTGGTCGAGCTACGATCTACGATCCAGCTCAACCATTCCGTGAACTTTTTCAATGGTTGAGCTACGATCTACGACCCAGCTCAACCATTTATTTTGGTTTATTTCAATGGTCGAGCTACGATCTACGACCCAGCTCAACCATTCCGTGAACTTTTTCAATGGTTGAGCTACGATCTACGACCCAGCTCAACCATTCTATGAAAGTTTTCAATGGTCGAGCTACGATCTACGACCCAGCTCAACCATTCCGTGAACTTTTTCAATGGTTGAGCTACGTACGATCTACGATCCAGCTCAACCATATATTTTGTTTTTTTTTTAATGGTTGAGCTTCGATCTACGACCCAGCTCAACCATTCTATGAAAGTTTTCAATGGTCGAGCTACGATCTACGACCCAGCTCAACCATTCCGCGAACTTTTTCAATGGTTGAGCTACGATCTACGACCCAGCTCAAACCATTTATTTTGGTTTATTTGAATGGTTGAGCTACGATCTACGACCCAGCTCAACCATTTATTTTGGTTTATTTGAATGGTCGAGCTACGATCTACGACCCAGCTCAACAATTTATTTTGGTTTATTTGAGTGGTTGAGCTACGATCTACGACCCAGGTCGACAAAGAAAATTAGTTATAGTGTTGATTTACGATCTACGATCTACGCGCTAACTTCACACACCTTATATACTTGTCGTTTGTCTCGAATGACATCTTATCTAAAGAAAAATTAGCTTGTTGGAATTTTTTCACAAAATTGCTTAATTTCCTTTAAAATCTGTTTCGTGTCTTCAATGTGGCTATACTGTCTTCCTTAATATAATAATCCACACTGAAATAATGACTTCCAAATATTGCTGTTAAGTATGTAATAATATTTTCAACTGGTCACATAACACTGAATGCACATTTTAGTTTTTAGCAGTAAAATATTTAAATCTCACAATTTCCATTTATGACAATGTACAAACATTATCTCTTACAAAACCGCTCGTTCTTTTGTATAAACAACGTCGACCATTGACTATCTATTACAGCAGTGTAGCTATTTGGTTTGCAGCAATTTATTTCAAATACATCTGTAAACATTGAAAAGTTCCATACTGCTCATTTGAGGCAAAGTTTTAAGCCGTGATCACATCATACGTCCACGTACGTAGTTATCCGCAATTCATGTGAAGGTAGTTTACCGAAGCGCCACTGAGGTAAACTATTTTGAAGCAGGGTTAGAATTGGCCAGAGAAGAAACATAAAGAATATTTATATAGGGTAAAGTACGTGTAAGTAGTGTAAATACTGTCAAAAACGTTGAGCTACAAATAACCTGGCTATGACTGACTAAGATCGCACTACATCTAACTA
>CM037784.1:33583573-33633573 GCA_021229015.1 Solen grandis
ACCCACGCGGTGAGGGGCTGAGTGAGTGTTAAAGTCAGCGATTTTACCCAACTTTACCCTCTCGACCACGGAGGCCCCCCCCCCTCCTTCCCCCGTATGCTAGACAATAGCTAGATATTATTTCAGGCAAACGATGGGTATTTTTACTGATAAAAATAGAAAAGAGGATTAGAAAGCACGATATATAGAGTTTTATGCCTTTATTCTACAATAATTTCATTTGTGGCTCCGCCACTCGTGGAAATAGCTTAATCAAAGCGCTGAATGCACTGCAGTTGTGTGTATCTCAAATGAAAAAGTGTTTGAAGAGCTGCAAGTCGATCACCGTTAATTAAATTTACTTTGATAAACTAAAGGAATGCGGCATTCCTGTTCCCTCAGCGCTATCAGAGCTTTGATTTGTATTCATGCAGTACCTTATCTACAGCAGTCTCTATTTATAGACTGAAGTAATTATTGGGTTATTGTAACAGCCTAAAATGACCAAACGTTTCACATTTACTATCAAATTTATTTGCGTGCCACCTTTGCATTGAAACACTATATTCGTGCGCATGGTAACCATGAGATAAAAAGTTACATCATTCGATTACAGCTACATCAGCATAGAAAAATAAGTCCTATAATGTTTTCATGTCACAGGCGATATTTTTAGCCTGTAAGTATTTATTTTCGACACAGCAATGATTTTTAGCATTTTTGCTTTATTATAGTATACTTATGTTGTAGATATTTATATAATTGTTCGATTATATTATCATGAGAGGTTATTCGGTTTTAAATCTAGGAGAAACTGGGTTGAAAACGTAGTGCTATAGCTGGTGAGACTGATGTCACACACAACTAAAACGACTGCTGGTGAAAAGATGTTAACCCTTTCCCTCATAGAGGACACCATGAAAAGACCTATGCGAACAGCATAAAACCAGATCAGCCTGCGAGTAACTCGCAGGCTGATCAGTTTTTATGCTGTTCGCTCCTCCTCAGTGGTCTGGAAATGAGGATTTTGTAAATAAATTTGGTAAGGTTTAACTGTGGTTTTCTGCGGATCAGGCTTTATGTGGTACCTATTGAGTGTGTCAAAATGAGTCTATATGAGGGAAAGGGTTAAACACTGACTGACTATAACAAAGGCAGATGTCCTCTCTGCTTTTTTTAGCAATTAAATGTATAACAAATGATAAATGAATTTAATTTAGTACATTGCGTTGAAGCAGAGATTAAACGCCACATAAATGTAATATTTTATAACTGTATTGACGTGTCCTTCTGATATCTCAGGGTATAAAAACACAAAAGTGTGCAAACTATGATATCTTATCAAATCAAAGGACCGATAGTCCTGAAAGCTGCCAATTGAAAAATGTTGCAACATTATGTTAGCTCATAAATTTGAATTTTAAAATCATAGACACTTAGTAATTGAATGGCATAAACTCTTTCAGGTTAGAAAGTATAACGCTTTGCTAAGATACTGTCACGTTTAAGATTTTTTAAGGTCTTAAACGTTTAGACCGGGGCAGACTTGATATGTAGAGCAAACCTTTACGAACTACTTTCCGAATGTTTATTATTAAAAAACAAACAATATCAATGTCGCTATATCCAGAAACACAAAGACATGTAAAATATCTTTAACATGCCAAAATTATACTGTTTGTAATACTAACCAGAGTAAAATGTCGTAGAATCTGAAATAAATATCGATCATCTCTGATTTAATGTTATAGTATGCGATGGAATACATTTACTATTGGGACGGAGCCCAGTTAAAAAGTGTAAAGACTTGGATACGATCGTTATTTTCAATTCGTAATGCATGTTTATTATGAAAACCAATGCAATATCGACCATTTATGTCAATTGTATTGAGGTTGCGTCAATATTTACGTTGCAAAGTTTTAAGATACATATGCGTTGACCTAAATCCATTCACGGATCCGTTCATATAGCCGTAGATTGTAATATTCATCTGTGAATATGAACCAGGATGAAATATCATTTTAATATATGTGTTATGGCTATGAAAAATGGTTTACATTAAAACACTTTCTGAAACAGTTACTTATACGAGAAAGATACGAATACCTCACGATATTATATAGAAATTCTGGCCCATTTCGTAGGTAGCATTTTCACTTAAATATGAGTAATCAGGTTCCGGAGACCGACACCATAGCAATGAGACTGCATTCTAAGAATACAGAATGCAGCTCAAAACTGTAAACAACTGATAACCGTTCTGTGACGATTCGAACATTCGTAAACGAGAGACCTTGTGTTAAAACCCCGGCTGCGACATACTGAATTTGTTCAAACGGTGCTTGGGTGCCCATTCCTTGTGTTCAGTTAATATTACTACAACACAACGCTAACGGGAGCGTTTGAAGCCCCTTTATATCGTAGTGTAGAACGTGAGCAGGGAACCAATTCGCATTCGTTAGCCAATGTGAACGACCGCCAGCCGTAACTGAACGCGCTGCTGGTGTCAGGATATAAAGCGGCATCCACTTGTCTACGGCGTCTCATATAAGCAATGTCCCCAAATAACAGAAGTAGTTGAACGTTAAACAAAAGTAAATAAATAAACAAATATGTATGCAAAACTCCATCTTAAGGGAATTAAATTAAGTAAGGCATGGCGTTTTGTTTCAGATACAGATGATGGTTTATTGCAAGCTGCTGATTGTCAACGTTACTTGTGTCAGTCTGCACGCCTAGGGAAATAGGACATATGCAATTATTATCCTGAATTAAATTCCTTCAACACTTTGAACCTCTTGATGCAGTAAATTCAGTTTCTATATGCTATATGCGTTTGAAATTAATTTATCAACTTACACTATTAATAAAAAACAAGGAAAAGAAGAATTAGGAAATTCATCTTTATAATTCAAAGTGAATGCTTTGTACGGTATGTAGATCCCTGAATACGCCATATGTGATTAGGATGGGTTTTATTCGCATGAAGTATAAATATACGCTTAGAAGGGGCATTTTTTTCTTTCTTGTAAAATTCATTTAATTCATTTCAAGCTTACAAAAACATTCTTGGTAAAATCGTTGTGTGTGATCATATTTTTATCTTATTTTTATATTTCAATATCTTGGGAGGACTTAATCAAGGATTTTTTTTCAAAAGAATCAAATGAAAATAACAAAAAAGGAACACTTGCAATTTAATCTCTGTCAAATGTGCCATCATTTGCACGATTTTTTTCACAGATACGCTGAGATTAGCATGATCATGCTTTTTGTTGCTGTCATTGACTTTCACGTTTTAATGAAGTAAGGGAACGCTATTGTTTTGTTAGATCGTGTATTCGAAGAACAAGATGCGTTATTGCGGTCATCCCGAGGTCGACCGGCGTCCCGAGAAATGTTAAAGTTTTGTTTAACATCTGAACTATATAATGCAGTTGATGTCCCTCAAACTTCACACATCAGACCAATTAGTAGAGGCAAGAACAGTATAAAAATGGAACTGGTATAGCTCTCTTGTTTGGCGCTCAGCTTATGAGGGTAGTTCCAGGTCTGGTTGGCCCGGTGTCAGGTGACTGGGTGTGGTACATGTGTATCATGCCACGTGTCTACAGCGTGATACTGCAGTGTGGCAGCACTTAGATAAAGTCTCCAAATGACTGAAATATTGTCGACTTTAAACCTAACAAACAAACAACAGTATAACCCTTCCAAATATATTCTCTAATTAATGTCCCCCTTTTGGACTTATAAAAACTGTTTTGTTTAATATTGTAGTGCTCCAGAGTTAAGCACATGCAGACGATCTTTAGTAGAACATTTTTGTGAATGTATGTTGATTTATCTTTAATGACACGCCAGAATTATCAAATGAACTGTTAAATAAGCAGTGTTTAAACAAACTTTCCAAATCGCAATGATCCGTCTAAACGAAAAATACACAGGTTATACCCCTTTAAGGTAAACTATGTTCCCATGAACACAATACTACTTGAGTCACACCTTTTAGGTAACAACCATTCCTCATATACAAGAACTTCAGTTCAACACTTACCATAAAAATGTTCCCCATGAACATAACAATACTTAAGTCTAACACCTTTAAGGCAAAAATGTTCCCCATGAACATAACACTACTTAAGCCTCACAATTTTAAGGTAAGTAAGATACTGAATGAACACATATACTTTGAGCACCTTTTGAAACTAGAAATGAAAAATATTTACCACTACAACAATATTGCTAACACGACTGTAATTACTCAATAATTTCGTTATATTTTCTAAAACCTAAATATACCTACAAACTTTTTTTTAAAAACTTTGTTCTTTTGTTTTTTTATACAAAAATAATTAAGTAAGTCATCTAATCATCTAGGACAAGAATCAGCCCATGAATCATACACTACATTATTTTCTTTCCAGAGGTTACTAATTTATGTTTCACTCCTAAAGAAATACACTGTTATGTTAAAACACACATTAAAATTTGCCATATACTATCGGATGATACACCCGGTAACTTCAAGTGTCTTTCCAAAATTTCATCACAAAGGGAGACCTTCATTGGCACATACAATGTCCTTTTAAATCCAGCTGGTACTGTCCATCATGACACCTTATGCACTTAGTAATATTTGATACTCTAATAACACTGTTCATTTATAGATGCGTCACAGTTCTCTTTTCCATTTATCTAAATGAATACCCTTATGTACGAACACTAGAATTACAGTTTAATAAAGGTTAAAGTCTATTCACTGATTCATCCTAGATATAGTGGATCCTCTTGTGAAACACTGTTTCCTTGTGACCTTTACCCTCCTCCATATCCACTGAAAGCCCACAGGTGGTCGGGCAATCAGCGGACCTACCATTCACATCATGGCAGGCGGCTTACCCTCATCTCGCATTCGGCCTTGACACGCGAGATGCGGGCCTGCATTTTGCAGGCGACCCAATATGTAGCTTGACTTCCTGGACTCATAGTCTTGGGGTGCTCTGTACTGGCATATGAGGATATCATTTTATTGCAGGAGACTATGTGACTTCAGTTTTACTAGTGGAGCCTGTTTGATAATAAAGTTCTTATAATTTAATAATCATGGCACATTTCCTCTTCTTGTTTTCTTTCACCTCCCCCAACACTGACTTCAATGTGTTTTCCTTGGTCTCATTTTTTCGCTTCAAATTATTGCTATTGTCTGCATCAATAACTCGCCTGATCAGTCGATTGGTGTTGTCTAGAGTATCCCTGATGCTCAACATGGTTTTTTCCAGACATCTGATGGCCCTGGCATTGCTCTCAGCGTTGTCGGCCATCATTCTAGCCATTACTTTCAGGGGCTCCACCCATTTTGGCTCCTCCTCAGTATGGCTGGTTGGCAGAAGAAACCATGGTTGCAGCAGGTTTTGGGGTGGAAGCTGGGGTTGGCTGCATCCTGCTGGTAGTGCCAAGGAGCTGTAGGAGTATGTCCTCTTCTTCGTCATAGTTCTCGTCTTGAACAGGTGTTCCAGCTGAGAGACAGGTAAAAGGTTTATCAGCAGCCTTTGGGGTTTCCAGCTTGGGAACTTCAGGGATCCTGCTCACCTTGGGTGGACTCGACAATGCTGGCAATACAAATGGGCCCTGGTTACCCTGGAGTAGGGATATTAGCCACCCAGCTGGTACCTGCACAGTTGCCTGCTCTGCGGTGACCGTAGTTGTTGCTAATGGCACCACTATTGATGTTGCTGATGGAGTTGCTACGGATGTTGCAGGGGCCATTATGGTTGTTACTCCTGGTACCGCCCTAGATGTGCCTGCTGGGGCTACCACTGTCTCTGTTGCCGGTGCCACAGGTGCTGCTACTGGGGCCATCACTGGTGCTACTGGGGCCATCACTGGTGCTGTTGCTGTAGCCGGCGCCACAGGTGCTGTTACTGGGACTGTTGCTGTAGCTGGCGCCACCAGTGCTGTTATTGGCGCCATCACTGGTGTTGTTGCTGGAACAACCAATGGTGATACCGGCCATTTGGGTGTTCTAACTGAAGCAGGTTGGCACAACGCAGCTGATGCTTGGGGTTGAAGTAGGCTGGCGACAAAGGCTTCCAGGTTGTCGTCACTCTGGTCGAGGCCGCTTGACACCTGGTATGGAGATTCGGCCAGCTGTGCACAAGTATCGCCTAGCCGCATCCTCTGCATGAAAATAGCCTGCGACTCCTCCTGAGACAACAGCCGCATGTCAGCCTCCCCGATGATATGGGGTACCCGGTTTCTAGTCAGGTAGGGTGTTGAGTCTGTGACCCCTTTCTCTGCCATCAGCAGCTGATGTCTCCTGTACTTTGTCATATGTCCAATTAGCTGACCCTCTTCACTGCACCGGTACATGCACAGTGTGCAGTAGTAGGGCACCTAGTCCAGGGATAGGTGGTACTTCATTATATGGTCCACTACACGGTATTTGACATCAACCAAGGTGGAACCTGCTCTTTCACACCGGAGGCACTGGTAGGCCCTGCCCTTCCTTCTGGCTCGCTCTGCTTCTGGTCTCATAGCGCAGTTCTAATGTTGGATAATTGCTCTGAAACAGTGCAAATAGGAGGGACCCGTATAAGTTGAATGCATACCTATCAATCGTGTTATTACAGTTCGAGAGTATTCCATTTATACTGTTTACATGCATAATCTTCTTTATAACTTCTGTAGGCCATTTAATATAGTCCGTTATAGCACTTCAGTCTAGTTCATTGAGTTTCCCATACATCTCACTTTGAAGATGATATATATACCGAGTTTTAATAATTTAAACAGCACAGTCACATTAGCACAGTCTAGACAGTTTATATTATACACAGTCACAAAAGTTCTGTATAGTCTCTTCATTTTGCACATTATGAACTTAACAAATAGTGAAGAAAATGCAAAATGGTGTGGTAATAAAAACGTTCATTCAGGCAGCCTATGCATACAGTGAGGATTAAGCTGAATTAACCAAAGTTCTCCTTCTGGTGAGAATCCACCTTGGACACTTGTTTCCTAAGTACGGCTTTAATTTGTCATGATGAACTACTCTTTCTTTTCCAGACTTGTCTAGCTGTAAGACAAAGTTGATGTCGGATAATTTCTTCTTCACCATTAAAAGGACCATCATAAAGGGGAGTAAGCTTCTCTGTGACCCCGACTTTTCTTGCTTCGGCCAAACACCATACAGCATCTCCCACTTTGTAGGGCTGAAATGATACTCGGATGTCATACACATCTTTGTTTCTTTTAGAGATTACTCCAAGATGTCGCCGTGCCACATCATGTGCATACTGCATCTTCTGGCGTATCTTGTCTATATATTCGACATAACTTTGGTCTATGTTGCTAGTCTGTTCTGCCTCAAGGTGCATCACCTCAGCAGATAACCGTATCTCTCTGCCCAACACCATCATATTTGGGGTAAAACCTGTTGATTCATGGGGTGATGACCGATATGCACCTGCCAGGCAGCCTAGGTATAAATCCCAATCATCTTGTTCTTGTCCCAGGTATGCTTTCACCATTTTAATCAAAGTCCTGTTGAACTCTCTGACTGGCCATTCCCTTGAGGGTGCCGGGCTTTGAAGAGCTGACTTTCATAGTTTCGTCCCTGGTCGCTATGTATGGATAGGGGACAACCCCATCTAGAAATGAACTCGTTGACTATCTTGTTGGCAGAGGTTTCAGCTGTTTGGTCAGGTGTCGGTATTACTTCGACGTACTTTGTGAAGTGGTCTGTGAGAACAAGAATATATCTGTTTCCACGTGGCGTAACAGGTAAAGGACCAATGAAATCAGTCGCCAACACATCCCATGGAGCACCTGCCCTAATATTGCCCAAATGTGCTCTTGGTGTTTTATGAGGCTTCTTATTGGCAGCGCACATGTCACACCTACTGATGTAGAGCTTTATATCTTCTTTCAGCTTGAACCAATAGTATTTTTGTAATACTTTGCCCTTTGTCTTCTTACAGCCAAGGTGACCTCCTAGTATTGAGTCATGCGCCAAATGTAGGACTTCGGTCTTTAATTCTCTTGGAACAACCAGTTGTAGGGTGTCAAGATCGTCCTTACCATGAAACTTCTTAAACAGAACTCCATCATGCATCTGCAGTTGTTCCCAAAGCAACCAATAATGTCTCACCGCTGGACTCTTAATTGCCATTTCCCCACTCTGTGGTCTCTGTCCCTTGTGTTTGGCTGCTAGGATGTCCTTGATATCTGGGTCATTCTCCTGGGCTTCTTTTAGATTGCTAGTTGACTTGAGCCACTTCCATTGTGAATGCGTCTTACTTCTTAGACCGTGATTACTAGCTAAAGGGTTTTGGGTGGTATTTATCAAATCTGTGGTTGCTCTTATAATTTCTTGTTCATCTGCCTGTCCTTGTGCTTCTTGTGGAAGGCCCCGGGCTTGATCTCTGGCATCTCCACCAGTGACGTGCTCGTGGTTAATTCCTGGCCACTGAAGTTGCATGTCGTCTGCTCTTTTCTTGCACTTCTTACAGGGTCCACACTTGAGAGGTTCTGAGGTATCAACATCTGGGCATGTACACTCTCTTGGATTTTGGCATCGTGACAAGGCATCACAGTGTCCCTGTTTCTTACCAGGCCTGTACTCAATGGAAAAATCATATGGTGCTAAAATTTCTAGCCATCTAGCTATTTTCCCACTTGGCTCTTTTAAACTAAAAAGCCACACCAGTGCTTGGTGATCACTTCTCACTAGGAATCTCCTACCTAAGGGATACTGCCTAAAATACTCTACAAAATACCTAACTGCCAATAGCTCTTTCTCAGTAACACAATAATTTTTTTCTGCTTTATTTAGTGCCCTGCTTGCATAAGCAATCACTTTTTCTTGTCCATCCTGGTTCTGTGATAGCACCGCCCCTATACCAGCTCCTGAAGCATCAACATCAAGAATGAAGTCTCCACCTTCATTCAAAGGAAAACCCATAATATCACTGCTAACTAAGGCCTCCTTTATTTTGCCAAATGCTCTCTGGCAGTTTGTGTCCCATTTAAACAGTTTCCCTTTTTTGGTTAGGTCGGTCAATGGCTTTGCTACCTTGGAAAAAATCTTTAATGAAGCGTCGATAATATGAGCCGGTCGCCACAAACTGCTTCACTTGTTTTGCATCTGTCGGTTCGGGCCAACTGAGCACCTTGGAAACATTGGTAGGGTCAGGCCTCACCCCATCTTTTGAAACAATGTGCCCCAAGAACGCTACTTCTGACTGCAGCATGTTGCACTTCTCTGGTTTAAACTTTAATCCAGCACCCTTTATGCGGTTAAAGACCTCTTCTACTCTCTGGACATGCTGTTGCAGATTGGGTCCAAATACACTGCTTGAGCCATAAATTCTATGTGGGTATCAGTATTTAACCACCATTCTACCTAATTAGATGAAACTGGTGATGAGTTGTGTATATGCCGCCATCTTGAATGTTTACAGTGCAAAGGTCACGCAATGCATCATGGGACTGTTCACCTTGGTTACTAGTAAATAGCGGTTTATTTAACAGGGTACATAACTTTACTTTTATACCTAGAGTGAAATTGTTGTTATATTGAAGATTTTTGAATGAACATTAAGTGTATAGTTACACTTTTGATTAAGAAAGGGTCTTTTAATGTATTATATATATATATAATTATCAGTTTAACGTCATTTAGATGAAGTTGTCAGCTGCATAAAGATGCGGGATTCACTCAGTTGCGGGGTGCACGCAATGGTGGGCTGCACGCAACTGTGGGATTCCAGCATCTGCGGGATGCGTTTAGTATGTAAGCTCCGCGTTGTAGAGTTGCAGGGACTCCATTCTCGTTTGATTCTTGTAAGAGACACTCCATTACATTTTTTTAAAGATTATTCCTATTTGATTCAGCATTCCATATTTATTTACATACAAATTTATTTAAGAAGTAACTTTGTTGTTCCTTTAATGGATACGAAAGTTTAAAGTTAACATAGGTTTATTTTGAGAGGTTTTTAATGTAAATCCATTTGAGATTATTAACTGGTCAGAGTTTGGCACTTCAGTCTTACGTGAACGAAGCACAGGTACATAGTGGTGCACGCAGATCTAAATGTATAATTAAAGCATTGTTGTTTAGGGTATGCCTATGAAATACGGGTTGTAAATTATTATAACAGAGTTTATTTATTGATAAGTTATATTTTTTTACAAAGGTAGAGTCTACTGCCTTAGTAACTGATTAAAAGTTATTAAGTTTACTTGAGCCTTGTGATTATTTCATTGTCCTTAATGTTTAGTTGGAGTCCTTTTTAGTTTAATTTGGTTATTTAATGAGAGTAGAATAGCCCCTGAGATAGTGTGAGACACAAACCACATACACACACAGCCTCCAGCTCGCTACAATATTGTCATTCACTCCAATATTAGGCTCACACATGTTTATCGTCATCGGATTAACCAGTAAAAAACACAAACAGTATTTTTACATATTTATGGACCTTTCGGAAAAAAAGGTTCAAATTTCGTTTAAAAACGCTATTATCTCCACTACTTGATGGATGTCCCTCAAACTTTTAAAATGTGTATATGATCATAAAATAGGACTTTAAAGCTCAATATCCTTCAAAAAGCAGAGTATATGTTTCGGACAGAAAGGCAAAACGTGTATTACAGATATGTTAAGAGAGGTAATTTGTACATGCTCGCTAACGACGACATTACTACATTGTATAAATAAGAAAGAATATTTAAGTACTAAAGATCATTCAATTGTTTACAAAAATACCTGATTTGCATATTCGAATTTTACGTGCTGTTGTCGAACAGCAATTGTATTTATTGAAGCAGTAGTAGTAGGTTTATATACTATGAACTAGGGAAAAGTCCCGCTAAATCGCGGGAATGTTATTTGTGCCTAACCTAAGAATAGGAAACCTGGGTTTCCCATAAATATACCGGCCATGGTGGCCGTGAAATCTAGACATTTGGATGTAAAGTCGAGAATTGTGGGTTCGATGCATAACGGGATCAGGTGCGGTTTCCAACATCTTTTTCTGTCGGTCATAAGTTTTCTACCACTGTTCTTACCGTCCCCGATGGCCGAGTGCTTAGAGCGTCAGCCTCGGGAGCGGGAGGTCGTGGGTTCCATCCCCGGCCGCGATATACCAAAGTCGTAAAAATGATATTGTTATAGCTCCCTTGATTGGCGCTCAGCATATAAGGGTAGTTGCAGGACTTGTTTGCCCGGTGTCAGGATAATGTGACTGGGTGTGGTATCATGTCACATGTCTACGGCGTGATACTGCAGTGTGGCAGCATTATATCTGCCTCAAGTAGACATCGTCTCCAAATGACTGAAATACTGTCGGTGGTACGTTAAACCCAATAAACAAACAAACAAACCACTGTTCTTAGTTAATATTGAGATGGGTGCTAAAGTATTGTCAGAATCCTGGGAAAGAGTTTAACTTGTTTAGTTAACTGGTCAATTGTTAACACTTGGTGGTACATGTATAGAAAATGACGTCAAACATTACAAATCAGTTAAATAGATTATAAAGCAAATTATTGTTATATATAAAAAGATGTGTGTTTTAGTTTCAAAACAGAAGATTTTGTGTCTTAACGTGGTATTTCCCAAGAAATGTGCGCGTGTGTGTGTTTGAGTATTGGGTTTAACGTCCCGTCGACAGTATTGCAATCATTTGGAAACGATACTTGAGACAGATATAGTACTGCCACACCGCAGTATCATGCGGCATAACACCACAGACAGTCACATCATCTTGACACTGGGTCAAACAGTTCGGAAACTGCGCTTATATGCTGAGCATCAAGCAAGGGAGCTATTCCAGTACCTTTTTTCTTTTCTTTTTTTTTGGGGGGGGGGGGGGGGGGGGGGCAAGTCGTGGCCGTGGATTGATCAAACGGCCGCCTGAGTCCTCGGCGGATGCACTAACCACTCGACCAAATGGACCGAAAAAATAAATAAATGTAGTTTTCGAAAAATACGTAGAATCCCCTATAAAGTTTTCCCTGGAAATGTTTCGGTTTTTAGAATTGTCCAGTTTCGTATGAGTCACCATAAATTCTCGCAAACTGCAGTATCAATCAGTTTTTAACACAGAAACATCATAACTACTGAATGGTTACTAAAGAAACGTGATACGCTATTTAAACAGTGTTGTATCGTAACGAAAAAAAGCTCGTTGTTTTAAAAGTATTGATAACCTTTGAAGTAGTTTAATATATGGGCTAATTACTCATCGTGGCCTTCCTACTTTCATTCACGGGTATTCGGCTCGTATTTATAGCCAAAACCCATACATGTATTATACAGGAATTATGTTTTGGATATGTATAAGAGCCGAATACAAGTGCTTCGATTCAGACATTCATGCCGACCGAATTCATTTTTTTTTTAAAATATAAATGACAAAACTATTATCGAAATTGACATATAAACTAAACCGTACATCATGCAAATGCTTGAGATGTTTCGTCATATTGTGACATTACAAAATATATACCATGTAAATATGCCCGTCTTTGTTGTATGCTAATGATATGCATCTGACAATGATGTAATGGTTAGTTAAGCGATTTCTTTGATATTAATTGCATTTCAAAATTTCACTGCACACCCATTTCTTTTTAAGGTGGCTCATGAATCAGATCCACGTTGCGTAACGGATGGTGGAAAGTTTTGTGAATTAAACAGAGAGGTTAAGGCAGTTCGCTACATCACTGTTCTGGCGTCAGATGACGGTAACCCGCCTATGTCCGCATACTATGACGTCCCTATACGTCTTACTGACGTCAATGACAAACATACAGCCGTCAGCATAGAGCCGGAATCAATACCAGAGGAAGTACAACCCGGTAAACTATTTCCACTCTTTATTTGTTTGCAGATAAAAATCAATCAAGATTCTATACTTAAAGAAAAAGTTCAGAAGCATCAAGACTATGTACTTGATTCAGTGTATACCATCCTATATATGACATTTTTTTTTTTTTAAATTATTGAAACTTTCAATCTATGACAGGTGGTAATATTAAAAAAACTTTAACAGATTTTTTTACGTAAGGAAATCGTTTTTATGCATGTCGATTATTAAAAAAATATTATCTGATTTCACTCAAAGGGGTTTGTAGCAACCTGTGGTTGTTAAATATATCTGCTTCGATTATGACCTACGCCTTTCGTTGTATTCCAATTCTTTGCGAAAAAAAAAATCGAGGAATGAAAAAGGGCACCGCCAAAGTTGTTCTTGAGGGACTCACTGCCCTTTCTATTTTTTAAAGACTGCATTCGTGATAGTGAAAGGAACTCAACTAAAATTGGTTTAAATTGCATATTTAACAACCACAGGGTGCTACAAACACCTATAAATTTATTTCTTTGATACTAAAAATGCTTTGCTTTTTTTTTCAGATATTTTTTTTATTAAAGAAACAAATTGATTTAATATGATTGATTTTCAATCATCATGAAAATATGGGAGTTGAATCAATTTACATTTACAACAAAAAAGACACTTGCAGTTATTAGTACACACATTATCATTATTGTTATTAAGATTGTTTCCTCGGTTCATTTTAATATTCTTTTTTGATAAACAATCCTGTTTGATAAAAATAATATATTGTTTCTATACGCCGCAGGAGGCCGTATATCTCCGTCTGCTGTGAGCGCAATTCCTCCTTAGTTTCTAAATGGATCTGAAACTTGGTCAATGTCATTACTATAATGCGTAGATGTGCATGAAGCGGTGATTTTCCGGTTCATTCAATTTTGCAAGAGTTTTTTCCCTTGAAACCAAGTCTCTGTAGCTATTTGATATTGCAGCATTGTGAACACAACTCCTCCTAAATTTCTAAATGGATCTTTTCAAAACTTTGTGTTATGGATTGCGCACCGATTAACGTAACGTCGTTTTGCACGTGTATGACGTTGACGTCACTTTGTACGTTGATGTTATGATTTGAACTTAGAGGCAAATAAAGGATCGAACCTGACAACGCTTTTTGTATGCTCCAATAAATCACCTGATTTTACGATACTTGGTCAATGTCATTGCTATAATGGGTAGATGTGCATGAAGCAAAAATGTCCTGGTTCATTGATTTTTGAAAGAGTTATGTCCCTTGAAACTAAGTGTCTGTAATTTATTGATATTGCATGCTTGTGGCCGCAACTCCTGGCCTTGCGAAAGCAACTCCTATTTAGTTCCTGAATAGATCTTCATGAAACTTGGTCAATGGCATAAGTATAATTGGGAAGATCTGCATGAAGCAGGGATTTTCCGGTTCAGTATTTTTGCAATAGTTATGCCTTACGAAACTTGGTCTCTATAGCATACATGTATTAACTTGAGAATGCAACTTCTAAATTTCCAAATGGATCTTGATCAATGTCATTACTATAACGGGTAGATGCGTATAAAGCAGGGGTTATCCGGTTTATTTATTATTGCTAGATTTATGTTCAGGAGGAAAAAAGGATACATATTGAACAATCCATTTGACCTACTTTCAAATCGAAAGCCTTTATAGGGTTCTATATCTGCCTTTATGTATCCAATTTCTTTCCTGACTAAAATTATTTAGTGAATGGGACATAAAGCTCCAACAATTAAATCCAACACATTGTTTGCGATTTCTTTTCAATCAAATGACTGTTTTACCATTCGGTAATTATAATGTTGTTTTTTTTTATTTTATTTATTATTTATGAAATAACCATTTTTGGTTCAGCCATTTTGTGGCGGCGTATATTGTTGCGGTAATGGCAATCTTGGTATTCTATTGCGTCAAACTATTTAAGTTAACTGTTCATGTTTTAGCGATTCTCATTGTTTGTTTTAACTTTTCCATGAGTACAACCCTTAATGATTGGCAGTCATGCCTCACTACAGGGGAACCGTTGGTTCAGTTGGTCACTATAGACGAGGACACTAACCAGACGTACACCTACACAATCCTGCAGGACTCTAGTGGACTGTTCAGGGTAGACGGCCAAAATCTGGTGGCATCCCGCACTTTTGACTTCGAAACGGAACAAGGTCAATTGTTTGAGATAGTCGTTGAATCCACTGATGACGCAGATCCGCCATTCAAGGTATCAAATAAAGATCTTATGTCGGACTGGTTTATTATCTATTCAAAACAATTTCCATTCAATTGCACAAATTATGTTTACTAAATATCAAATTTCCTAAATGCTTTTAAATGCCTAAATGAATCCCTAATGGAAATCAACTCACTGCAGATCAGATATGTAATAGCATCTATTTACAAGTATGTGGGTAAATTCAAAAATCATAGTAAAACTAAAATCATTTTCTTCCTTGTTTCTAAATTTGAACTCTTAATTCGTACAATATAAAGTGACAGATGGCCCGAGTATTGCGTTGTTGCTGGAGTAAATTACTTATTTTAACAATTTTATGTATTGAATCTATACGGTATTTCAGACTCGTGACACTTTCCGAAGACGCACCGGAAATAATGTTTCCGCCAAAATAACCATGTTGTGATTCTGTGATTCCGCACTTACGAAATAAAGAACGTTTATGTTGTTTCCAGGTCCTTGTATTTAAAATAGAACTGTACGTTGCGCTGAGTAATATTTATAGTACGTTCGGTAGATATACGGTCATATTTAAACAAAATTTAAATAATTTCAAAAATACTCTGTACCGATTTTGTTGCAGTATTTCATAATATATATTACCATTTTTGTAAAATTCATGAGAAAAAAAGTATCTCTCACATTTACGTACTTAATTTCAGCAGATATGCCTACTAACTATAAAGTGTATATAAGATATTTTGTCGTTTATATTTCGTGCCCTTATTGTTCTAACTTAGAACAGTGATATATCCAGAAAAAAAAAGAAAGAAAATATTTTAATAAAAAACGGGTTTGATAACTTTGCATTAGGCATGTTTCATTGAATTTCGGTCCAACAAAGTCGTCATGTTATGCGGACGTTAGTGCCGGTGACGTTTTAAATTCACAAATGTCCATTTTTGTGTCATTTCCTTTCTTTTTATACATAACTGATATTAGTAAAATATAGCGTGATTCCAACCAATTTGTTCCTTATGAAAGATGATGTCGAACGTACGTTTCCGGTTATTTTAGTAGCATAAAATACATATTTTGAATATATGCACAAACGTGCAGATTTTTAAATAGTTTATTCAAGAAGAAGACATATCGACTGGCCTCACATTCCATCACATCGAGATAGATTTTATAGTGGACAATTATACCTCAGCCGTAACAGACTGTCTATGTTATTTTCCACATGAATAAAACGATTTTATTGTACCTTATTAGCAAACCAGCCTAATCTCATTCTCCCGCGTTTATTTTATGTCAGTGTTAGGATTTTATTTTACCAAATTAAATTTTTTCAGGGGAAATTTAGTTTACTTGTTTGTAGAACAAAGAAACAACCCTGATTTTTTTTAAAGATTTTTTTAAAAGAAACATGTACAAAATTGGGTTAAATATGTCCCGAAAGTAATTAAGATATTTACGATTTATACGGGTTTTTTTATCCGTAAATAGACTATTTAATCTTAAATAGGAACACATTCAACCATTCGTATTTTACAAATAAAAAAAATAATTGACTAAGTTGAGTGAAAATGGCACCTTGCTGACTAACACTTTTTGATAAGAAATGAAATAAGGCGGTATATTTATAAGAGAAGCAAAAATATTGATCTATGCCCCTTGGAATTCAATTATAATATTTCACCGCGTCGGGTTCGAATCCCAGCAGGGTCATTCGGATTTTCATGTGAGGAAGACTTCCAGCTGGCTTGCGGTAGGTCGGTGGTTCTACTCGGATGTCTCCGTGCATTCGGGGTCTTTCTCCACCTGTAATTAGCTTGACGTCGCTATATGACTGAAATACTGTCGAGGCGATGGTTAACTCAAATAGTCAAGTCAAGTCAATGATAACATACGCAAAATAAATGAATGAATTTGAAAACAGTTAGCAAACGAAATTGCGTTGCAAGGTGTGTTTGATGCTTTTGATGGAATTTGAAAAACAATATGTATTATTGTTTTTTTATTTTACTTACGCTCATAGACATATTTAGGAATGTCACGTTTTGCTGTCTGGTTTTTAATGCATTTAACAAAGGGTGTCATGAAAACGAAGCAACGCATTAAGCGGGAACCAAATTGATCGTGTTAAATTAATTATTCCGTTCTTTTCTTTGCCACTTTTAAACTGCATCACCTGGACTACTTCTTGATCCAAGTATGTTTTGTAACAAACATCTCCTACTTCGTCAATAGAATAATAAAACTACTTTTTTTATATGAAAACGAATAAAATAGTTATATCTCTGAGTACACCCTTCGTATGTCATTCTAATTTGGAATTTATAAATAACTGATAATTTGGTTAATGATCGCCAGAATTATTCTGCGTTATCAAGACAACTTTTTTCTTATTTGAGATCGATAGTAAAAATACTCAAATTCAACCGGAACTCTGCAAAATTCGATCATCACAATAAATCTTAATTCTAGTAATCAGCTGAAAATGACGATAACCAAGCCAAAGCAGCCAAATATCTTGTGAACTATAATTTTTCATTTTTCACAATTGCAGGTGTCATCAAACATCAAAATGATGATACAAGATGTTGATGAGCCCCCATATGAATTGGAGTTGTCCTCCCTGAACGGTGTTCAATCTTTCCAGATAAACAATCCTGTCATCAAAGAAAATATTCCGAGTAAGTTGAGGGCATAATATTTCTTAAAATAATTGCAAATGTATATAATTCGATAGCATCGGAGACTTCAGTACAGAATAGCTGAGGTGGTGTTGTTCACGAGCTGCTAAGGCCAGGATTAGAACCTGCGTCTATTAAAACGCGATGTATTTACTAATTAATGTTACCATACTTTTCATGAAGAAGACCATATTTTGTAAATTGCAGCTGCTATAATTGGAACTATATCAGTGAAGGACGATGATACTTGGGACGAAGTCCACCTTGAATTCACACCAGGGGGCGATGCTGACGGCCGCCTCACTTTGTTCAGCCAAAGATGTTTTACTCTGCCAGTAAGTTTTATGTTACGGAACATAAAGAATAACGCTACACTTCAGATAGTCTTTATTAAATTTGTGTTCTTTTGTGCATAAAAATCCAAGTGCAAATGTGCTAAACTCAATGTTGCTGACACGACGCATAGCTCTGTATGTCATGATTATTTTCATAATTCGAGAATAATTGCGAATTTTCTTCTTGATTTATAGTTCAAACAAGGGCGCACATATTTAAAATAACTCGTTTAATGAGCGACGTGTGTCCCGATCGACGCCAATGTCATTAATCCATTTCCGTTTTTATATTTTATGGTTTCTTTTCTCACAAAATGTTGAAACCTGATCGAACTTTGATGAGTACGAGGCTATGTGACCCCTAAAATTGACTTTTGCTATTGTTCTTCTGATTTAAATATAATATTTCAATGATAAAATATTTCAATGATGGAGTTTTTTTTTTGCGGAGACATCATGAAGTGTTTCTGTGAATATAAATTACAACAAAATGGCTTGCTTGCTATGTTTAAGTTGTTCGTTCTTTAGCTGGCAACTTATGTCTCTCCTCAGGAGTTTTAGGCCGTGGCATCACTTTACAGCTATTGTATGGATCACCCAGCGGCTGATGTCTAGACGTCGTCCAGTGTTTATGTATTAAAAGCCGGGATTGTTAATGTTCTGACGTCTGCACTTTGTAAACCTGGAATCTAGACTCAGAAACTCACTTATCAAAGTCAAATGCATTTAATAAGGCAATGCTAATTGAATCATCACGGCCATAGCGTTAATGTTGATCGATGTTGCATAGCGATATTTAAGATGATATATTACAAAGTTCTAGATGATACTGGAGTTTCGCAATATTTGAGATGATACCGCAAAATTGATCGGTTATATAGGTGTTGCATATAATTCTCAGACTGATTAAAACACATTCTCTTTTTACTGTGCAAAATATACGATAAATACAACTGTGGTGTTTTCCCCGCAATCTAGCAATATTAGCCATTTTCGCTTTCGTTACAAAGATGACGTGCTGAAATATTAACATGAAACAAAATTCAAGGATTTAAGGTTGTTTTATCCTTTTAACCATAATTTGGGAAAGAAATATCGCGGTATGATAGTGTGGATCGCGATTCCGATGTATGCCGGTATACGTGTGTGTAGTTAATATTGCAATCAAGAAGCACTATACACTATCTGAATCTGATATATTGTACACAGAGTGTGAACGTCTACTGTACGGCAAGTCTGATCCTCCTGGGGACTCTGAACTACGAAACAGAGGATCACATCAATGTATCTGTTGTGGCATCTGACACCAAAGGAGTTACAATAACTCTTAATACAACCATAGAAGTCTTGAACACAAACGATCCTCCTTCGGTAAGTCATTTTATCCGCCAGATGTATGCAAGCCCAAATGCCATTGGCCGTATACTTGCGTATTTTTAAGTCGCGTAATTTCAGTATATGCTTTAAGTTGTATCATGTTTCTAGAGTAATGGCATTCCAGCCTTAGACTCAATCGATGGGAAAGTATACTCAAGTTTACCCAGTTCTTATTTTGTCTGTTTTTATCAATGTAATGGTAAAGTTTTAATAGTTGAAAAGATTGTAAATAACCAAATGCAGTTTCTCTTTTCCGGCATATCAATGACTTTTGAAACTTCAACATTTGCAAGTGAGTTAACTCTCTAAGTTACCGGTATGTTCATGTGTTTTGCTTGTTTATTGGTTTAGGCCAAAATTGAATTAACGTTATAGAGTGTAAGTTGAAAGAATTGTCTACCAAATGAAATCGACTTTGTAGACAGACGGTTGAAATGTTAACTCTTAATTGCGCTAAACAACTCCTGAAACCAGTCAGTCAGACGGTATATGCCAGTCACTGCCCTCATTTTTACTTGTGACTACCACATTACGCTCGTTTTAAACGTGACAGGCGTAGTAGACATGTACTTATTATTACGGGAGAGATAGCGAATAATGGAATAGAGCAAAACTGTATAGGGTCTGTCTTAAACTGTCGTATTTGTTTATAAGTCTGGCCAAACGAAATAAAGTCATGTTTGAAGTCCATTTCAAACATGATTTCATTTGCTTCTTAAACATACATGTAATAATAGGAATGGGAAGCATTTTAGCTAAATCCGAGTTTGCACATCAGCATTTATATTTTTCATAGGCCTGCGATGTTTGGCCTTATATCGCTGGGACCCTAGGTCAATTATTCGGAGCATCAACAGCAGCGTTAGCTCAAGCAGTAGCAGCATTATTATCTGCATCACACTGGTAACTTGTACAACCCATCTAATATTTCTTCGGGTGACGTCTTCATTTGAGTGAGGCAGGCCTATAAGTCTGTTTATTTATTTTTATTTATTTTTTTATTGTTGGGTGGGTTCCTGTACAGTTACGCTGTAATATCATTGCGAACCGTAAAATTTAGCAGATGCAAATACAAATAATGTAAATAATATGACAACTGTACATAATTCGCCTAAGTCTGGATATCTCAAAGGTGCTGATCACGAGTATAAAGTGAAAATAGTTCACGTCACGACCTTGTAACCATCATATAGACTGGGCGGGTTATTTTAAAAATACGATCTTTAAATACGCCATTCACACTTTGTGCAATAAATTACATTTCATTCTCTGGAGGTCAAGAACAAAGGAGGGTGATGTGTATATTCGAATACCGTATATATAAAATAACTAAAACGCTACCTTTCTATACATGTATATATTTGGATTTGTGATATTAAAATATGCTATTTGTTAATTGGTTTATGTTCCATTGACAGAGAAACTAAGTCATTTAAAGAATTTGTCTACTTAAGACCTGTAATATCAGATAATAGACAGGTGACATGATACCACACCCTATCACATTTTCCTGACAGAAAACATACCTAGAATTAAACTACAATTAGTTGCTAACAGAAACAGAAAGCTATCAGTACAATATATTCGATTTTGGTATGACGCATCCAGGGATCGAACCCACTGCCACCCGATCCCGAATTGATTTCGGTTTGGTTACTTAAAATCACAAGTTCAAAACTCAGAAAAGTGAATTTTATAAAGGAAAAGTGTGGTTACCAAGAAACAAACTCTACTTTGTTCGGTTTTTGATGATCTCTCTTTATTGTTTAATGCTTTTTGCTTGAGCATAACCTCTAAAGTCTATACGTTTGGCTCAGGCGGGGCATTGATCTTTTTTATCCTTCTGACTGGCATTAGTGACGACACTGGTTTGTCTGGAGACAATATCGGTCACCCACATGATCATTGGGAGTTTGTTTGAGGCATGGGTTCCTGAGACTGAGAGGCTTGAGGTTGCTCAGGTTCTGAGTCCAGGACACCAATAACAAGTGATGGGTTCCTATGCCTCTAAAGAGGTCCTTTTTGCTTGGCCTACTTTCCTCCGTAAAGTGCCTCTTCCCTTTAATTTTGGTGGCATATGTTGATGTGCACTATAGTTGCAGAACAAATGATGGTGCCAGAAAACGGCTTGATATTCATATGATCCTGGCCAGGATTGCGTGAGTAAGTCGCTCGAGAATAATGGAATGGCGCGCTGTGGGTACGCACTTTGGGGTCAGCATATGGCCCCAAAAAGCGTTGCATTGATCCATCACGGATAGTAGCAAATCCAACGCTCTTGATGTCAGTTCTTTGAACATGTGTTTATAAAATAGCATGCATTTGAATGAAGGGAAGTGGTTCCTGCGGCTTTTTTTGTCAGACTTTTTCCGTAAGTATGCTAATATAAAATGATTTAAGGAGTGTTATTGGGGGTAGTGGTGGGACTTTTCTCTTAGTTTGACATCAATAAACATACATTTACATCTCGTTCAGCACCTTGACAGACAGACAGTTTTTTTATAGTTTCACTTTTGTACAGATATTTTTAAAAATCATAAAATATAATAATTAATAATATAATTACAAAATCTATAATTATATAAGAATAAAAATTAATAAAAAACATTAAAAAATTTCACAATTATAAAAGCATAAGTCTGTCAGTTACTTGATGTTATTTTCTTTGACCAAATTGCTGTACATGTAGATATAAAAGACACCACTAAATCTGGCTTTATCTATGTACAACAGAAGTTGTTTTTTTTCTCTTGCTAAAACGATTTTACTGCTGCAACAAGATAGAAGATGAATGTCATTTTGCATTTGAATGTAATTTAGTTGACGAAATACACACCCTTGCATGTTGAAATTAAATGAATTGAATTTTTTTTAAAGATATTTTACGTACGTCCAAATCTAACGTGGTAATGCATTAATTCGTCTGCTTCACTTTTGGCGCGAAACCGCGGGGTATAATATAAGATCTTCGAAGATGCCGCTATTAAAGCGTCATACACTGCGACGGATTCGCCAGCAAATGGTAACGACTTCATACTTTCAATATTTAAATCAAATATCCGGTTTATCTTTGATTTTTGCCATTAGACAGTTATCTTTTTATGCCCACGAGATCGGTGATCGGGGGCATACAAGGTATTTGTAACTTCATATATAAGTAGATAACAACTAGGAATAGGACAGTGACTGGGAACCATAACTCTACCAAGTCTGTTTTTCAGCTCACCTGAGCAAAGCTCAGGGTGAGCTATTGTGATCCCGTCAGTGTCCGTCGTCCGTCGTGCGGTGTGCGTCGTGCGTCGTCAACAAATTAGAGTTTACACTCTATCACCTTCATTTCTTAACCAATCATCTTCAAACTTTAAGACAATGTTTTTATAATGTCTCGATTGAGTCCGAATATGGCTGAGATCGGTCAATTAGGTCAGGAGTTATGCCCCTTTTAATATTAAAATGCCCGATTTCACTTTGTTAACACTCTAGCATCTACATCTTTTGAGCAATCCTCTTTAAACCTTATGACAATGTTTATGACTATAATGTCTCGATTGACTTGGATTATGGCTGAGATCGGTCAATTAGGTATGGAGTTATGCCCCTTTTAATATAAAAATGCCCGATTTTACTTTGTTTACAATCTAGCATCTCACTTTTGAGCAATCCTCTTTAAACCTTATGACAATGTTTATGACTATAATGTCTCGATTGACTTGGATTATGGCTGAGATCGGTCAATCAGGTCAAGTGTTATGCCCCTTTTAATACAAAAAAATGCCAGATTTTACTTTGTTTACAATCTAGCATCTTCAACTTTTGAGCAATCATCTTCAATCTTCAAGACAATGTTTATGACTGTAATGTCACAATTGAGTTCAATTATGGCTGAGATCGGCCAATAAGGTCAGGAGTTATGCCCCTTTTAATACAAAAATATGCAAGATTTTACTTTGTTTACACTCTAGCATCTTCATCTTTTCAGCAATCATCTTCAAACTTTATGGCAATGTTTATGACCATAACGTCTCGATTGAGTTTGAATATGGCTGAGATTGGTCAATTAGTTCAGGAGTTACGCCTCTTTTAATATCATAAAATGCAAGATTTCACTTTGTTTACACTCTAGCAGCTTCATCTTTTGAGCAATCATGTTCATACTTTATGGCAATGTTTATGACCATAATGTCTTGATTGAGTTTGAATATGGCTGGGATCAGTTAATAAGGTCAGGGGTTTAGCCCCTTTAAATATAAAGAAAATGCCAAATTTCACTTTGTTTACACTCTAGCATCTTATTTTCGAGCAACAATCTTCAAACTTTATGACAATGTTTATGACTATAATCTTGCAATCGGGTTCAATTATAACTGATATTTGCTAGTTAAGTTATTCCCCTTTCACTTTAAAAAAAAAGGTAGTCAGATTTCAATTTGTTTGCACTCTAGCATCAGGTGAGCGATTAAAGGCCATCTTGGCCCTCTTGTTTAATCTCAAGTTTATCTTATATATATATATTATATATATATATATATATATATATATTTGTGTGTGTGAGGGGGAGCAATACTCAAAACTTGAAGCATAATATGATAACAAGTAGGAGCAGTGCAGTAACCAAGAACCTTAACACTGCTTTGTCTGATTTTCTGATTATATCCCTTTATTTTATATATTATTTTTTGTCAAGAAAATAACTCCTGAACTATTTTAGCTATTGATTTGAAACTTAAAATATAAATAGATAGCGAGTAGCAGAAATGTAATGATTAGGAAACAAAACTATGTTCAATCTTCACAACAATCTAAACAAATTGATGTTATGTTATTATTACGAAAACATAAAACAATGGTGTTAATGTAGTTTTATTTGGTCATTTTGAGACAATGTCTACTTGAGACATTCCCGCCGTAAACATGAGGCGTGATACCACACTCTGTCACATTATCCTGACACTAGGCAAACCAGTCCTGAAATTCTATTCCATGCCAAACATGGAAGCTACCAGTACCATTTATTTCCAACGGTATATATAATTGACCTGACTGTAAAAGTGAAGACGATCATGCTGATGAGAAGTGGAGAAGGAGGAAGTGATGAAAAAAATGAAACTGTTTGTAAGAGTCGATCATTTATCGATCGAGGTTGGACCCCAAAGTGTGTTAGCATGTGACATATCAACGCACATTTGGGTCCATTTTCAGAGTTGACCCCAAAGTGCGTTAAACCGACCGCACTTTTGGGTCTGATCCCAAAGTCAGACCCCAAAGTGCGTTCCCACAGCGCGCTATTGAAACCTGGTAAGCATTGATGGGCGGTGGAAGCGTTATTTGGTCATAATTGGTGCAGGGTAGGCGTGGTGCGAGCGTAATGATAAGCGGAATACGGAGTGTGGTGAAAACTTGCTGATCGCAATAAACACGAGAATAAGACGCACTGTTAACGGAGTATTGACCCGGGTATCCAATGAAATTAGCAATCGGCAACGCTCTCACCACGCTCGGTCAGTTGGTTTATGCGTAGAGTGATCGTTACGAGCAAAGCTTTAGTGTAATGGTGACACAATTGGATGTCAAATTAATTCATAAACATAAAATCTTATAAATATGAATGCTTGATCTCAATTGTTTGTTGAATTATTGTATATATTATATTATATTATATTATATCTCTTTTTAGATTTTAATGATAAACAATGAAAGCGTAAGCTCCATTGAAGTACCAGAGAATCAGAACGGCTACATGATTGGTACCCTTGGTGTGTATGATGAAGATGAAGCTGACAGTCATACGTTTGATCTAATTGACTCTGCAGGGGGCAGATTTGAATTGTCGCGCGAACAACTGAAGGTATGCTTACTTGGACTTTAATTTACAATTTAACCTGTATAAAAGGCAACCTGCATCAAGCACCAGCCGGTATTAAACAACCACTTTGCATATCGGGGCTAATGTAACTATTAATAAAGAAGCAGTTATTTATTTTATTATTGAATGACGTTTAACATTTGCACATGCAATTTTCCGCAATCTGCCGATGTCACTTTCACTTCAGTAAAATCGTTCGATTCAAAATTGCCCACAAAAACCAGAAATGATAGTGGAGCAGACTTAGAAAGATGTACAAATTGCCAACATTTCGCGTTTATAAATCGTTAAGGTTGCCTTTTGGCAATGAATCGTTCTAACATGTGTTAACTGAATATCAGACTGATCGAACCGTGCACAGACTATGATGGCAGCATACATTTGTACAAAGTTATGACCTTCGTAATCTATCAAATGATGTTAGATTCCGTTCTTTACTATGCTTTAGTATAGAGTACCGAAAACCGGTGAAAGAAAAAGAAAAAAAAGATAACGTGTATATACTTGGTAATCAAGATTCCAAATCTGCCAGTGCACAGAACGTGTTTCTCATCTATGTGAAATAAAGATGAGTTTCAGTTAAATCGCAAGTAACAAATAGCGTTTGTGATATACGCCATGGTTACATGGTAACATTTATGCGGAGCCAATCCATTGCGCTGGAGTTGCTCTTTTATTTGTCATTCAGTTTTAACAGATTCTTTATACGAAGGTCACCAATCAATTCTAGGAACTTGGTGATTGCGTTCAGTGTGCTTTTAATGAGGCAACTCGCACTGCCAAATGCCGGAAACAAAGCAGGCGACAGGACTTGTTAGAGTGGTGATTTTTTGTCATATTGATAAGAGTGATGCATCGGTGTTTAAAACCTTACCTTAAAGTCCATTTAGGGATTGAGCGTTACGACGTACAAGCCCACAATAACCGATAACTGTTGCCATTCACACCCATCACTGCAGTACAATTTATCTACAAACACATTTTCCAAAGTGCATTTGATTAACATGAGTGCAGCATTTTATAACATATAGATCGTTTTAATACATAATTTAAATTTTCTTCACATAAAACAGTCATAAAGTACTATATTATAATCGTATTTTAAAGCTTTTGGAACACAAATAAAACATTTTCTATTAGTGATCATAATGAATGTTCAACCCAGTAATGTTTGAACCGCAATACTGAATAAAAACATAACATTATTTTAGAATGGATTTTGACATTTCAGTATCGTCCCCAAAAAACAGAAAAGCGCTGCTTTACGTATTTTGACGTCATTTCTATATAACTGTTAGAATGTTCTGCCTTTTATCTATTAATTTTTTGTGGGGGGTGGGGAGGGTATCCTAGGAACTTTAGTGAACCCAATGCTTATTAAATCGTTCTTTTCAATGCCTGTGCTTATTTACAGGACGTACATCTGCATTGGATGTAAGGTATAATTATCTCAGACTCTAAATTGACTGTCTCACTATATGAATTAGATTTGATGGATTTGGTGGTGGGGACGCCGTTGCCGATTAGATTCAAGGCCTTGTCCCTTGCTCTTGAAAGTGTGAGTGCGATCTCTCACTCTCATATTTGAGTAATATTCTCAATTCTTTAGTGAAACTTATGAGCATATTTGGTGTTTGAGCATTAATATCATACTTAAGTGCTTTTTCTATGTCCGAGGACACGGGAACCGGTCGGTAACTCGGGGTTACCAGAGGAAGTATTCCATCTGGTTTGCAGTATGAGTTGGTACCGCTTAGGTGCTATTACGTGCTCGGGTTCGTCAAGTCCGAGAAAACTTATTGAACGCATATTTAAAACATCTGTTAAAAAGAGCGCAACAATTTGTACTGAACATATATTACAATTAATTGTTTTAGACTTCACCAAACGCAAACCTTGATTATGAGAGGCAAACTAAACATACAATAAAGGTCAAAGTGTTGGACGATGGATCACCGCCACAAAACACAGTCTTTGATGTCCTGGTTGAGGTCCTGGATGTCAATGAAAAACCGTCATCAACAAAGTTGTCCTATAAAAAGGTATAAACCTGTATAATACGCTTCAAAACATGAAAGTCATCGAAATTGTCCAAAATCTTCCGAAAGCAGATTTTAGCTCGACTATTCGAAGAATATAATGAGCTATTGTAGTCACCCATATTTAACAGGACACACGCCCACTTGAACGGCTGGTCTAGTATTGCGAATGTTGACTTATGTATCCTGTCCATGTTGAATTATGTATCCTGTCCATGTTGAATTATGTATCCTGTCCATTCCATGTTGAATTATGTATCCAGTCCATGTTGAATTATGTATCCTGTCCATATCCATGTTGAATTATGTATCCTGTCCATGTTTATGATCTGTCCATGTTGAATTATGTATCGTCCATGTGATTCGTCCATTTCCATGTTGAATTATGTATCTGTCCATGTTGATTATGTATCTCATGTTGAATATTATCCCGTCCATTATCCATGTTGAATTATGTATCCAGTCCATGTTGAATTATGTATCCTGTCCATGTCCATGTTGAATTGGGTATTCTGTCCATGTTGAATTAGGTATCATGTCAGTGAAATCGCGTTTTTAACCTAGACATCTAATTCACTTCTTTGAAGGAAGCCATAATATCAAGTTTTACATGCAGTGATAATCAACAAAACCTTTTCTTTACATTACAGCTGCACACAAAAATGCTGATGAACGCATACATGTATCACCCATGTACCATAGAGATTTGAGTTTAAAGTACGACTTTTGTTATTGTGTGAAGATTTCTTGGTTGCGATAATAAGTATATAACTTAAAGGAGTTTGTACCAATGCAAGTTTTCATTTGTTTTTTATAGTAACACTGCAATGTTTAATTTTACTTATCTAAACCCCATGGGTTTTATTAAAATTAATCTTAAAACGGAAAGACATGTTAAGCATGAAAACTCATTTAATGACTTATTTAATGATTCGGAAGGTCCACCTAAAAACTCATTCATCCATTCCATCAGCAAATTGAGATATTCTTTGCTGTTTTTATTTATTCCTTTTATCCTTTTATTTTTAAGTTTTATTGCCAATTTTTCAGTACAAAGAATAAAATGAAAGATGAAATAGGATGAAATAGGATCACATTGACGGTAACCTACGCTGGAAAAAAATCAGCTTGAGCTTTTCCAAGATTAATTTTTTCTATTTATTCATAAATGATTCACCAACTTTGAAAGACGAAAGACTCTGTGAATAAAAGACAATGAGACTGAATCAAAAGCTTTTTCAAAACCAAATAAACGTATCAGTGCAAATACATCTTTTTTGTCTGTACTGGTATATTTCACTGTATATCTTCTAAGTATAAATCTAAGTTAAGGTAATACTGTTTTGATTCTGTCTGTCGGCGTCTGCGTTTTGTTTAACAATGGCATTTTCTCCACTTTTACGCAATGGATATACTTCAAACTTTACACATGCATTTATCATCATCAAACCAATATGTAGACTCCTCCAGATATATATGCAAATTTATGGCACATGAAACTGCATACCTGTGTTGCGGATCAGGCAGGAGTACATAAATTTGTCATGAATTTTTGGACAAGTTTTTCACCTTTAAATTGAAGATTTCCGGGCAGGCGTCGGGCGTCCGATCAGGATGACCTTTTTTAATCTGCTATAACTAAAGTTAAATGGATGGACCTTTACATTTTGCAGTAAACCTTGTGACGTTGACCATTGAGCTACTTTTGATGAAAAAAATACGTCCATTAAACCATTAGGTCTTGTACCATATATTTATCCCCCTTTTTAATTAAAAATCTCGGTTTAGTTTTTCACACCACCACATTTTTTCACTTAAACATTGGGGTATTGCTTTGAAACTTTGATAACCAGCTCATGGCCATCATGGCAAGAGTACATAACTTTGTCTTGAACTTTGACATAATAATGCCTCTTTTTCGACTTAAATCTTGTACACACTCAAGTTTTCACCGAACCCTTATATTAGCATATTGCTTTTAAACTTTGAGAACATGTTTCTTGCTCTTGAGTACAATTAAATAATACAGAGATTCTTATTTTGTCTTAAGGGCGTATGTGACAGTTTGCTACATTTTCTACATAGACAAAGAAGGAAAATGTTAACTGTTCATTATATATTTTTTTTAACTTCGCATAATTATGGAGAATTATAGAAGAAACATTTTTAAGAAAAAAAATTGGGGTCACCGTCCTGCTTTTTGGGTTATCTGCCCTTGAATGTGATATTTTATGCCATTTTCAAGGGCAGATAAATCAAAATAAATATTACTGATACTTTATATTATTTGCTTATTAATGTTTGTGATTTCATTTCAAGTCATTATGCAAAATTTGAAACAAATTGATCGTAAAGTTATTCTGTTATGTTTAAAACTGTAAATGTAGTGCTTTAGAGGAAAAGGTCTGAGGAAAATTGATATATATTTGCATGAGTGATCATAGTATAAAATCTGTCGCATAGAATTTTTACAAATTTTGTGCAGAGACAGGGAATAAAATACTGATCATTGATTTTGAAAATTTATGAGGTGTTGTTTGCCATTATTTGAGCTATCTGCCCTTGAATATGGCCTAAAAGTGCTAAAATATCACAATCATGGGCAGATAACTCAAAAAGTAGGATGGTGACCCCCAATTCTTTTCATAAAATTGTTTCTTTCATGATTCTCTATAATCATGCAAAGTTTAAAAAATTAAATTGAACAGTTAAAATGTTCCTTCGTTGTCTATATAGAAATTGTAGCAAACTGTCAAATACGCCCTTAAACAGCCATATTTTTTATTGAAGAGCACTGGAATAGTAGAGCGTGATATCTTTCGGATAGTTCTTGTTATTCTTATATTTTTCATCGATAATTATTTTTACATTTTGGCATAGTTGCTTCGCCAATACTACAACGGTAAAATCGTGTAGTCGCTGGAATATTTTCATATATCAGACAAGGTACAACTACATACATGCATAGAATTTGAATACTATCTGTCATTTCATAGCAACAAAAATATACATATTTCCTGAATATGCGAATTGAATGATTTATAAATATTCAACCCGATATATATTTAAAGTTTCCAGCAGCAACAAATCTTCAAAGATGCCAAAGTTAACCCTATAATATAGGTGTTCCGTATGGTCCTCTTCTTCAAAAAAACAATAGTGTATGGAAGGCTAATCGGAATAACGTTATACGGGTAAGAAACTGAAAAAAAAAATGTTTGAACATTATGTTAATGTACAAAAGATCCTGGAAAACAGTGGCGAAGGCACGTTGGTGGGCGAGCTAACCTCTACCGACCCGGATAGTGTTGGGGAACCACAGACCTTCCGGTATTCACTGCCGAACGATGCTTATGGCAGATTCAAGCTGGATGGTAACCAATTATTGGTGAGTTATACAACGGAATCATTTCATGTAAATAATGCTCCTTCCCAGTTGCACAATAGTTATCATCATCACGTATTACCATTATCATCGGCATTAGACAAGAAATAGACGCTTTTAGAATGAATCATTTTATTCCATAATACGGTGCTGATATATACTTCATGTATGTGCGTTAAAATAAATCAAAGAAGATAGTGTATATTTAACTCATTACACTTCTGTGCCTTTGATTTACGTAATTGATAGTAAAATGATATGTATGTATTTGATAAACTTACCACAACGAATATGATTTTTGAATGTTAAAAAGGGAAAAAAGTAAGGAAAAAGATTTTAGGTGTGTCGAGATAGCGACGGTCATGTGCTGCCGTGGTCAGGATTTGGATCTGGGTTGTTTGGCCAAAATGCGAAGTACTAACCACTTGAGATCACGGATATCACCGCAGAACTAGTTACATCCATTTCAAGATAACACTTCAAACCTTGGCGCCTAATGTATTGTCACTGACTGAGCACGTGAAATATTTGTCTAAAGTTTAGCATGATAAAACCCTGTGAGAGCGGCTAATACATCTAAATTATCCAATAATTACGTTTTTAACCTTGGCAACAAATGGCACAGTCAAAGATATTCATCGTTTCGTAAGTGTAGTCTGACATATTAAATCGAACGTGATTCAACACAACCGTATTTGAAAACTGCATTTGTGGAGAGGATATCAGTAGGTCATTCTGCCGGAGGACACATTTCTTATGAAAGTCATAGTAGTTATCAAAATTATGACAAATTTGATTAGATTTTGAATTGAGTGTAAATTTCTTAAACGAAAATTGCATAGGTATAAAATACCTTTGTCATCAAATATGTTATTCTAATTAGTATATGTTCTCAGCCCCTCACCGCTGTGGGTTCGATTCCCGGTAGGGACTTCGGATTTTTCATGTGAGGAAGCCTTCCAGCTGGCTTGCGGTAGGTCGGTGGTTCTACCTGGTTACCTCTGTGTACTCGGGGTCTTCCTCCACCTGTAATTAGCTGGACGTCGCTATATGATTGAAATACTATCGCAGCGACGGTAAACTCCAATGCAACAACAACATAATTAGTATATGTACACTAGTTTAGTTCATGAAAATTAATGACTACAATTAACTTATTTTTCTTTCATAAACCATGAGAATCAGAATGTGTTAGTGTTCACTGGTCTTGTTAAAGTACTTCTAAGATTCTAAACGATTTAACGAGATTGAACGAGATTTAACGAGATTTCTTTATTTTGTAATTTCAAAAATGTGTTAATGCAATACTATTTTATACCGACACATTAAGAATTAAAAATGAGCCGTTGATTATGAATATTTTAATGTTTATATTTATCGTAGAAGCTTAAACATAAAACACTATTTTAATGTACCTAAAATCGATTGAGACAGATATACATGCGGTCTGGTCGTCTCTGGGACTGTAAGTTTGTATTGGGGAAAACAATACCGGTTACTAAACTACCAGTCCGTTTAATGTTTGTTAATTATGAAAAACCATATATTATTCTAAAGGACACGCGCCCACTTGAACGGCTGGACTGCTATTAAGCATGTTGAATTATGTATCCAGTCCATGTTGAATTATGTATTCTGTCCATGTCAATGTTAAATTGGGTATTCTGTCCATGTTGAATTAGGTATCCTGTCAGTGAAATAGCGTTTTTAAACTAGACATCTAATTCACTTCTTTGAAGGAAGCCATAATATCAAGTTTTACATGCAGTGATAATCAACAAAACCTTTTCTTTACATTACGGCTGCACAAAAAATGCTGATGAACGCATATCACCCATGTACCATAGAGATTTGAGTTTAAAGTACGACTTTTGTTATTGTGTGAAGATTTCTTGGTTGCGATAATAAGTATATAACTTAAAGGAGTTTGTCCCAATGCAAGTTTTCATTTGTTTTGTTTTTTATGGTTTCGCTGCAATGTTTAATTTTACTTTTAAATTAATCTTAAAAACGGAAAGACATGTTAAGTATGAAGCTCTTTTAATGACTCATTTTGACGCACTCAATAGGTACCACATAAAGCCTGATCTACAGAAAACCACAGTTAAACCTTACCAAATTTAATTACAAAATCCTCATTTCCAGACCACTGAGGAGCAGCGAACAGCATAAAACCTGATCAGCCTGCGAGTTACTCCTAATTGCCTTAGGAATATGAAACTGTGTCTGATATACCTCGTGTGTGTAAAATATTGACTAATACTTCACTTGTAAATTTCCTTTTTACTTTAACAATGCAGTTGTTAGTAACTAAATTTCTGAAACTTGTGAATATAATATGGCGTAGGAAAAGGTATTTTATTTATTTTTTCCATTATGTCTTTGTTTAAGCACATGTCTAGTTCAATGTATAAACAAAACAAAACAAAAACACTACTACACACATTCAGTGCGATACAAGGTATTTCTGTACACGAGTTTTGAAATTATCTACAGGTATGGATAATGCTATGTAAAATAAGAAGTGGTAGCCTTTCAGTTTCTGACTGTTCGGGGTAAAATGCTGTTTTTGTAGTACAAAACAATAACACACAATAATACAAATACAAAAAGCAAAGGAACATGTAAGGATAAATAAAATTAATGATGACAACTCCAGTAAAGCAATAAGAGACGCTTGGCTGTCAATATAATCTTGAAGACGTAGACTTTATGGTATGAACCATGTTCTATTTATTTTAAGTATTCGTGCATTTACAGATAGCACAGAAACAAGACTCCCTCGAACCGAGCGCTGCCATTATGAGGCACCGAGATTGTCTAGGGGTTCCCTGTGGGTTTTGATATGTGCGAATGGGTTTCTCAGATGGTCATAAGGTCATAATTTAAACGTGGCTCCCAAAAAGAGAGCTGGCAATTATATAGACTGGCAACCTAGCGGTAACCGGTAACTAAGTGATCAATACAAAGTAATATTAACATTCTTCCATCGTTATGTCACAATAATTGCGCACCAAGACATTTCTCTAGGCGTTTTAGCGGGTTTTTTGGGGGTTTTTTTTATTAAACGGACATGTATTTCTAACATTTTGCTAATTAATACTTTAGACTTTACCTAATGATGCATGAATTAAAAAAGGGGGGCTAATTAATATTTCGATCATTTATATTCTATTTTGTTTATTCAAGTAAGTGACGTAAAAGGCAATTAATATGACTGGTCAATTGATAGGGGCTTGTTTAATCTGAGGGTTTTTGCATTTTGCAGTTCTTTTGCGGCCCCTTTAGAAATAGTGCTAAAAATGGAAAAAATATGGATCTTAGTACTAAAACAAATGCTGTGCTTGCTGAATGTTGACAAAGTAAATGAATGAATTTTAACTGTACCATTTAGAAATAAAGTTGTTTTTGGTTTCGATTTGTTCTATACATTTATCTTTCAAAATAAAACAAAACTATTGGGATGCATGAAATGTTCAATGTATTATTATTGTTATTATAATTATTACTATCATTATTATTTGTGAACATTTTTTTAAAGAACTATGCAACATGCCAGCACTAAAACTCCAGCAAAGAGCTGTTTAAATTTAAAAAAATCCATGTGTCGAGACAAAAATTCAAATTTTATGAAGTTATTGAAGAGACAGTAACACTTAGCGACAATAAAGGTGATAAGAGTTTTGATTCAGAAATGTGGCTCACAGATCTGAATTAAAAAACAACTCCCAGATACTAGTGAAATACAGTGTACATGTACTTTGAATGCACCACAATTCGTGGAAGCCTCTCAGAGATGGAATCTCAACAAATCTATGAACAGTACCCCCGGTACTTCGGCCCAGATTCATTTCAACGGATATCAGCATTGGGAAGTTTCCTATAGAAACTCTTCCTGTGACATTTTTATACTTAATAAGTTATATCAAACTTACTTAACATTCTAGGGTATATGCTGCATTTATTGTTGGATTATACACATGTATATTAAATGTGTTAATTTGTTATACTGAAGCTGTATACTGTATGCTGTATATTAATATTCGTTAAACTGTTGTCATCGAACTGGTTTGTACTATAAATTCATAAATATTTGGCAGTGACTTACTCAGGCAATATGTCATTTCTCATTAACAGTGCATCATGTTACCAAATTACATTAAATGTAATCATTATGATAGGGCGTTATTGGTATATGACTATCATGACTCATTTGGAATTGTGTGACATATACCATAAAAGTAGAATTGTATCTCATTAAGAAGTGAAAACATTTTGTATTCCGTAGCTCAGTATATTCAGTATTCATGCTTAATGCTGAAATCCGCCATTTAATTAACTTCCATATTTTACTTGTAATAGTTAGTTTCATTATATATTCACCCATGTTCTTCTTGCACCATATAAATTAATTTATTTTGCAAAAGGTGACATATAGGCCCGTTGGGCCGGGTGTATTTTGCATTTGTACATGAAATGTGTTGATATTTATATATATGTACACATGTCACTATAATAAAAGATTATCTTATCTTATCTTATGTTTATTCTAGAAAGTTTAAAGACAAATAGGACACTGAATAACTTCATTAAATTTCAGCTCTCTCAAATATACTGTGATAATGTCAGGGCGTCATTCCTTAATGTTAATAATCCTATAGTTCAACAACAAAATAATATGTCAAACTGTGGTGTATTCGCATTGCTTTCATAGTTGAGTTTTAATAATTACACATGTCAGTATCAAATATAGGAGATGCATTTACACCTTATTTCGTGCTAGTCAAAATGGTACCATTTCGTAAAGCTTCCCATATACTGCACATGTAAACTCCAGACTGTATAGACGAATTAAAAAATGTTCGAACTTCTAACAAAAATTGGATACATGATATATGTATAGCGGGATATTACCATGTTGAATGAGTCTTGTACATTCCTTTTTAGAGAAAGAACTGTATAAACCTAAAGATTTTGTTCTAGCTACTCTTATCCCTTTTTGATGAAATATTTGATATACGAATTATATGAATATTAATATTTGTGAAATAATCAATTTCCATTTATATTTATTGCTGGAAAAATATGCATATCATTATATTTATATTTGTTTCCATAAACAGAGAGGGAGAATTTACAGATATACACAAAACACTTTTTTTTCAAATAACATCAAAACAAACTTAAACAAGACATAAAAAAAATGCAAACACTACCTTTAAAAGGATGTTTACTCTACACCCGAATGGGTCCCGCAAGTACGTTCGATGCTGGTAGTAAATTCAAACCAACGTAACTAGAAAAAAGAAATAAACATTAAATAAAACCAATAATAAAATGAAACTTACGTTTAAATTCGTTATATTCCATATCAAATACAAACATCAACTTTTAAACTATGTTTTACTAAGGGTCCACAAAAGGCCCGCAAAGGTTCGTAGATTAACATGTCCTAAAAGGACCGCAAAAACCCACAGATTAAACAAGCCCCTATCAATTGACCAATCATATCAATTATTCATTACGTCACTCGTTTCCCAGAATTCAGTTAAAGAGTATAAAAGAAAATCTGATACCATACAATGAGCGTTTTTTTTCTTCTTTTTTTTCTTAATAAAGAATAGTATGTAGCATTTGAATGAACAAAATAGCATATAAATGAACGAAATATTATTTACATGAAAAATATAGAATATAAATGAAAAAATAAAACTTACAATATAAATACACAAAATAGAGTTTAAATGGGAAATAAAGAACAATATACATTAAAAATAAATAACAAATGATGCATATAAATGATCAAAATTTAGAATATAAATGAAATTTATTGCACATGAATATATCGAATATTGCTACGTAACACCTGCCATACATGTATACTATACAACCTTACAATCCAGGGGCATGGTACACTGTGTAAGCAATGTTTGATGTGCAGGTAACGAATAGTTTAATATTATAAACAAAATGCTATTTACCTATGAAACCTCTGTGTGCCGCCTTGCCGGCCGTGACCGTATAGTGGTTACATGTAGTACTTCGCGTTGTGACCAGGACAACTCAAGTTCGGTAACAGCATGTTACCGTTGCTGTCTCGGCACAGCTGGATTTTCAAACTTTTATCTTTTTATTTCTTTTCCTGTGATTATTTTTTTAAGAATATACTATCACTTTTTCATTTCATTTTTTTACAATCAATTTTCAACAGTCATTGTCTCTAAAAGAAGTTATCAACTGACTGAACATTGATCTTAAATTCAAACATGTATTTAACGTCAATTTATAAACAGCTTTTAAGAAGTAAACAGTCAGAAATAACGCATTTAAGCAGTAAACAAAATTTACGTTGACAATGGTAATGACTTTCGATCACGCTGCCAACTATTTAGTTAAAAGATAAGACATTATAGATCCTGCTCAGTAATAATGACAAGGTTACTATTATCCCAAGTTGGAGATAACCAGACACTCGTTACTAAGCTCTTGTCCTTGAACGATTCAGCGGTGATATAGCCGTACTCGTACAGTGGTTTGTGATTAACGTTGAGGCAGCCCCAACCAATTGCCAAATCCTGTCAAGACAGTCCTTGTTGCTGGTTTTGGAACAAATGAATTCACATATTTTTCTCGAAATATGTCCTGCTATCATTGAAATGCTCTTGTAGCAAGGATAAAAGACTGAATCAAACATTGTTTTGTATAATTGATTTCAACGTTTTTCTTTTATGTCGATTGAGAATCAGTTCTTGCTTTGTGTCAGTCCTTTGCCCATTGGAAGGTCACGAAATGTTTATAACCTGCAACGTTACCTTTTTTCTCTTTTCCTTATCACCTTCTCTAATGTTTAATTTGATTGAGAAAAAAAATCAACGGATACACAACACTTATCTGTTAATCAGAACTTTACAAAATACAAAAAAAAAAGAATTGAAGAGGAACCTAATCTAATGCGTTTTAGAAGAAGACGGACACCGGACAGTAAAATTCTCTTGTGTGTTTGGATTAAAAGCATTACCAGAAAAATGATATTGTGCCTGAGATTCTAGACTGAAGTTTCTCTCAATTTTCAGAATCACATTACATATCACATCACGGACACCACTTTGACGAATGATATAAAAGGACATCAAATTATAGCAACATTACACAGTTTTATTCATATTTCCTGAGATATTCTCCATGGTAACATGCCAGCGTGTTTTGTTTCATATTCTGTTAAAGAGAAGTGCTGGGAAATTTAATTGTGTGGAAGAGCATGACAGTGACACCAAGTGCGTCTTTCATTTAGAAGTACTCTTATCAACGTAGTTGAATGGTATAAAATCCGAATTGAAGATAACGGAAAAAGCTCTCGTTTGTGAATGACAGTTAAGGAGTAGTCTTGGGTTCAGCAGTGATAGCCGTGATCGCATAGTGGTCAGTATTTCGCATTGTGGCCGCGACAACCCAGATTCGAATCCTGGTCACGGTAGGCCCTTTATGATCGCTGTCTCAACACAGCTGAACGAAGTTTTTCATCTTTTTATCTCGATTGTTCGAAGAATCATCCGTGCGACGGCGGTAGCTTTGTGAAGCTATTGGTTAAAGTTTTGCATGCAAACGCTTTTAAGATTAAATCCAAATATGGTATTGACTTGAAAGTTTATGAATATGTTCAGGGGCATCAGACAGCCAAGGTATATAACTCTTTATTGATTTTAATACAAATTATGCCCCCCTTTTAACTTATAAATGTTGGTTAAAGTTTAATATGCTAGCTACTATCCAGCATATATCTCAATAACCATTCAGGTATTGAATTGAAAGTTTATGAATATGTTCAAGGGCATCCAAGACAGATAAATCTATACTGAATTTAATACAAATTACAGCCCCTTTTAAAAAAAAAAAAATAAATTTTTTTTAACTTTTTAACTAATATTGCATGCAATAGAAATTTTGGTTAAAGTTTTGCATGCTAGCTACTATCCAGCAGCTTTTTAAGTTAAGAAGGTCAAGGATAAAAGATAATTTGTCCAGACCATGGCATTGTTATTTATCGATGTATCGTCCGTCTTGCGTCGTCCATCGTCAACAATTTGCTTTAAACAAAATCTCCATTGAAACCGCTGGACAGAAATTGATAAAACTTTGCAGGGATGGTCCTTGGGTGAACCTTCATAAAAGTTACTAAAATAAACTTGATCAATGTAGAACTGGTTGCCATGGCAGCGGAAAGAAAAAAAGATTAAAATATCATCTTCAAAACTTCTGGCCAGATTTAAGAATGTTTTAGTACAGATGTTCTTAGGATAACCTTTTACCTAGCTTGCTAAAATTATTCTGATCTGTAAAAAAACATAGCCGCAAGGCGCGGGGCTAATTTGCCTTTAAAGTATATAGTGAACACTTTAAACGGCATCCCCTCTGAAATCGCTGGACAGACTTTGATAAAACTTGGCAGGATGATCCTTTGGTGAACCTCCACAAAGCAGCTAAAATAAACTTGATAAATGTAGAACTGTTTGCAATGGCAACGGAAAGAAAAAAAAATGAAAAAATCATTTTCTTAAAATCTAGTGGCAAGATCTCAAAATGCTTTAATACAGATGTTCCTTGGGTAACCGTCTACCAAGATTGCTAAAATTATTCTGATCTGTAAAAATAACATAGCCGCCAGGCGCGGGGCTTATTTGCCATAAATGTATATAGTGAAAACTTTAAACGACATCTCCTCTGAAACTGTTGGCAGAGATGTTCCTTGGGTGAACCTTCACAAATGTTGCTAAAAACTTGATCCATTTAGAACTCAGGTTGCCATGCCAACAGAAAGGAAAATTATGAAAACTTTATAAAAAATAATTTTCTTTAAAACTCCTAGCCAGATTTCAAAATATTTTAGTAAAGATGTTCCTAAGGTAACCGTCTACCAAGATTGCTAAAATTATTCCGACTCGTAAAAATATGGCCGCTAGGCGTGGGCTAATTTGCCTTTAAAGTATAAAGTGAAAACATAAACCACACTCCTCTACTACCGCTGGATAGAATTTGATTAAACTTGGCAGTGATGATCCTTGAGTGAACCTTCACAAAGAAGTTAAAATTAACTTGATCAATGTAGAAATGGTTGCAATGGAAACTGAAAAAAAAATTCTGAAAACTTTAAAAATCATTTTCTTCAAAACTAGTGGCCAGTTTTCAAAATGTTTTGGTACAGATGTTCCTTGGGTTACCGTCTACCAAGATTGCTGAAATTATTCCGATTCTTAAAAACAATGGCCGCCATGCGCGGGGCTAATTTGCCTTAAGTGTATATAGTGAAAACTTTAACGACATCTCCTCTGAAACCGCTGGACAGAATTTGATCAAACTTGACAGGGATGATCCGTGGGTAAACCTTCACATAGGTTTCTAAAATAAACTTGATCCCTGTAGACAACGGAAATAAAACATCACTTTTTTCAAAACTACTGGCCAGATTTCAAAATGTTTTAGTACAGATGTTCCTTGGGTAACCATTTACTAAGGTGAGCGATCAAGGGCCTCTTTGGCCCTCTTGTCTCATTAAGTGATTGATTTTAACAATTACCCGGCACATATGTTCACCAAATGCTCGCAAGGACCACCGCCTTAGGTCCAGGTGCAAGGTCTGAGGTAAAAATGGGGTCTTTTTTTTAGCCAGCTTGAAAGTTTTTCATGATGGAATACTTAAAGCTATTGATTTTGACAAACAAAAAAACCTGGGAGCGTCACCCGTTTCCAACGGTTTTTTGTATCACTTAGTTTTCTTTAAAAACTCTCAATTTGTTTTCATTTTTATTTTTCTTCTGAGTACGAAATTGCCAGTGGCAAATGTCCCACGGTGGAGTTGCCTCCCCTCGCAAAGTGAGAAAAACATTGGCTTCCTTGGAAATTTATGAATTCCAAAAATTAAGCTTTGAACTAGAATTTGTATTTATTTTGAAAAATCAGGTTTTCGGGGATTTGCGATGTCTTGTTTTCGTTGCTTTGATCAAACAACCAAAATAATATTTACAGGAGAAATGAAAAACAAATATTTTGAAGGATTTTCTGTAAATATTAAAAAATGTTTGAAAAAGAAGCTATTTTTCTGTCCTTTTTCCAGAAATTCTATCTTATTTCCATTTCTGTAAAAATGAAGTACCCAGGGAAAATGTAAACCATTCTTAAAATAAATTGATATATCATCATTTTAGTGTTAGTATGTATGTTCATTTGTAGAATTTTTATTTTTTTTTATAACGAGAGATGTATATTTTAGCTATTTATTAAAAAATGGTTACCATGGATATACAAACGTAGCATAAAAAGAGCACAGTGATCATTTTTTTCCAGTTCCGTAATCAGCACATTTTTGTACATAACTTTTGTGAAAATCGGAAAGTTCTGTTGAATATTCTACTCTAATGTTCCTCTTTATACTAAAAAAACACATTTCATATCCTCCCTTGGACATCAGATAAACACATAATATTAGATGCCATCTAATAATAGCAACAATGCATTTGATTTTAGATGGATATTTGATATTAACTTCTTTCTTTTACGCATTTTAGTATTTAATATACAACACGTAATTAGTTATCAAAAAGCACAACTAAGCAGAAATTGAAGCGAAATTGTTTGTTTAGGATCACGCATTTAACTAACTACCTCATACAGACAAAACGTTATATCATACTCAGCTGTAAATTGCTTCCTAGTTATTGAAAACTAGGCTTTTGTTTGTGAATGATCACTGAATATAATTTGTCAGTTCAGCGGTAATAGCCGTGATCGTAAAGTGATTAGTACTTCGTGCTGTGGCAACAGCAACTTTATTTCGAATCATAGTCACGGCGGTTGGTTGTCAGCTCTGTTTTTAGCAAAGCTGATTCAAACTTTTTTGTGTGATTCTTTCAACTTAAGATGTATCCTGCTAACAGTTTCTTTCTTTAAAGGTTGCCGCAAGGATAAAGAAATGAATAAGATATTTTAACGTTTCTCTTTTACGCCAAGTTTATAACAATTCTTAAGTTGAACGAATTCTTTGCAACTGGGAATGTCTTGAAAATTTGGGAGCTAACAACTCGCTACTTTCTGAAAAGTAAGTAATGGACATTAGCAATGGAACTCGACGCCCTAACAGTTTGTTTTCTTTTCTTGTACGATACATGTATTTAATTTCTGAATACCGAAATGTATTTCGTAACTTTGACAAAGTTTTTTCCAAAGGTACCCTGTACTTTGCTTTCATATTTCATGAAAAAATAGCCTTGTTCTAATCCTGTAGTTTTACGAAATAATACGTTTTGTAAATATAAGATGTTTCGGAAATAAATATAAATGTGCAACAAAGAAAATATATGTTCATTATCATTGTAAAGGGCTCTTCATATTTGAAAGCAACTCAATATTTCAGTATTAAAAGTATTTTGATTTAATTTTAAAGGTACACCGGTCTGCACACCTGTGTGGCAGCAAGCCGTGTCAGCTAGACTATGAGGTAGAACCAGTGGTGTCTATCACTGTGCTGACCATGGACACCGGTCACCCACGGCAACAGAGGGAGGACAAGTTCGTGATAGAAGTGGAGGACACCAATGACCCTCCGACCGATATCAAGATGACTAGCTATACTATCCATGAAAACGAGGCAGCTGGCACCATCATAGGTTCTGTCTTACTTTGTCTCATGTTTAGTTTCTTGTTGCTGTTGATGTTATCGTTTGTTATTTTCTTGTTTCTTTTTTAATCTGTTTATTTAATTATGAACGTAAATATAATGTGGGACATACTTATATTAAGTTTATTTGTGTCTCTTTAATTTATCATCTTTCTAGGATGCGGTGTGTTTGTAGACATTACTTGTATATGAGGGTTTTTAAGCTAGATGTCTTGAAAACATACAATAGTTTCTGTATTTTCTATTTACTTTAATATTTACTTTTAGATTTACACTGGGGTTGTTTACCAAAGGATATTAAGTTTGTATTCAATTGTATTTCAAAATCTTAATATATGATGCATTTTCACGGTTTGGAAATATATTTGTTAATCTTATACCAACCACTGAACCAGTACTATGCGCCCGGAAATGTCATGAAATATGCACACGCCCAACGGGAATCGACCCCGACCCCACAACATTCGGATGCTAAGGCATGTAGGCTACAACTGGACCATAGATCCAGTTATCTTTGTTAATCGATGTGCAAAATATTAGTTGCGGAAATAAAACTAATTTTGATTTTACTCAGCTATGCATTTAAGAAACTGGGTAAGTATTTTGGCATAAATTGTGTTTTGGATAGTGAAAAGATATAATAATGAGTACTGTTGATTTTAAAATAAGGATAACAGCGTTGTGTTTCCGTCTGACTGTTTTATTGTATACAAAACTGTTATCTCCTACTTGTATTGTTTGAAACAGAAGTTATAAAGTTGATTTCATTACTCACTAGCCTGGTTTAGAAATAAATCCTCCTTGTAACCATAATTTCTTCAACGATTAAGGTGAATTAGTCGCCCATGACCAGGAATCTGACCAGATAACTACGTTTACACTGCTGGACAATACGGATGTGTTTGGGCTAGAGGACGGAGTCAACGTCGTTACCAAGACAACACTGGATCACGAGCTGCTAAAAAGCTATCTGCTTACTGTTGAAGCAGCGGACAATGGCATTCCAAAGGGGCGTGGTAAGAACACACTATACAACTTGATGGACGTTTTATATTATTTATGTGAAAAAACGGGCATGATGTCACAAGTTGTTGCTTATTCTGGCACAAGACTTATACATGAATTCAGTGAAATATAGACTTCAACCATTTCTTCTGCTATTTAACAGGAAAGGAAACGACGTTGTTATTTTAATTGTTAATGCTGCTGATGATAGTGATGGCGATATTTCTTGCTTCTTTCATATTTTATTCCAACAGAACACAGCCACGATGACAATTCAGGTGCTAGATACAAATGAAACCCCCATGTTTATGAACCTGAGCCGGGAGTTATCGGTTGACGAAGACACGCCCACAAACACCACCTTGACTACGTTGAGCCTGTCTGACCCGGACACTGGGGAGGAGATCAGTGTTGTTCTCTTAGATGCCAGTCTGACTTTCGGGATTGGCGAGCCAAAATGCATCGACATGGTAACCATACATTTATACCTATGTTTGCGGTTACTGGTCACGTCTTTAAATAGCTAGCCAATAGATTAAACCAGGCAGGTGTTTTCTTGATAAATAAATGTTACCTCGTATTAAACTGCCATCTGGCTGGCTTAGCCGACACTATCCTTCCATAACGGGTCGATTAAGACAATTTGACTGACTTACATGTATATTATTTAATAATGTAACAGTAACTCAAGTAAAATATTAATGTTTCTAAAATCACAATGTACGACTAACAAAGAGAGTACTTTTACATATTTTTGTTGAATATAAACATGAACTAAAATGTGTAACATATTAACTGTAAACCCGGGGGAAAAGTAGAGTATGTCCCATAATAATAAGTAACCCGTATCTCTGACATGTTTGCGTAAGCAGTCCGGTAGATTACCCGTTTTATAAGCAAGGGGCATTGGTTAGAGTCTCGATCTGGTTGAAGTTTCTCACCTGGTAACAATTATCTAACTATAACAAGAGTTATGATTACATTATGTGTACAATTATGTGCTTTTTCTTTTCATTTTTCGGCGTTGCTGTCTAGTCTCACTTTGGCCTATTTTGGGATGATAACGTAAGACATTGCCGAATGAGTATTTTAACTATTTTTATTTGTAGGTTTCATATACGCACAGAAAAAAACACACCATTGTTTGTTGTCATGTTCACGAAATTTCATACAGTATTCTGAATGAATTACAGTTCCTTTGATAAATATTGAATTATATCAAAACACTTCTCTTTGATGCACATTTAGACTTGTTTCAGGTCGAGTTAACTTTCTCTCGCTGTTTCAGTTTGTAACAATCACACCTGAAAGGTACAACATTGAGAAGGCACGGTTCCGTGTGTTGGAAAGATGCTAATATAAGCCCATTCACGCCATCGGTTCCGCAAATGTACTCAAAACATATACAAAAATGGCAGGAATAAAATGACTCACGACCTGTATAGATACGCCCAATCTCATTCAAATCAGATTCAGTATGCTAACTGGATCAGGGGTCGTATTCAATATACATCTTAGATTTACAAAGACATTTCTTTATACTTATTTTTATCCTTAAGATAATCCTTAACCTTAGTTTTGTTCTTAGATGCAGTCTTAGTGGAACTTTGTGTAAGAAAATCTTGAAGATAAGAAAATATTTAAATTTTACATAAGTTTGTAGCAAACCACGCGTGCAATGCAGATCGTCTACATATTTTATTTTATTTTTTTTTAAGGTGGGGGCTGGGTAAAACCTGTATATTTATTAAGCATTCAAGTTAATTTCAACACATTGAAAATTTCTATCATTTCATATATACAAGAAATGAAAGGATGGAAACAACAAAGAAAAATATTTTCACAGTAATTCTTGTTCTGGAACCAGACAGTTTGTAGGAATTAACAGTAACACACTTTTTGGTCAGTCAGTTGTTTTGATTTACATGTATATGTACTTTGGGGACGAATTAACCTGATAGTGACTATTCTTCTGCTCTTTTGAATCACATTGACGGTAAATTACGGCTCTAAATCTGTTCATCTGTAGTTCTCAAAGCCCCTTAAAGTTTTATTTCACTGTAAAAAGTATTAAATACTAATGGATTGCCAAACAAAAAAGGTTCAAAATGGCTAGTTTACACAAAGCATCGACAAAATCTTAAAGTTAAGAAAATATTTAAGGGAGTACCTGTGTTTCCTTAAAGTTAAGGGCAAATCTAAGGAAAAAACATAGGTCTAATATTTTTCTTAAAAGTTAAGGGAAATCTTGCAAATTAAGGAAACTCTTATTGGAATCTTGGTTTTAAGAGAAATGTTAACTATTTAAGATTTATTTTAAAGTTAGATGTATATTGAAAACCACCACTGACCACATCGTATTGAGGGTCGTCTCAGATTGACCTTTGTATAAGCCAATCAAATTGGCGGCTACAGAATCGTTCGGTATATCAGGGGGAAGTAACCGCATCAATCTCACAATAGGGTAGAAAGATGTCTAAGCGACCGGGTAGCTCATTCGGTAGAGCGGTAGGTTATTCGGTAGAGCATTCGCCCTTTTAGCAAAAGGCCCCGGGTTCCAGTCCAGATCAAGCTGCACATTTTTCTCACCCTGTGACAAATGTTTTTTTTTCCGAAGTGAGTTAGAAATGCGCTATTTAATTGGTTTAAAATCGAGAACTTGTTTATATATATAAATTACTTTAAAGGTCAATCTGACGTGACTCCTAATGCGATGTTGTCAGACCCTAATTGCGGATAGTAGAGGAGTGCAAATTAGGATATGATTTAATGAGATTGAGATGCGCCATCACCTCACATCGCATGTTATTTTGTAAAGGTGCGTGACACTAACCGTCTAGGGACTTTCCTTGATATGGGGCATATGTGCTTAAGCTAGAATAAACCTCCTTTTATATCATTCGTACTGCTGCATATCAAATAGAACTTGTTAAAAACGGAAATAAAGTAGTTTGAATATTGACAAACCCCAGTTTGTAACGCGTTTTGAAATCTAAAATAACTGAAAATATGAAAATATCATATAAACAACATGTCGCCATAACGACATTTGCGTAAAACCACGGAAAGAAATCAAATATTCATAGAGCTAGAGTTTCTACAGTGCAAATGTATAGACGACTATAAACACCTACAACGTACGGTGATGTAATTTAGATAGGCTGTTACCAAAACAGAATCCATTCAAGTCACTCTAGTAGTTTTAAAAATTCGATATATCTCTCATTCTGTCTGAAATATAAAGAAAATTCCAATCAAGTACCATTTTCAGTGTGTGCAAACTAATGCATGTGTTCCGTGCATTAGTCTATAAATTAGGTTTTAAAGTATAAAGAATTCATGGTCCCTGTCTATTTCATATACAGCCTTATCTATATTCATTTATTTGCTACGGTCATAAAGTAATGTATTTCCATCTGCCGTTGCTAAATTATATCAGACATCTGTATATGAAATTCTATCTTATGTGTGCCTTACACGAAGATTATGAATTATGAGTTGTTTTTTTTTTTTTTTTTTTTTCTTTTTCTTTTTAGACATTGCGTAGTATATTCAGCTATCGTCTTCTTCTTGGCGCTTACCGTGCCGCGTTCTTTTTCTAAATGTAATAATATAACAACGCGTATAATCATTTTAAAGTCATACGCGCACAATGCAGTCATTTTCTATACAGACAAAGAAGGAACATTAAAACTAGCCATGCTAATTTTCTTAAACGTTGCATGATCATAGAGAATTACATTAAAATTAATTTATGGAAAATAATTGTGGTCACCCTATACCTTTTGAGTTATTTGCCCCTGAAAGTGGATTTTTGCTCTTTTATGTTACTTTCAAGGGCAGATAACTCATAATCAAGCCCATCGTTACCTTTTATGTCACATTATTGTTTTTTGTTTCATTTCCAGTCGATATGCAAAGTTTAAAACAATTTTGTTCAATATATTTTTCACTATGCTTCAGCAAATAAACATACTGCGTTTTTCTTGAAAAAAAAGAAGAAAATTTCTATATACATGTATTTGAGTATGTCACTATAGTATAAAATTGTTATATAGAATTTCTAAAACTTTTACACGGTGAATACAGTACAAACATCGAGTTGAAATTAAATTAAGTGTTGCTAGCCCATAATATTGTGTTATATTGCCCTTTGAAATGATTTAAAAGAGCACAAATCTCACTTTCGTGGGCAGATAACTCAAAAAGTAGAATGGTGATTCCCATTTTTTCCCCATAAATGTTTCTAGTGTAATTTTCTATAATTACGCAAAGTTTTAGAAAATTATCATGGCTAATTTTAATTTTCCTTCTTTGTCTTTAAAGCATAGCTGGGGTCGTGAATATTCCGATTTTGTGATTATCACGCTACACAGATCGATTTCTGTTATCCAGGAATTAGCCGCCATATAGTGGTAGCCACTAAAATCCTCCCCATGAAATTATATGTAACATAAGCGGACAAAACCTGGAAGCGTTTTGAAATCAAGGATTGAAGTACAACTTAGCTGTTATATATTTTCATGTAAGCGGAAATCCCTGTCATTTAAATCGCGTCACTGTGTATATTGATTCATTTCTAGCGTTTATTTTACATCAAAATCAACTAATGTAATAGGTGTATATATATTTTAATCTGCAGAGCAGGTTTAAGTATATAAACGCATAACTTCTGAAAGTGAAAAAGTGAAACATGCCTTTAATTTATTTCATTTATGTATCCCGGAGTCATGAGTTTTCACGCACTTATGTATTTAGCTCGTTGCGGATGATAATATTTTCATTGAAATTAACTGTTCAACTACCTTGGCTGCAACTAGATGTATTTGCTCTCTTTCAACAAAATATCATAAGTGTCGGCCGTATTTTCACGAAGCAGCAGACATTTTTAGGGGATACCTCAAACATAGGTAACTTGTGTATTACGTCATATGTTTTCGCGCACTACATGCCATGCTATGACTAAGGGGGTTTTCTGGCGTTCAGCATTGTTAAATATTGTTTCCAATACTTAAATTATCTCAGTTGTATGTTAAGTGTAAAATCACACAAACATTAAGTTTATTCACACTGTTTAAGGTCATATTAGGTATCCTTTCAAAATAAAAAATGAATATCCTCTACTCTAAACATGGCATAAGTCAAGTGGGCTATACCACATGCTTTTGTAAATAAAAATGGAGAAAATAGAGAAAAAAAATGTTCCGATAAAGTGACATTACAGAGTATATTCGTATATAAAAAAATTTCACGTAGGATTGGAAACATTTTTTCCAGCTAATACTGATGCTACCACCTAGAGTATGTCAAAAGCATAAAAACATGTAAGATATTATCCTAATATTTAAGCTTGTTACTTTCCAAAAACACAACAATGTTCCACATGACAATCACATGACTGGTTTGACAGATTGCGGTAACCAGACGATAAAAAATAAGGAGGGAAATGCATTCATTAAAATTTTTAGGGGGTGAATAATAAATTGCTTTAAAAGTAATAAGTTTTTTCTTTAAAACAGAATATGCCTCTAATCTTTTTACTTTTTTACTCTTGACAACTGTATTTTCCACACATCTAATGATCTGTCTATAGTCAAATCAGATAAAGAAAAAACCGACGCTAATGACGTATCATTGCTTGTGTAAATAGGAATTCCGGAAATTACGATACTGCGCGAAAACGTATGTGCGTGAAAACATATGACTCGACGATATATTCATTTTTAAATAAAAATAGTGGTAATGTTGGTGATGACGATGATGATGATGATGATGATGATGATTATGATGACTTGTCCTGAATAAAAATAAAGAGATTTAAAAAGTACTAGTCGTTAACTTTATATGTGATAAAGAGGGATTCTTTTTAAAGAAAGGCTTTTTTACGGCTATGCATCCTAGAGGACTAGCACGTTGTGCTCCGACACTGTTATAGCTACCCTTCTAGTATATTAATGCGTGATATGATTACATTATCATTATACCCCACCCTGAAATAAAGAAAGGCTTTTTCGTAACCGTTCGCAATGGAACAATTTCCACAAGAGAGAAATACACACAAGACATATGTTATATCAATCTGGTACAGTCCTGTTACTCTGCTCAAAATTGTTGCGAATATGTTATTATATTAACATTTCATTCTCACGCCGTGTTTTCTCACATTGCGTGTGCTTCTTACGGTAAAATAGATGTGTTGACGTTTTATTCTCCAGCCGATGACTGGAAGAACGGACTGCTCTGTTGACGTGTTCCTGAGGAACTCCCTCACTAACGTACACCAACACACGTACATTATCCCGCTATCCGTGTCGGACAGAGGCGGACTGATCACCATGGAAACACTTAACGTCACGACTGTAGAGGTCAATGATCCACCCACGGTAATAAGTAATTAGTTTAACATAGACTTAGTGAAAGTGTGTAAATAAGTAAAGCATTTAACTAGTAAAAAATGTTATATAAATGATAACAATATACATATAATACCTGTCCCCATGCGCTTAAATGTTACTTTTTAAATTAAATGTTACAAAATATTGATAAATAATAGCGCAAATGTATAAAAATACATAAAATGGCATCA
>CM037784.1:33633673-33683673 GCA_021229015.1 Solen grandis
GTGATGAAATCTATTGAACTACAGAGTTTATAAGATATTGTAACAAATGATTTCATCTAATGAAAAAGGAAAGACAAAATATCAGGATTAAACAACCTCAAAATCTTATACATGTATATCCATATGAATTTAGTGTCCTTCATTGAACCTAGTATAGTTTACTAAATCAGTAACCAATATCAATGAAAATACTGATGTTCAGTAGATATATCAATGAGGAATAAAGCCCAAACTCCTGGTAACTTATTCAATTTAAATATCATCTCCACCTATAAAGTCAGAAACAAAGTAACGTAGATTCTTGTTAAACTTACAATCATAACAGTAAATAATTTTCTAGATATAATTCCACTGTCAGAAGGAATTTCCCGCTAATTCTAGTTCTTTTTATGCCAGAACCTTATTTATGCTGAAAATTACTCCGGGCAATTGATTGTCTGGATGACCGATTCATTTTGAAAGAACAGTCTTCATACAAGAACGGTCCGATGATCAATGTGCACCTCCGCTCGAACGAAAAAACAACAAAACACACCCGGGAAACATTGTCGAGTCAGAACATGATAATTGAATAGCATCTCCTGTTAAAAATAAAGATTCAAATGGCATTACACTGAATTACAGCCAGTGGTTGATGAAAAAAAGCTTGTAAACGAATATTAATTCAGACTGTAAAAACGACAAAATTAGCCATTACTCTGCGAAAAATTATCGAACAGCAGATATGGACGTCTCCTCTGAGATGAAGATCCAATGAAGTTCCACGTAGTTAGACTTTTTTTGTTGAATTTTCACATCTCTTTTCTCCAATTATTATTATTTGTGTCTCTATCTTTTATTTCATTTTACACTATCAGTGAAACCAGGGTGTAAATCTACATGTATTCCAAGCAAGAGATCATCCGCCCATCCAGAGAACAATCTATTATGATCGTGACGATATGCTGCAAGACCACAGAACGCCTTCAGTAAAAATATTATGGTGTATTAATGCTTTTGGGCACATATTCTTTGTGTTCAACGGCGATGAAAAGTTCTGTTACAGCCGTAAACAAATCGCTTAAGGTCTTACTGAAAAATCTCAGGAATCGGAGAGGGCTTGGTTTGAAGAAACACATGCTGTCACAAATAATGCCTCAATAGTATTTCCGGTTCGTGAAAACGACGCTGTTTATAAATCTGACACGACAATCAAAATATGGTATATTATAAAACATGGGATATTATTAAGGCTCAAGGGGAAGAGGTAGTCACGAGTGTACAGACCACAGATGCTAAGCAATTCCGCACACGTTACGGTGGCCAACCAGGCCTCGTTAAAATCGTGCTTAGAAACAGAGAAGAAAAAATAACAATTCTCAGAAATAAGATGAAATTAAAGAACAATACAAATTACAATCAAGTGTATATAAAAAGGTTTAAAAACAACGCAGAGAGGCTGATTGAGTTGAATGCCCGCACAATCTTAAAGACAACTATCTAGATGACACGATTTACGGGTAGATGCTAATGGTCGCATCCGGAATGGTCAACGCCATGAGGCCGAAAATCGCGCCGGAAATAACACACAGACCAGCGACAACAACTAGAAAGGATCTCGACCCTCTTGAACGGTAAAGCAGGTGTGTGAAGTTAGCGCGTAGATCGTAGATCGTAAATCAACACTATAACTAATTTTCTTTGTCGACCTGGGTCGTAGATCGTAGCTCAACCACTCAAATAAACCAAAATAAATGGTTGAGCTGGGTCGTAGATCGTAGCTCGACCATTCAAATAAACCAAAATAAATGGTTGAGCTGGGTCGTAGATCGTAGCTCAACCATTCAAATAAACCAAAATAAATGGTTGAGCTGGATCGTAGCTCAACCATTGAAAAAGTTCACGGAATGGTTGAGCTGGGTCGTAGATCGTAGCTCGACCATTGAAAACTTTCATAGAATGGTTGAGCTGGATCGTAGATCGTAGCTCAACCATTGAAAATGTTCATAGAATGGTTGAGCTGGGTCGTAGATCGTAGCTCAACCATTCAAATAAACCAAAATAAATGGTGGATCGTAGATCGTAGCTCAACCATTGAAAAAGTTCCCGACGGAAACTTTTCCGACGAATGAGATATTCCCGACAAGTACAAAGATTTTCGAAGGAAACTCCTTTCCCGACAAATGCAATTTTCCCGACGAGTACAATAATCCCGACGAAGATAAAAATATTTACAAAATACAATTTTCACAACTAATACTAAATTTCCGACATATAATTTTTCCCGACGAACAGAAAATTTCCCGACGGAAACTTTTCCGACGAATGAGATATTCCCGACAAGTACAAAGATTTTCAAGAAACTTTCCCGACGAAAACATATCCCGACAAAATACAATTTTCACAACTAATAATAAATTCTCGACATATAATTTTTCCCGACGAACAGAAAATTTCCCGACGGAAATTTTCCGACGAATGAGATATTCCCGACAAGTACAAAGATTTTCGAAGGAAACTCTTTTCCCGACGAAAGCATTTTTTTCTGAATTTTTCCCGACGAGTACAATAATCCCGACGAAGATAAAAATATTAACAAAATACAATTTTCACAACTAATACTAAATTCCCGACATATAATTTTTCCCGACGAACAGAAAATTTCCCGACGGAAACTTTTCCGACGAATGAGATATTCCCGACAAGTACAAAGATTTTCGAAGGAAACTCTTTTCCCGACGAAAGCATTTTTTTCCGACAAATGAATTCCGTGAACTTTTTCAATGGTCGAGCTACGATCTACGACCCAGCTCAACCATTTATTTTGGTTTATTTGAATGGTGAGCTACGATCTACGACCCAGCTCAACCATTTATGGTTTCAATGGTCGAGCTACGATCTACGACCCAGCTAAACCATTCCGTGAACTTTTTCAATGGTTGAGCTACGATCTACGATCCAGCTCAACCATTTATTTTGGTTTATTTGAATGGTTGAGCTACGATCTACGATCCAGCTCAACCATTCTATGAAAGTTTTCAATGGTCGAGCTACGATCTACTACGATCCAGCTCAACCATTTATAATGGTTTATTTGAATGGTTGAGCTACGATCTACGACCCAGCTCAACCATTTATTTTGGTTTATTTAATGGTGAGCTACGATCTACGACCAGCTCAACCATTATTTGAATGGTTGAGCTACGATCTACGACCCAGGTCGACAAAGAAAATTAGTTATAGTGTTGATTTACGATCTACGATCTACGCGCTAACTTCACACACCTACGGTAAAGCTCGGACACATTAATGTGTGCAGTTGGACAAAGGGCAATCATTCGTTGCAAAAAGAATTATACGCTGTTTGGACGCCGATATTATATCAGTTGCAGAAACCTGTTTACTTGGTGATAATGTGATACACTGTGAAGGATACTCATGGGAACGAAATTATAGACGAGTACCAAAACCCTTGAGCGGAGTAGGTATTCTTAGCGCTTACGTAATTAGTATAGTAGACAGATCGTATGACTGGATACTTGCCGTAAAATTACCATCATTTACCGTGATAATGACTCAAACTTGATAATATTTTCATGTTACCCACCCCCAGAAAATTCTGTTTGAGGGAGAGACGATCGGTTGTTTTTCGCACATTTATTGTCATTGATATATACCAAAAGTGTATGTGACGACATGTTCATAAGTGCGGATTTCAACGCGAGAATAGGTGATCTGTTTGATATAATGACAGGCTGTGACATGATCCCTTTACGGGTATCTCTAGATAAAAGTGTTAATCAGCATGGCCATTCATTGATAGAATTCTAAAACGATGCTAAATTCAGTGTTTTAAATGAACGGTTTTCATCAGATAATTACACGTCGATATCATCTAAAGGTTGTGCGGTGCTAGACTATTTGTTCGACCCGCAAGACATATTTATTCGAAGTACTAACGGTACAGGAAATCATAGATCGACATAATCTCCATCATCTAATTAGGGTCCGCTCACGTTTGCCAGATCATTTAGTCCTGACCACAGAAATTAGCATTCGAACGCAGGCAGTAGATTATGATGAGTTTGAATGTGTTAATAATGCGGATTTTAGTCAGAATCTCCCATATTTTAACTCATTCCCTCATAGAGGACACCATGAAAAGACCTATGCGAACAGCATAAAACCAGATCAGCCTGCGAGTAACTCGCAGGCTGATCAGGCTTTATGCTGTTCGCTGCTCCTCAGTGGTCTGGAAATGAGGATTTTGTAATTAAATCTGGTAGGGTTTAACTGTGGTTTTCTGCAGATCAGGCTTTATGTGATACCTATTGAGGGCGTCAAAATGAGTCTATATGAGGGAAAGGGTTAAATCAAATTGTATACTGAAAGACTTTATGGAGAGTGAAATTGCCATAACAGCGATTTTAAATATAATAACACGCATTGAAGTAAGTACAGAAACGCAAAATGATATCCACGAAACTTATGAAAACATTTGTCAGTTTATACTTCAGGAAATGTCAGATAAGATTACTTAACACAATCTATCACTTAGGACACAGAGAAAGCATAGAAACTTTTAACAATACTGGAATAACAAACTGCAATCTTTGCTGAATAAAATGGGTATGAAAGAAAGGGAATTCCTAAAATTTGACATAAAGAATCGTAATAGAAATTGCATCAGGATTACGTAAGTGCAAGAAATGCCTTTGACAAGCATCTACGACGAACTGAAAGAGCATATAGATACGCCAGGCCATTGATATTGAAGAGATATCAACCTCAAACCCAAATGAGTTTTGGCAAAAGATCAAATGACTAGGACCAAGGACGGATAACTCCATAGCTATGAAAATAATCAAATTTAACAATGGAGAAACCATATAGTAACGCTGGATCAGAGAATCGAAGATCCCCTCTATTCACCGAATTCATCAATGAAGCGGAGATTACTAATGTAGTAATTAAAGCAAACAATGGCTCAGCGCAAAGGTTTGAAAGAATTCAACATGACGTACTAAAATTTCCAGCGGTCATTGTGGTTTTGGAAAAAAACTTTTCGAGCCGATATTTGACTGTAGCGTTAAACCATATGTATGGCGAAAATCTGTTATATTCAAGATCAAAGCACCGACAAAAGAATTTCGTTACATTATAGAGAAATCAGTTTCTTATCGTGTGTAAGTAAACTGTATGCGTTATTTGTGTCATCGTAACTAGAAACAAGCGTGTTTTTTTTGGCCGATGGAAAAAACGGTTTTCATTAGAAAAGGTCTTGTGAAGATCATATTTTTACCCTGAACAGCATCATACGAAACAACAAAAACATAAGCTCTTCCTTTATTGACTTAAAAAATTGCTTCGACTTTGTTGACCGGAAGCGATTACTATACGAACTGTTACTCAATAATATTGATTGGAAAGTGCACCACTGAACCAGTCCGTCTCAAAAGACTACTTCCTGTCTCAAACAAGGATGTACGCTGTCGCCGACGCTGTAGTCAATCTTTGCAAACAATCTAGTAGATAATTTATCGAGATAAATGACATTGATTAAGGAGTGAATATGGGACACGTCAACGTCTCGATGACGATCCTGGTCTATGCTGATGTATAGTCTTGATATCAGACTCAAAGACAAATCTATGCAATCTATGTTAGACGCTATGCGCCTATGGTGTAAGGAATGGCGCGTACTAATTAACACGAATAAATCAAAATGTGTTCACTTAAGGCAAAATCGTTTTGCAAATAGTGAGTTCGAGCTGATTTTAATTCGACAATCTTGTCCGTTAAGAATATAATGCACACGTATACCAGAAAGACTGCTGAATTTATAACCGAAGTTAATTTATTAAGAAGACGATTATCATAACATAAAACGAGTATATTGTAAACATTGTTACAGTTTAGTGTACGTTTAAGCTATAGTGCAGTTTCCAGGTAGATAGCAGAAAGGATAGAGATTAGTTGAAGTTAGAAAAACTTATTTCTCAATTGATTTCTTGGAGCGGGTGGTAACTTTCGTAACTTTTCATTTGCACGCTAATTTTGAGTGAGTACTGGTGTAGTTTCCAGAAAACAGAATCGAGAGATAGATAAGTAAAGTCCGATCTTGTTTCTTATTTTATTTAATAAAAGATATGGTTAAATAAAAAGCATGAATTTACTCAAGTTTTTTTTTTTTTATTATACAGGGTATACCCCTGTTTAGGAAATGTATTTGTCAATATCAATGGTGCATTTTTATTGATTTCATGGTGGAAAATGCAAAATGTAATACATTTGTATTGTATTCTGATATCAAACAAATAATCTGTGCCTGACTAGCATGCTGTTATGAATTTTTTCCTTTTTTTTTTCGTTTGGAGCCATTTTTCGTGTTGTCATATTTTTGTATAATTGTTTAATCGCTTTGACCAAAGGACCATATTTAGATGGGCAATTAAATTTAAACGAGATGGTAAAATGTTTTGATTCTATATACCTTGTTTTGATGTATAACATCATTGTTTTCCAACATATTAAAATTATCAACAACTCAGATTAACATTTGCATTATTTTTCATATCGTTAAAAATGAGCATATCTGAAGCCTGGGTACACTTACAAAAATCAATTTATTTATCTTATAAAATATAGTACTGGAAGAATGGTGATGTGCTAGTATTTTTTCAGCTTTTTGTATGTTTGAATTTACAGACATTTTTCAAAATCGGGTCTTTTCTAAAATTCAATATTTCTCAAGATACACATGGTAAATATTTAAATAAAAATCATATTTAAATGTCTGAGTGGGTAAACTTGAAAAGTTTATCTATGCAATATTTTTTTTATCTTCAGGTATAATAAATACATGTACCATACCATTAAACAACTAATAAATTATCATTACTCTGTATCAAAATTGCTCAGCAAATTTACGGAGTTGCTTTTGACCGTCCAATAGTGATTTTTATTTGGTTTGATGCTAACCCTATAAAACTAAATGGGGTTAATATAGGGGCGAGCTTCGCAAGAAACTTGTCGGAAGTAAAACAAATACGCAAGAAACTTGTGGGAAGTAAAACAAATATACATCCGTACTAGACACTTCAGTGTAAAATAACCACAAATTTCGTCACAAATGAGAATAAACAAGGAAGTATCTGTCACTGAGACAATGTAACATGATAACGCCGTGTTGGCCGGCATTGTTTAATTTCCCAGAGCGACGTGAGGTCGCAAGAAAATCTGATATTTTTCATATATATGGATATGTCACGCCGTCCTCACAGCGACCGAGGCGTAGCTACGGAGTTTCCACGGCGTTCTATAAAGTCCCTACGGAGTTTTATTTGGCGATTGTCTGCGCTCGCACAACGCATCATTTGCGTACAAAGCGATTTAGCGGCGATCACACACGCAATATAAGCGCGGTAGAGATGCAGTCAAATAGTGACATCTCAGAGAACGCCGTACAATCTCCGTGCAATAACCACAGCGTTCGCGCTGCGACCTCTGCTCTGTGTGCTTTCGCGGAGCGTTATGGGGAACTTATTGCGCCGCTAAGACGTCCTTACGGCGATCCCACTGCGCTCTTATCGGAACGCCGAGTGACGGCGTTTGTTTTGTGCATCCTCAAAGTGCACGCCGTCCGTCGGCGTTCTATGTCGTCGTTCTATGTCATCCCAATGTGTCTACTGCGATGCCACTGCAGTGCTGTGGCGATGCTTGCGATCGTAATGCGCTCACCTCGGGGTTTTGAATTTTTCATGGACTCCGTGAAAACGCCGCCCGAGTGTGACATGATTTTCACGAAACAACGCTCGTATCCTTAGTATCACGGTTCTTTAGAAACCATTCAGTGACTGTAATATTTGTGTTTAAAATAAATAAAATTTCACAGTTTACGAGATTGTATGGTAAATCCATTGGAAAATAGTAACATTTCTGGGAAAAAACGTAAAATGGGTTCTACGTGATGTTAAAAATACATCTACGTTTCTAGGGGAACATCGACTAGCCTTGCAGCCACAATATATTACATTACAATGCAATTAAATTGGTTTATCAACAAGCCTACTATTTATATACTTGAGATTTATCCAATTTATATTTCGTTGTTATGTTGTGTGGCATTTATAAGAACGCTGGGAAGGAAGACGCTGTAGTCTGGTGCGCGTCTTCACGATGTTACGGTATACCTAGAGCACAATTTAAGTACACGTGAACAGCAAGGCTTAGCCGTCTTCATAGCTGTGTGCAGTATTAAGGGTGGGTGATTCTCTTGAGTCTTCATACCCGATTCAATGCTATTGCTCGTCAGGTTTGACGTTTTACCGGTGACCTCTATTAACATACATTAATTAAAGGGATGAATAAACACATAATTTTATATTCGGCTATCGACGGACGACGAGCAAGAATATTTGTTGTTGAACAAGTTTACTCGGTGTAGAGATACGTGTATCTCAGTGTATAAGAAAGTTTATCTTTTGACAACGCCTGGATTCGAATCCTAAAGCTGCCTCTTCTTTTAAGATTATTATTGTTACTTATCTAATTTCATGGTTATTTTATTTTCAATTTTTATTTCTTGTTTTTTTTTTCTATATTGATTTCGAGTAATGTTGGCAATACTTTTCTCAAAACTTTAAACTCGGAAATTTTATTTCGAATGGCGGTCTTGTTGAAGTCGTCCCTGTATCGTTCACGAGATGATGGAAGAGTAAGTGACATCAATGTTTCTGTCTTTTCCTTCTCTCGTCTGTTCAAAGCTATGGTTTGTTAACTAATGCCTGTTGCTTCAAATGTTTTAAATAAATAAGAACGTTTTCTTGCGATCTCACCATTCAGATGTGTTATACATAGTCTATATTTTTAGCTCTGTACTTCATTTGCCGTTTGCTTTTTTGTCAGTCATGTTTGAAGTAAATCACCAATTTGAAAGATATACATGCATTTTCAAACTTGGGCAAGAAAAAATAAATTTATAAATTTACCTAACGATAAAAGCAAAAAGAAGTACGGGAACTTCGCATAAATTATCATTTAGTTACAGTCGGCACTCGTTAACTCAAATTTCATGGGACCAAAAATAAGACTTCGAGATATCCGTAATTTGACCAATCCGAAATGAGGTATTTTCCGCTTGTGAACAAGAAATCTTACCTATATCATTCTATCAATATGGTGTCGATATCTTAATGAAGATGATACATTTTTGTAGAATGTATAATTAATAAACAATAATCCATAAGTACCATATTTTTATTTATTTATTCAATCGCTTCTTTCAATAAATACAGAAACGTAGACGAAATAAACTAAATAGGGTTACAACAATAATATGGATCGAAAACATGCGAACTGCATTCTATTAATAAAGAGCACTTATATACATGCACATTATTCAAAGCACTTTGCACAACGCCAGATTGCTTAGCGCTCATAGATGGACAAGTAGGTTCTTGAGACATTGTGAGCTATGACCTGGGTGGTATTTTAAAAAAAAATCTGGCACATTTTGAGCAAAGATTGTCAAACACAACGCATTGTGTTTGGCCATATAATTACCATGCAAATATTTCGTCAAAACATAATCTGGTAATTAATGCAAGCCTATAATCACGGTTTGTCGTACAGATAGCCCCATGCCCAGCTAGTGTCACCAGTTGACTGAAAGGTATGAAAATTATCGGCGGGCTAATTACCGTCTGTGGAATTTGAGATAAACAAACAAATATGCATTATATATTGAGCGAGGGTCCAAATTTTCACTTTGAGATAGCAAAAACTGTCGAGTGAGTAAACTGAATTGTTTAATCTTCAAAATTAAGTGTTGTCCTTATATGTTTTATAGCGATTTAATGCCAACAAAAAATAATTATGATAAACAATAAATAAATATAACAATAACCAAAAAAAAAAAATGTTTTTCACTCTGGTAAGTGAAAGTCGGTAGGCTTCAAACTTACAACTCAAAGACGGCTATAATTACCCAGCACGTACGTCTTGCAATTTACTGTCGTGCCACAGGCTGTTCCTAACTTTAAATCGCAAGAACAGGCAACGGACTTGTGCTTCACAGTTGGAGATATTTAAATGAAAAAATAAGTGAACTGAAGTATAAAAATGATTACAAAGTGATCTGATAAATGAGAATATAAAATGATCCAATTTAATAGTGATATAGTAAATGTGTATATATGGTGAGCAGATACATGTGTATATTTAATTTCAGTGTATATAATATGATCTGATTAATGTGTATATATAGTGATCTGATTAATGTGTATATATAGTGATCTGATTAATGTGTATATATAGTGATCTGATTAATGTGTATATATAGTGATCTGATTAATGTGTATATATTGTGATCTGATGAATGTGTATATATAGTGATCTGATGAATGTGTATATATAGTGATCTGATTATTGTGTATATATAGTTATCTGATTAATGTGTATATATAGTGACCTGATTAATGTGTATATGCAGTAATCTAATAAATGTGTATATGTAGTGATCTGATGAATGTGTATATATAGTGATCTGATTAATGTGTATATATAGTGATCTGATTAATGTGTATATATAGTGATCTGATTAATATGTATATATAGTGATCTGATTAATGTGTATATATAGTTATCTGATTAATGTGTTTATATAGTGATCTGATGAACGTGAATATATAGTGATCTGATGAATGTGTATATATAGTGATCTGACTAATTTGTATATATAGTGATCTGATTAATGTGTTTATATAGTGATCTGATGAACGTGAATATATAGTGATCTGATGAATGTGTATATATAGTGATCTGACTGAATGTGAATATATAGTTATCTGATTAATGTGTTATATAGTGATCTGATGAACGTGAATATATAGTGATCTGATTAATTGGTATATATAGTTATCTGATTAATGTGTATATATAGTGATCTGATGAACGTGAATATATAGTGATCTGATTAATGTGTATATATAGTGATCTGATAATGTGTATATATAGTGATCTGATTAATGTGTATATATAGTGATCTGATGAATGTGTATATATAGTGATCTGATTGATGTGTATATATAGTGATCTGATTGATGTGTATATATAGTGATCTGATGAATGTGAATATATAGTGATCTGATGAATGTGTATATATAGTGATCTGATTAATGTGTATATATAGTGATCTGATTAATGTGTATATATAGTTATCTGATTAATGTGTATATATAGTGATCTGATTAATGTGAATATATAGTGATCTGATTAATGTGTATAAATAGTGATCTGACTAATGTGTATATGTAGTGATCTGATGAATGTGTATATATAGTGATCTGATTAATGTGTATATATAGTGATCTGATTAATGTGTATATATAGTGATCTGATGAATGTGTATATATAGTGATCTGATTAATGTGTATATATAGTGATCTGATTGATGTGTATATGTAGTGATCTGATTAATGTGTATATATAGTGATCTGATTAATGTGTATATATAGTGATCTGATTATGTGTATATATAGTGATCTGATAATGTGTAGTATATAGTGATCTGATAATGTGTATATATGCTTGAGTTATGATCTGATGAATGTGTTATATATTATCTGATAATATGTATATATAGTGATCTGATATGTGTGTATATAAGTTATCTGATTAATGTGTTTATATAGTGATCTGATGAATGTGAAATATATAGTGATCTGATTGAATGTGTTATATATATTGATCTGATGAATGTATATGATTGATTATGTATATATAGTTATCTGATTAATGTGTATATATAGTGATCTGATGATTGTGTATATATAGTGATCTGATGAATGTGAATATATAGTGATCTGATGAATGTGTATATAAGTGATCTGATTAATGTATATATATTATCTGATTAATGTTATATATAGTTATCTGATGAATGTGTATATATAGTGATCTGATGAATGTGTATATATAGTGATCTGATGAATGTGTATATATAGTGATCTGATGAATGTGTGTATATAGTGATCTGATGAATGTGTATATATAGTGATCTGATGAATGTGAATATATATAGTCTGATGAATGTGTGAATATAGTGTTCTGATGAATGTGAATATATAGTGATCTGATGAATGTGTATATATAGTGATCTGATTAATGTGTATATATAGTGATCTGATGAATGTGTGTATATAGTGATCTGATGAATGTGTGTATATAGTGTTCTGATGAATGTGTTTATATAGTGATCTGATTGAATGTGTATATATAGTGATCTGATTAATGTGTATATATAGTGATCTGATGAATGTGTATATATAGTGATCTGATTAATGTGTATATATAGTTATTTGATTAATATGTATATATAGTGATCTGATTAATGTATATATATAGTTATCTGATAAATGTGTATATATAGTGATCTGATTAAATAGTGATCTGATGAATGTGTATATATAGTGATCTGATTGATGTGTATATATAGTGATCTGATTTATGTGTATATATAGTGATCTGATTGATGTGTATATATAGTGATCTGATTAATGTGTATATATGTGATCTGGTGAATGTGTATATATAGTAATCTGATTAATGTGTATATATAGTGATCTGATAATGTGTATATATAGTGATCTGATTGATGTGATAGTAGTGATCTGATAATGTGTATATATAGTGATCTGATTAATGTGTGTATATAGTGATCTGATTAATGTGTGTATGTAGTGATCTGATTGATGTGTATATATAGTGATCTGATTAATAGTGATCTGATGATGTGTAAATAGTGATTATGATGTGTATATAAGTGATCTGATTTATGTGTATATATAGTGATCTGATTGATGTTATATATAGTGATCTGATTGATGTTATATGTAGTGATCTGATGAATGTGTATATATAGTGATCTGATTAATGTGTATATATAGTAATCTGATTAATGTGTATATATAGTGATCTGATTAATGTGTATATATAGTGATCTGATTAATGAGTGTATATTAGTGATCTGATAATGTGTATATATAGTGATCTGATTAATGTGTATATATAGTGATCTATTAATTGTTATATAGTGATCTGATTAATGTGTATATATAGTGATCTGATTAATTGTGTATATAGTGATCTGATTAATGTGTATATATATGTGATCTGATTAATGTGTATATATAGTGATCTGATTAATATGTATATATAGTGATCTGATGAATGTGTATATATATGATCGATAATATGATCTGATGATGTGTATATATGTGATCTGATTGATGTGTAATATTAGTGATCTGATTAATGTGTGTATTAGTGATCTGATTGATGTGTATATATAGTGATTGATAATGTGTATATGTATGATCTGATGATGTTATAATAGTGATCTGAGATGTATATATAGTGACCTGATTAATTGTATATATAGTATCTGATTGATGTGTATATATAGTGATCTGATTAATGTGTATATATAGTGATCTGATTATGTGATATGTAGTGATCTGATTAATGTTATATTAGTGATCTGATTATGTGTAATATAGTGATCTGATGAATGTGTATATTAGTGATCTGATTGATGTGTATATATATGATCTGATTGATGTGTAATAAGTGACTGATTAATGTGTATATATAGTGATCTGATTAATGTGTATAATAGTGATCTGATAATGTGTATATATAGTGATCTGATAATGTGTATATATAGTGATCTGATTAATGTGTATATATAGTGATCTGATATGTTATATATAGTGATCTGATTATGTGTATAATGTGATCTGATTATGTGTATATAGTGATCTGATTAATGTGTATATGAGTGATCTGATTAATGTGTATTAATGATTTGATAATGTGTATATTAGTGATCTGATTATTGTATATAGTGATCTGATTGATGTGTATATAGTGACTGATTAATGTGTATAATAGTATCTGATTAATGTGTATATATAGTATCTATTAATGTTATATATAGTGATCTGATTAATGTGTATATATAGTGATCGATTAATTGTATATATAGTGACTGATTAATTGTAATATAGTGATCTGATTAATGTGTATATATGATCTGATTAATGTGATATAGTGATCGATGAATGTGTATATATAGTGACTGATATGTGTATAATATAGTGATCTGATTAATGTGTTATATGTGTGATCTGATTAATGTGTAATATAGTAATCTGATTATTTATATATAGTGATCTGATAATGTGTATATATAGTGATCTGATTAATGTGTATATATAGTGATCTGATTAATGTGTATATATAGTGATCTGATTAAGTGTATATATAGTGATCTGATAATGTGTATATATATGATCTGATTAGTGATAGTGACTATGATGTGTATATATAGTGATCTGATTAATGTGTATATTAGTGATCTGATTGAATGTGTATATATATGATCTGATTAATTATTGTTATTATATCTGATGAATGTGTATATATGTGATCTGATTATGTGTATATATTGATCTGATGTATAATAGTGATCTGATTAATGTGTATATATAGTGATCTGATTAATGTGTATATATAGTGATCTGATAATTGATGATGATAATTATTATGTGATCTGATAAATGTGTATATATAGTGATCTGATTAATGTGTGTATATAGTGATCTGATTAATGTGTATATATAGTGATCTGATTAATGTGTATATATAGTGATCTGATTAATGTGTATATATAGTGATCTGATTAATGTGTATATATAGTGATCTGATTAATGTGTATATATAGTGATCTGATGAATGTGTATATATAGTGATCTGATTAATGTGTATATATAGTGATCTGATTATGTGTATATATAGTGATCTGATTGAATGTGTATATATAGTGATCTGATTGATGTGTATATATAGTGATCTGATTGATGTGTATATATAGTGATCTGATTATGTGTATATATAGTGATCTGATTAATGTGTATATATAGTGATCTGATTAATGTGTATATATAGTGATCTGATTAATGTGTATATATAGTGCTGATTGATGTGTATATTAGTGATCTGATTAATGTGTATATATAGTGATCTGATTGTGTATATATAGTGATCTGATTAATGTGTATATAGAGTGATCTGATTGATGTGTATATATAGTGATCTGATTGATGTGGATATATAGTGATCTGATTGATGTGTATATATAGTGATCTGATGAATGTGTATATATAGTGATCTGATTGAATGTGTATATATAGTGATCTGATTAATGTGTATATATAGTGATCTGATTAATGTGTATATATAGTGATCTGATTGATGTGTATATATAGTGATCTGATTGAATGTGTATATATAGTGATCTGATGAATGTGTATATATAGTGATCTGATTAATAGTGATCTGATGAATGTGTATATATAGTGATCTGATTGATGTGTATATATAGTGATCTGATGAATGTGTATATATAGTGATCTGATTAATGTGTATATATAGTGATCTGATTAATGTGTATATATAGTGATCTGATTAATGTGTATATATAGTTATTTGACTACTGTGTATATATAGTGATCTGATTAAATAGTGAACTGAAAAAAATGCACATATAGTGACCTGATTAATGTATATATATAGTGATCTGATTAATGTGTATATATAGTGATCTGATTAATGTGTATATATAGTTATCTGATTAATGGGGTTTATATAGTGATCTGATTAATGGTGTTTATATAGTGATCTGATTACATAGTGATCTGATAAATGTGAATATATTATGATCTGTTTAATAAGATTTGGAAATTTATAAATATTGTCTGTTATTCAGCCTTTGGTACAGAGAAAATTTCTTTTAAAATTCTAAAGAAAAATGACAAATTAGCCTACGCAAAATGATACAAATGTAATATTTATTTATAATTTATTTGTAAAATTCAATTTAAGTGCAGCTTGTAAGGTTTAACTCTTATCAGATAACTATTTTTCGACGAGAAAAAGGACATATTTGTAAATTGCTTTATATGAAAGAAGATGTCTGAGTAAAGAAATTAGTTTCATAATAAATAGAAGAAAAATAAACTTTGTTATACAATATTTATGATGAGCAGCAACAAAAAAACAGATCTACAAATAGAGGGGTACAAATACAATTTGCAAAGTTGTGATGCTCTTGGGGAAGAAGATATCACGGTATGTGAAGTTATAATAACTTAAATGTAGTTCCATTAGTTCAATTATGTTAAAGGAATAACAATTTTATTTCTTTAAATCAGATTATATCCCTATTACACTTGTAAACGGACAGTAAATCACCATCAGGGAATACCCTAATGGAATAGACATATCTATCAAAATGACATCAGATTATTATTCTATCAAGCAGGGAATAATATTGGAATATGTTCCGAATAAAAAAAGGAAAGGAATTTTTTTTTTTTTTTTAATTTGGGGTTTTCTATAAAAAACTACAGCTAATAAAAGATATCTTTAAAGGCCCATTATGCTTCCAAAAGCAGTATATATTCTTCAGACAGAAGCTACAGATTTGTTACGAGATGTATTACTACCAATGCATAAATAAGAAAGAATCAGTTACTAAAAGATCATTCAAATGTTTACAAACTCCGTATGTCTCCGTAAACGAATAACAAGTTTTTAAATTGATGACGTAGCAGATAAACAAATTGTGATTTGACGACATTTTTCATACTCAATTTTTTTCCGATTCAGACTATCATCGGGAATAATGGGCAATGCAAAATGTAAACAATGAGAGTATTTTGTTTTGACATCCATCAAAATACTAAATTGCGTAATTTGATCAATATATTCAATACATTAAACTGTTATTTTACAACAGATATTTACACATTATCTACCATTTGTGCTAGTCTACGATACATCAGTGTTATTCTATATTATCTTTTCCATGAAAATTGAATCATTACGAAATATAATGGGCCTTAAACATTATAGGAAGGTTAAAATGATGTTGAAAACTTAAAGGGAATATTCAAGAAATAATATCAATTAGAACATTGATTGATTGATTTTTTAGTTTATCGTTGCTGTGACAGTATTTCAGTCCTAAAGCGTCGACCAGCTAATTACAAGTGGAGGAAGACCCCGAATGCACTGAGACATCCGGGTAGAACAACCGACCTATCGCAAGCCAGCTGCAAGGCTTTTTCACATGAAAATCCGAGTGACCCTGCCGGGACTCGAACCCACGCGGTGTGGGGCAATTAGAACATTAGAGAAAAAAAATAGAAAAAAAAATAAATGCAAAATGAATTTTGTGTGTGTTTTTTTAATTTAATTTGAACCCTTCACTTGGCAAAGTTTCCTAATCACATTAAGAAATTGTACCTTATGTTGTTTTTAAGGATAATAAAAAGGAAAAAAACAAAACATTTTATTAATTAATTTCTTGCTTCACAAAAACGTGAGGGAAACATGTTCTTGTTTTTTTTTCCGTTGTTCACCAAAACTTTCGCAAACTTGCATACTCTAATAAATTAATCAATGCGAAATGTGTTTGAATAAAATCATAATTACCACCACCCCCTTTATTAACCACCATAGAACAATATGGGTTTATCATTTCGAAATGAAATCTGTAGAATACTGTTGGTATAAGAAGGCATTTTCAATTTTGACAATCTTTTCATTTGATTAGCTGGAAAATTCATCTATACGGTTGGAAAATTTGGGAAAAGACCAATATAATGCGAAAATAGCTCAAAATATCAAAGGTTTAAAACTTCAAATTTCTTTTGAACAGGTAAACAAATGTGGGTTTGCCTGTCAAAACAGGCTGATGATGTAAAAAATATCTCCATCTGTACATGTTTTATATAAATCATATTGTACTTAGGGCCTACATTCAGTGACCCGGGTCATTTTTGCTTCTTTATTATGTTTAAAGCAGCTCGCTCGCAGATGATCGATAGAAATTTAAAAAAAAAATCTTCTCTCTCTTGTTAATGCTGTGGAACTCGACAATTGTGGATCACAACACCCGGGAAAACGCTATTTTCGTAAACGCTCATTTCGGGGAAATCAACACTGTATGTACAGTATCTCGATGTAGGTGCATGCGGTACCAAGTGAGATGTTCCGCAGCATTTTCAACTGAGCCGTCGGGCAGTACATGTAGTTTATTCGAATGATTTTTTTTTATCTGTATTGATAACCTGGTGAAATTCCAGCCAGTGAGGGTTCAAAATATTTCTGTATGATTTGCGAATGAGTCGTTTGCGCATTTAATGGTTTACTACAGTTCGTATAACACGTTATCTACAGCATCGATTATAAGCACATCTTAATTCAGTTTATGCAATTTTTAAAAAAAAAACAAAAAACGCATAAAAACAATCACCACTTAGTGATAACACAGAAAACAAATTTTGGACCTTCATCTCCGCTTAGTAAAACATAGGGAAATTGCGTCTTAATATAACCCCGAAATGTTGTCCGATGCAGAAATGTGCGCTACCATAGAACAGCATTGCATCAACCCTGTTCAAAAAACTGTTTCTCAAATAAGTAAGAACGATCTACATGTAATAACGGATGAGGTTATATCACCCTGTAACGGTTTTGGTCATTCCTGTTACGAACTAGTATTGTTTCGGGAGTCGCAGTATTCTGGACATACATCATTCTAGAAGCACGTATAATCTCCTATCAGGGGGCTAAGTACTAATATGAAATATGCTTTTCGTGTATGAAATCAGCTATCAAAATAACGCATCAAAATCTCTATGGAAAATGACATAGAATATGTTACAGATGAGACCATACAAGAATGTTATACAGATGCACTGCTTACTGTCCTGTCCTTGGTTTCATTTCTTTTCAACATTTTTATTTCTTATCAGACGGTCTACTAGTTGGCATGAAGTTTGTCAGGATAAGAGCATATTAACAATTTGACAGTACCACAGGAAAGCGCGTCGTCAAAATCTTCATAAACACATCACTTATAAGTCACTGTGTAAAACCAGTCGTAATTTTGTCTCAGGCTTGCCAGTAATATTTCACCGATATGTTCCGACTTCGGTTAACCCCAACCCCCACCCAAAATAATATTGTCACAATAAACACAGTTTAGCGTTACTCAATCAAGGACGTTATTTGTCTCTCGGTACTTTCAGGGGAAGAGTAAATTCCCATGGGTGTTCTAGATTTGATTTCGACTAAATGCATTGATTATACGGATCCTTAATGTATTTAGTGAAATCACACTATCATTCACTGTCAAAGCCAACAAATTACAGACTGACATCTCCTCCCTATCGGATACTTTATCAAAGGGTTGAATAGCATTCACATACTGCAGCAAGACTTTTATATAAATCTGTAAATAGACAGTATCAGGCAATCAAAGGACGTTTACATGACTATTTTAATTTTGATATACAGCTACATCAAAATATATCATTTCAATAAGGAATCTATAATGTTTTTGTTATTTGATTTCAATGTATGTCACTTTAATGTAAAGTGCTGCATTGTTGTATAATAAAATTGTATATTTTCCAAATATTTTATTATAATTATATTGCTCGAAAAGTCCGAACTAATTCAAGAATCACAGCTCATTCACAAATTGTCATTGACAAGTATTTTTTCATAACTATCTATGTGTTTCCCAGAAAATTATGCGGTTTCTTCATCACCGGCAATAGCGTTACGAACGTAATTGATTCTATATTTAGATTTTCTTTTTTCATGAGCAATCAAATGACTGACCACGTTCACAAGCTGAACAAACGGGGATACATTTAACGTGTCAAAAGTAAAGTGAGAGGCACACATTTAAATGTGATTGATCTACTAGCCCTGCTCTACATTCCTATCAAATATCTTCAGCATAGTAGCTGAGTAATGGAAAAATGTCTTCCTTACGGTCCACGTTAATTGTAGACAGACGAACGAACGGAAAACTGGATATCTGTGTCGCACCTGATTGCTTAAGCAGGTGCGACAAAAATGATTTGAAATATAGCGGGTATGAGGCGTTTCGAGAATATGTTCACATATGATATTTTTGTAGGGTAATTTTTGCTCAGGCGGAACCTAATATAGAATGTGTTGTGAAAAATTTCAATGTAAAACGAAAAAAAACAACGTTTGTACAATAAAAAAAAATGGCAAACTATCATCTTTTAACTTTATATCTGAATTCTAAAATGTGTTGTTTGCCTAAAGTTTTTTTAAAAGTCAAATATATACATTTTTTGTAAAACGATTGTTGACCCAAGTTAAAGAGAACACATACTTGAATTGAAAACTGAAGTTATAAAAAATCATTTTGTGCTTAAATGGTGAGCACTTTTCCATACTGTATTACATTTTAGTAAAATAGTTAATGCATATGTTCTTATTTATAATTCAAACATATCATTTTTAAAATTAAATTTATATATAACAACTAATGCTGATGCAAATGTCAGCAGTTTCATTATTTGATGGTAAATTTTCTCATATATGTATTAGTGAAATAAGTCAGATTCGGTATACCTATATAAGTTATTTAAGTCTGGAAAAGGGTCCATTATAGTTGCACTACCTTAACAGTGGCAGAAGACATACATGTTATAGAAATTACTCATGAACATATGTCATTGGTCATTTCATTTTATTTATCAAAAGTGTTTAGGTGGGTGTTCCGCATGTTTTCAGAGAGTGAAAAAAGGTGCGAAAATTGCCCGTAAATTCCTGCAAAGGTATAGTGATAAATTCGATTACAATTTTGAGACATGGATACGGTCGTTCAAATCGGAATTGAAATGCCAACGTAGTTAATTTCCATATCTTAGGTCAAAACTGTGCCAAAATACATGTATCGATGCTTTTTGCGTACGAATTTCGTGGAGTATTGACAACACATAAGCCTTTAATCAGCGAGGTTGTGTATAAAGTGTTTTATGCTATTCGTCCAGAATTACACCGAAAGTGCCAATAACTTATTTACTGCACGCCACTAATTTTAAGGCGACAACGCGTCACTCCATACAAGGTGCCCCCAGGAGCCATCTCGATCCGTACTTTGACTTGAGACTTTGATTTGCTCTCAAAACTGACGGAAACACTACAAGGAATACGCTGTTGCAGTTCTGTTGTTTGTTATACAATTTTAAAAAGTTATGAGGCAGTGATCCGTTAATTTTGATTGACCCTCGTACCAGAGATTTTATATCTCCTCTCTGTTAATTGTAACCTATTGACATTGATTTTAACTCCTATGCCTGTATGATGCCACATAACTGGATAATAACATGATGTTCATGTTCACAAGTTCATCGTCTTATGAAAAAAAGGCAATCTCATTAAAACCGTATCCGGTATGATCTGATAACGTCGCATTAAAGGTCGACACAATTGACATTTGTTTAGCCAATCAAATCGTCGGCTTCAAAACGCTTGGGTATAACTTCGCAAATAAACAATAGCGAAGGCAAAATTTAATTTTGCGGATATCCCTAAGATATTCAAATTTATTTTCGATTTCAAATTGTTATAAATTGCGCATTCAGATTGGATATCGTCCCAGGTGGTCCGAGTAGTTAGAGCGTCCGCCTCGGGAGCGGGAGGTCGTGGGTTCGTAAAAAATGGTACTGTTATAGCGCTTGGCACTCAGCATATAAGGGTAGTTACAGGATTGGTTGGCCCGGTGTCAGGATAATGTGACTGGGTGTGGTATGCCACATGTCTACGGCGTGATACTGCAGTGTGGCAGCACTATATCTGTCTCAGGTAGACATCGTCTCCAAATGACTGATACAGTCAGTGCTATCTCAAATGTGTCTCTGTAAAACATAAAATGTCGTGGCTAGACCAATGATCAGATATGAAGTCTTAACTTTTTTCCGAGTAGGGGAAGGGGGGGGGGGGGTTACTTCTTACAGTATGATGCACAAAGCTTATTGTCCCCCAGGGGTACTGTCAGCAACACGGGGCTCGCGGCCAGGGTTAGCTTCTGCGTTACTGGACAAAAAAGCATTAAACATAAGTACTTGAAATTTGGGATTCGGTTATTAAAAATCCGTCCAAAAATGTACTAAACAATCAAGAGCTTACTTTGAAACGCGCCAATAAGTCAGATCGTGACCTAGATGCCATAGGTAGAAAAGAAAGATCGAAAGAAATGTGGCGATCAATGAAAGATACAGACATTGGCTATGCATTTTTCTAAAATCTCCGGACACTATTTAGTATCAACCACAACGGGTTCTCATGTGTGTATCAGTCCTATGACGTATATGTGAATATACACCAACAGACTGATCCGCATCTGACTATTCCCCCCCCCCCCCATTTAATGATCGGGCAAATCTGCTAACATGTTTTAGATTAAACACAGATGATCTCGAAACAAATGTAAGAGTTTAAAGCATAAAAACAGTGGAAAGAATAAGGTAAATTAAATGTTCTGCCAAATCTCAAAGGTAGACAAATAGAATAACAAATGCACTTCTAATTTCATTCTTTTATTTTCTCTTAAATATTCACACGTTCTATTTCATACACACGTCCCCTCTCTTTCTCTCTCCCTTCAACATATTATCTCCCATGTTTGTAGTGCCTCAAAAGTAACACCGCCTCAGAAGCAGTGGGTTCGATCCCCGGCCGCGACATACCAAAGTCGTAAAAAATGGCATAGCTCCCTTGTTTGGCGTCCAGCATATAAGGGTAGTTGCAGGACTGGTTGGCCCATAGTTAAGATAATGTGACTGGGTGTGGTATCATGCCACATGTCTATGGCGCGATACTGCAGTGTGGCAGCACTATATCTGTCTCAAGAAGACATCGCCTCCAAATGAATGAAATACTGTTGGGAGACGTTAAACCCAACAAACAAACAAAAAACAACAACATGACAGCCATTTAAGTTTATGCATTCCAATTATCAAGTCTTGGACTAGAATTTGTATATGAAAAATCTGATTTTTGTGGCATAGCCTTGTCTTGTCTTTCTAAGTACTGTAATCAATTGTAAAAATATCAGAGTGAAGATTATTATACAACCGTCATATAAAAATCACAAACAATGCCAGAGTTCACATTAGAGAGACGAATGCCCTTGTTAACGACGCGACGCGGTTTGACGTGACATGCGTGATGCAACACTGAGGAAGAGCACTACAGATATACCAAATATCTGCTAGAAACTCAGCCATTAAAGATATACCAGATATCTGCTAGAAACTCAGCCATTAAAGATATACCAGATATCTGCTAGAAACTCAGCCATTAAAGATATACCAGATACCTGCTCGAAACTCAGCCATTAAAGATATACCAGATATCTGCTAGAAACTCAGCCATTAAAGATATACCAGATATCTGCTCGAAACTCAGCCGTTAAAGATATACCAGATATCTGCTCGAAACTCAGCCATTAAAGATATACCAGATATCGGCTCGAAACTCAGCCGTTAAAGATATACATTTGTACCAGATATCTGCTCGAAACTCAGCCATTAAAGATATACCAGGTATTTGCTCGAAACTCAGCCATAAATGATATACCAGATATCTGCTAGAAACTCAGCCATTAAAGATATACCAGATATCTGCTCGAAACTCAGCCGTTAAAGATATACCAGATATCTGCTAGAAACTCAGCCATTAAAGATATACCAGATATCTGCTAGAAACTCAGCCATTAAAGATATACCAGATATCTGCTAGAAACTCAGCCATTAAAGATATACCAGATATCTGCTCGAAACTCAGCCGTTAAAGATATACCAGGTATCTGCTCGAAACTCAGCCATTAAAGATATACCAGGTATCTGCTCGAAACTCAGCCATTAAAGATATACCTGATATCTGCTAGAAACTCGGCCATTAAAGATTGCATATCAGAGTAATTTTAATTCTTAAAATATTATAGGCTGGAATGAATTTTTGAGGATTTCGTATCCATAACCATTTTCATCTATAAATTTGAAACAAGCGAGGCTTAAAGACGATCCGAGAGTTTTTTTTTTTTTCTTTTTTTCAAAACATTCAGAATTTCCTGATTCTTTGTATGTTGATAGTATATAATCTGATTTATTAAAATATGAAATAAAAACAGGGAGTCACTAGCCTTAGAAAAAAATATGAGTGATTTATTATTTTTACCCTGTATAGCATTAGATTGAGATGAAATTTCACCTATGAAAATCTTTTTTTTCTTCAAATTAATTACAATTTATTAGTAAATGTTATTGGTGAACATCAAATTTAATAAAACAAAATTTTTTCTTAAATGTGGCTAAAACCTTCATTTTGAAAAAAAAAGAACAAACCAACAGTATTTGTTTAAGATTTTATAGTCTCTTATGTTCAAATATTCAGATTTTTTCCCCATTGATTTTGGTATTAATCTAAAAGAGAAAAGCTTAAAACCGATAGGTCAGCAGGCTCATTCTTTAGGAAAATATATCTTAAATTCATAGGTGGGAAACTTAACTTAGGAGAAGATAAGTATTTATTTATATAAATACTTATAGGCATGTAGACTACCGAATCACGTGTACATTTCACACAGGAATAAAACGTGCATGCGCTACAGATTCCGTTGTTTTTTAATCGTTTTAAAGTGAGTTACAACAATAGTCGTGATAAAATGTACAGTGCAGTAGAAAATTACGGCACTTTTTATCCTAACATCGGTTCAAATTTTGCAGTTCGTCACAGTACTGAAAACTGTCTAGTTGAAATATAACAAGCAACCCTTTTTCGATTTTAACTTTTCCATCACTATTTTTTTATTTAATTTGCATAACCGGTAATATTGTAAAATGTACTCCCTTGTGATAATATAAACTGTCGCGATCGTCTTTAAGTGTAGATCAATAATTCATGTTTTCAAATATATGTTAACTATCAAACTCCGCCGCAGTAGTTACCTCCCCTTACAATTGTATATAACTCATCCGAAGTAGTTACCTCCCCTTACAGTTGTAGATAACCACTGCCACCACAAGTAAAAATTAACAGATTTTAGCTAAAAAAAAAATTCTCCAAAAATTTTAATTTTACTGCGAGTGTCATTTCCTAAGTAGGTTTTTTTTGATAAACATCAAATATCGCCTCGTGTTAAAAAAAAAAAAATTAAACAAATATTTTGTTGTTGTGACAGCAGACGGAGACGCCATTTTGTTAGTTTACCATCATCACGTGACATTTGTGACGGCAGTGATTTTTTGTTGTTGTTTTTTTCAACCATTCCTTGCACGTATTTTTAATAACGTAACCAACATACTTATATAAAAGGATATATGTAAAAATTTTTTTGAGTCATTTTTTTTTTAAAAAAATTTCCACTTCATTCATGTTAAAGTAGGCATACTTATTCAACAAATATTTTAGAGCGTGAGATAACCATTTAAAAAGATCTACATTTGGCATTTAAATACAAGATTACAGACCTTACTCACACCATTCTGTTATACTCAGCGATTCAAGAGGCTCGATGACGAAACATCGTTTTGAGCGTGCGCATTTTGGAGCAGGGGGTCGCGGGCTCAATTCCCGCCGCGACAAATAATTGTCTGGAACATCCAGCATGTCGCTCAGCATAAATATTAGTTACAGGACCGGGTTGGCTTTGCGTTAAAATAATGTGACTGGGTGTGGTATCATGCCAAATATCTTCGAAGTAATACTACAGTGTGACAACAATATATCTGTCATAAATAGTCATAGTTTCAAAACAGCAAACATTTAAAGAGATGAAGACCTTGGTCTCAATTTGAAATTCCATAAAGCAACATCACTTGCTGGATATTTTTGCCTCAGTAAATTTTAGGTCAAAGAATATTTCACTCAAAGTCGCACCTTTTGGAATGCCGATATTTTCAAACCGTACCATTTTCCCTATTAAGCGACATATTTTAATTAAGGAACTGCCACTAGTTTTTCTTTCCACGTATTTTCCCTTCATTTTCGGCACTCTAATTACTTTATATAAGCTGATTTAAAATAAAGTGTTAGGTACGTCTGAAGCAAAACCTATTGTCAAAATAATCTTAATGATATTCTCAAATCAGCTTATTTCAGACAAAACTACCATTAATGATAATCCTCTTATACTTTAATTATTCATCAACGTTCATACGAAGCGTATGAGAGCGCAAAACAACGTCTCACAGTTAATCATGTCTTAATTAGGAGACGTTAAGGACGAGCGCAAGTGGAAATTCATTTCAAGGTTATTTCCTTTATTAGAAGGGAAATTTTATGTTTTATTAAGTCTACTTTACTTCAAGGTATTATAGTAAAAAGAAAAGAGATTCGTTAAGGGTGAGGGAAGTGGGGGCCTCCGTGGCCAAGAGGGTAAAGTCGCTGACTTTAGCACTCACTCAGCCCCTCACCGCGTGGGTTCGAATCCCGGCAGGGCCATTCGGATTTTCAAGTGAGGAAGCCTTGCAGTAGGTCGGTAGTTCTACCCGGATGCCTCCGTGCATTCGGGGTCTTCCTCCACCTGTAATTAGCTGGACGTCGCTGTATGACTGAAATACTGTCGAAGCGACGGTAAACTCAGATAGTCAAGTCTAGTCAGATTCGTAAAGATAAGTCCTAAACCAGAAATATTAGGTATTGTTAAATATGCACGTGACCATGTTTTCAAATTGTTTGCTACTAATGGGTAAAATTTAAATGTAATTTTCCTCTATTAACAAGGCTTCAAAACCCGTTCACAGTGGACAGATGATATAAAAGTATTTATTTGTCTCTCACATTGGATTCTACAGCTGATATTTGTACACATTATTTAAAGAGGATAGTAATTCAGATAAAACTCGTATTGCCATGTTAATACACGCGTTATATTTTTATTGATACCTCCCACAACCTGAAGCTTGATATTTTAATTGAAATTTTAAATGTATAAATTTACGAAATCCTGAAATACTGTAACACTAATGGATGTTTAAATTTATACCAGGTCACAGACATTTAGAAACAGATGAATTTCGGTTTTCATTCCTTGCGCAGAGTATCTAGGTGTGGCATACTTTTTAAAGCTAGGAATTGTCTGTCAATGATAACTCCTACTTTGGAAAGTCTAAAACCTGGCAACAACTTATAGTGGAAAAAGGATGACCCATTGTTGGTGGGCACGGAAAGCACCTTATTACAAACAATTCTTAAGACGCATTTCTGACTTAAAGGGTTTGTGCTACCTAATTTGAACAAACAAATAAAAAGTCAAAGAAGCGACTTGGCTGCGGTATATATATGTACCATTGACTCCTAAAGATTCCAACATAAGTATACATGTATCTAATTTCAATTTTAACGACTATGTGAAAGGTTTAAAAGCGGTTTCCGCAAGGGAGTTTAAATGTTTGCAATAAATTAGTTTTCGTTGCGGGGTTTTCTCGAACGCACTAGAATCTATACGATTTTTTCAGACCCATGACACTTTTTTTCTTCCAGAAAAAACAAACAAACAAAAACAACAAAAAACATGTTGTTGTGGGGGGGGGGGGGGGATCTAGGAGTTGTCATGTTGTCATTATGTGTCTTATTCCTCGTTTATCCCACCTTCCTCACTTATGATGCGCTTATACGCAAAATCCCTTATTTGAAAACCCTGACGAGTTCAATGCGCGCTGCTTTGATTATAAAACAGTGAACATCGGATATCCAACAAATGACAAAACCTTTCGCAGGACTCTCGTTCAATTGTGACAAATAAAGTAACACAATCTCTTGAGTTGATTATTGTTTTTCTTTTCTTCTAAAATGACGGCCAGTAGCACATAGTTTACAATATGATGTCACTAGTGGACATGTGATCAGAACACAAAATAAAAAAATAACAACAAGAAAATACACTGGTTATAAAACATTAAAACTATCAAGCGGAAATTTAAATCTTTTATAAGCGGTGAAAGGAAGCAGATATAAATGTTTATAAAATCTTGCTTTATATGAACATATCTTATTAGTCGTCAAAATTAAAGATGAAATGTTTTAATAACATAAAAACAATAATCTTTCTTCCTTCCTCAAATCATACATTTTATATGGTTTATCCTCTTAAAGAGATTAGCAATTCCAGATAAATAACTTATATTGGTAATTCTCAAAGACATGCACTCTCTAGTCTTAAATTTCTTAATCACAATAGTCATGTCAACTGCCACATTCAATCGCACTTTGAATATATACTTTTCTTCTTCATTAAATCCGAGGAATACGGTGGTAATGACTTGCAGAAGAAGGCAACTCTCGCGCACTTTTTCCGAGTCATTTTGACGAAAACGAAGTCGTGTTACTAGAACCTTGATATCCGTTATTTTGCTGATGAATAGAAACATTATACAAAAAGATTACTATATATAACATACAAATAAAAAACATAAATAAGCAGCTATAGAAACTTGATACATGTACCATATCCCAAATAAACCACTTAAGACAGCACAGGAAAACGTTCCTGATTCTGATGAATCTAAAATTTTAAGGTTTTTTAAAATGAAAAAGTGTTTGGATATTGTCATTCTTGGAACACTCTAACCATAAAGTTGCGCTTTTGTTTGAGTAAAGAATAAGGTAACTTTGAGTCTCCCTGAAACAATCTAGTGAAAACTATTTCTATCTTGAATTGGAAATAAACATCGACAACCATCTTTTCTTTGGTGACTTTTCTTTCTTTACTTTAGTTTTAATTTACATTTTAATAACAAATCGCATAAACGGTACACTTATGTTATATTTCTTTTTCTTAATACTTGCAACTTAAAACACTGTTAACAAACGCGCTTATTTGTAAAGAGTGCATTAAAATAAAATATATATTCAACCTAAACTCACCAATATGACAGTCGAAGCATTTGAATTCTAACAACCCAGTTCCTTTACATAAAAAGGTTTCAGGACAAAAATAACCTCTTGGTATCAAAGTTCTATGACTTCTCCAATTAGTTCGCTGATTGGTAGATATCTGTCTGATGAAATAAGTGTCTAGTTCCTCGGAACATTAATCTATGGGATGTAATTTATCAACATGAATGGTTTCACTAATTTCTCCTGGCTCGATACCGATGTTTCCATACACTGATTTTTAATCAGTTTATATTTCGTGGGTGATTTGGGGGAGTTTTTCATAGCTTAAATTTGGTATATAAAATGGTTTTATTAAACGTTCTTTCTTTATCTGGTATCTAGTGATAGAAAATTGAGATTGATATAGGCGTCTGGCAAGCTTGGACTGAGGTAGCGTTTGTCCTCAGCATCAATTTTCATTTTAAACGGCATCCATAAACCTAATTTGAATTTAGTACGGCTGGAAACTTATTAACCTCTAAGAAAAAAATCTTAAGATAGAAAATATCCGTGGTAGATCAGACTAGTTTGCTAAATTTTTTTTTATCACACACACACACTTCTTTTTCATCAAAATAAGTTGAGTCGCTTCTCTGAGGTCACATTTAACGTACTACTATTGAGTTTTCCTAAAAATAAACTGTTTACTATATTTTAATTTACTACTCCAGAGTAATTTAATATTCGAAAAAGTATAACGACACTCCTATCTTTTGTTTATTTGATTTATGTTATTGTGTTGACGTTATTATATCAGACGAATGACCTAGGAACTAGATACATTTGGATCTAACGGAATCAATTCTGTTCTTTAAGACGGTACCAAGGGGGTAAGGGAATATGGGGCGCTAATATATCAGTCACCAGTGAAAACCTTAAACTCCTTTAGACAAAGCTTTAATACATTTCGAAGGTGGGGGGGGGGGCGCTTTTTTCTAAACGCTTGCATATATTGATCTAATATTTGGTATGTGAGTCTACTACAATTAGTTACAGATCAAGTTTTCGAGTTTCGTTCCGGTCCACTAATTATTATTGACGAAATTACGGCCCTTTGACTTAGAAAGTTCTTTAAAATAGCAGTTTTCCGGACTTTTTGATATTTATTGTCGTTTTGACTTTCATTAAAAGTATTGATCAAATAATTAACTTGTTTGCAGCGTGAAGAGGGGCAGGGGTTCTTAGTTTTCTGTTTGCCGGTAGGGGACTTAGTATTGCCTAAACAATACTTTCAGAATGCTTGTTTCATTCTAAGTTATTTAAAGATGTGTATTTTATATTTTCACAAAATGATAATACCAAATAATATAAAAACACGCGAAAATTGGAGAGTGCTTTTATTCAACGTTTGAATGAAAAAATAAATGTTAATTTTGGAGGGTTTTTTTTCGGTGTATTATCAACATTTGTTAATTGTTAAAGAAGTAGATAAGCACTGGCACTAGAACCGCAAATGCCAATTTCATTGGAATGTTGATTACATTTTTTTTGTTACTCTGCACTATATTTTGAACATGGTAAGGAACGGAATCTGACTTGATTATGGAGGTCGTATTTCTGCACAGATGAATGCTACCATTTTATTTTATGCACGGTTTGATCAGTCTGATAATAAGTTAACACGTGGAATAACGAATCACTGTCATAAGACACCCTTAACGACGTCATGACACCAATCTGTCGATGTCTATTTCACGTCATTCAATCAGATCGCTTGATTCAAAATCTTCAATTACAGCAACAACATTCGCCCTCAAAAACCGGTTGTTGATAGTGGAGCAGACTTATGAAGATATACAAATTGTTGATATTTTGCATTATTACATCGTTAAGGTTGCCTTTTAAAAATGACTCGATATAGCATGTGTTAATTGGATATCAGATTGATCGAACCGTGTATAGAATATGATGGTAGCATGCATGTATACAAAGTTATGACGTTTGTAATCAAGTGATGTCAGAATCCATTCCTTACCATGTTCTAATAAACAGTACCGGAGAAAAAAAGTCGCATATGTATATTATTGATAATCAAAATTACACTGAAATTTGAAATTCTGCGGTTCTAGTGCCAGTGTTGATAAGGGCTAGATCTTTGCACTCCATCCATTTTGAAAAGCTAATATGTCGTTCATACACACATGGAATATGCAACTTACAATTAAGCAGATAGAAATTAATAATTAAGTCGTAAAAATAACATAATAAGAATAAGAATATATGTATATAATTTTTTTACGTTTTACGTTTAAAGTGTTAACAGATATATTGACCTACAGCCTTTCAATTGGCTACACTTAGATTATAGATAGTCAATGACCTGGTTTACACAAACTAATACTATTTGTGAGCAATTGACCTTCCCATGGATGGGGACAGCGGAGGTTAAGTCTTCACCGCTAAAGGAAGAAAGAATCATTCAAATCATAATCATTGTCCTAAAGCAAACACATGTCGTCAAAGATATAACTTAAAGTATATAATAAACGAGGGAAATAGTATAGTTAGATACACTTTTATAAACTGATTTACCCCCCTCTTCGAAATGTATTATAGATTTGTTAACAGTAGTTGAAGGTTTTCACTGGTGACATACAATAGCGCTCCTGTGATTTATAGTCCAGCAAAACAAATATTCTCTCATTCCCTTGGTATCGTCTTAAAGAACAGAATTGATTCTGTTAGATCCAAATGTATCTAGTTACTAGGGGAACTTTTTCTTTTACAAATGAGCGTGTTTTATAACAGTATTTTAAGTTGCAAGTAATAAGAATGAGATGAGAAATATTACATAAAATGTACTGTCTTAGCAATTCATTAAAAAATGTAAATCAAAATTAAAGTAAAGAAAAAAGTCACCAAAGAATAGATGGTTGTCATGTATATTTCCAATTCTATTGTGTTTCATGTTACTCTTTGTAGCATCCCTATTCATCAGCAAAATTTCGGATATCATGGTTCTATTAACACGGTCTCGTTTTCGTCAAATGACTTACAGAAATGTGTGAGAGTTACGTTTCTTCTGCAAGTCAATACCACCGGAATCCTCGGATTTAATGAAGAAAATGGAGAATATATTCAAACTGTGATTGAATGTGGCAGTTGAAATTACTATTGTGATTAAGAAATTTAAAACTCGATAGTGCATGTCTTCAAGCATTACCAATCTAAGTTAATTAACGGAAATCACGTGCTTTGATCTCTTTAAGAGGCTGAAGCAGATAAAATGTATGATTTGAGGAAGGAAGAAAAATGATTGATTTTTATGTTTTCAAAACATATCTTCTTAAACCTTTGGCGACTAATAAGACATGTTCATGTAACACAAGTTTTTATAAACATTTATAATTGTTTCCTTTCACCGCTTATAAAACATTTAGATTATTGCTTCCGCTTGACAGTTTTGTGATTTTACAACCAGTGTATTTTCTTGTTGTTGTTGTTTTATTTTGTGTTCTAATCAAACGTCTACTAGTGACATCTCAAGTACTGCCAGCACCATACACACGTGAACTGTTCCCGACGTTTGATCTAACCAAGCTGCGAGTAGCTCTGTCGTATCCGAAACTATTCCAGAGCATGATTATATTGTAAACGATATGCTGCTGACCGTAAGTTTAGAAGAAATGAAAAACAACTATCAAACCAGAAGAGTTTGTTATTTTATAAGTCACAATTGAACGAGAGTCCTGTGAAATGTTTTGTCATTTGGAGGTGGATATCTGATCTTAAGTGTTTTATAATCAAAGCACTGCGAATTTAACACGTCGGGGTTTTCAAAATGAGCGCATCACAAATGAGGAAGGAGGAAAAACGAGGAATAAGATATATAATGACAACTCCTAGAATGTCAAAATATCTTTATTTCAGTTTCATTAATAATTCGTCCATTGAAAGCCAGAAGGGGCTATCAGCCTTCTTTTTACATATGCTGATAGCCCCTTCTGGCTTTCAATGGACGAATTGTCAGTGATTCGTAGACTGATGGAACCGTGACATAAACAAACAAAAAACCTCCAAAATTGACATTTAATTTAATATTTTCATTCACACGTTGAATGAAAACACTCTCCAATTTACGCGTGTTTTTATATTATTAGGTATAACCATTTTGTGGAAATATATGATACACATGTTTAAAAATCAATTGGTTTAAGTGAAGGAACTATGCAGTGGATAGGATGACATAAATCATTAAAAAACAAAGCAATGGTGAAATACCATTACAGCAAAAACACTTTTGCTACAATTCACAAAATATAGTCGTATTATCACTTGCGCATAACGTAAATTACGTCGAATATACGAACTTTCTGTAAATTTCCGACTTTTTATGAAGGTTTTCATGTTTTAACTATGATTCAGATAACCATGTAGTTTATCATTCAAAAACGGAGAAAAAAACACACAACATTTTGATCTACATGTTCCCATAATACGAAAATTTACACACAGACAGACGTCTCATACACCGTCACATTTAGACCATTTCAGAAATGTAAGGATGTAGACATTGTTTACAAATACATTTCTTAATTAGCATGTACACGTATGATATAGAAAACAATGAAGCGTATTACAAGTAGATGTTTACTTTTGTTTATCAAACACTTCGAAATTTGGGGGAAAAAAGAAAATAAATGATCCTCTCAATACAACTATCATAATTAGCGTTCGATTAATACGACTGACAAAATGGCACTGAAATGCATAATTTATAGAGCAGAATTTTAAATCTAATTTTAAAATCTCATTAACCATTTATAATATAATTATTTGCTGTCTCAGAGGCAGTTCTTCTCAACACAGTTTCATATAGAGACTGTCTTTGTAATAGCCATAGAAATTAAGAATTTCCTTTTTAAAACAACTTTCTAACCTTTTGATATCATTCCCAGGGCCAATCAGTCCTGGAACTACCTTTCATGCTGAGCACCAAGCAAGGGAGCTATAACAGTACCATTTTATGAATTTGGTTTGTTTCGGCCGGGGATAAAACCGCGCTCTCCCGATTCCAGGGAGGTCGCTCTAACCACTCGGCCACCGCGGCAATTTGTTATAACTGCTGATGGTGATGATTTGCTCGAGATGATTACTAGTATATTAATTTATAATTTTAACTGTATAGAAAAAAAATAATGCTACATGTGCTATGTTTTTGATAAAAAAATATTATTATCAAATCATTTGTTTGTTTGTTAGTTTGTTTGATGGGTTTAACGTCTCACCGACAGTATTTCAGTCATTTGGAGACGATGTCTACTTGAGACAGATATAGTGCTGCCACACTGCAGTATCACGCCGTAGACATGTGGCATGATACCACACCCAGTCACATTATTCTGACACCGGGCCAACAAGTCCTGCAACTACCCTTATATGCTGAGCGCCAAGCAAGGGAGCTATAACAGTACCATTTTTACGACTTTGGTATGTCGCGGCCGGGGATCAAACCCACAACCTCCCGCTCCCGAGGCGGACGCTCTAACCACTCGGCCACCGGAGACGGTATTATCAATTCATATAAGATTAGATATTGTTATAATCACATAGCCAATTTTGTCTACGAGTTAAGATATTAGCACCCTAATAGCCATATTCCTTATCTTGCTAATGAATGATAATATTTCTATGAAACTTTGACACTTTGAAGACATTCATGAATGAAAATATTTCACCAATATTTTTTCAACTTTTTAAGTACTGGTTAAAATTAACATCTTCAGATAACATTTTGTTAAAAACATTATATAATATAGCCGTTGAAGTTAGCAGTAAAGGATATAAAAACTGGGTAACTAACGTAAAAAGACTTCTTAACCCTTTCCCTCATAGAGGATACCATGAAAAGACCTATGCGAACAGCATAAAACCAGATCAGCCTGCGAGTAACTCGCAGGCTGATCAGGTTTTATGCTGTTCGCTGCTCCTCAGTGGTCTGGTAATGAAGATTTTACAATTAAATTTGGTAAGGTTTGAGTTTGGCTTTCTGCAGATCAGGCTTAATGTGGTACCTACTGAGTGCGTCAAAATGAGTCTATATGAGGGAAAGGGTTAATGAATATGGATTATCTTATGCTTGGTATAATCCATATAGTTTATGTCATAATCAGTTTATTTCTTTGTTTAATCAAAGAATTACAAATAGTTGTTTTTTTTAATTGCTATCGTGATGTAGAAGGTAGTAAGGTCTTGGATTCTTTATATAGACACATAAAAATTTATTTTTGAATTGGAAACATACTTCTGTAATATCTTTTCTAGAAATATAAGGGTAGCAATAACTACACATAGAGTTTCATCTCACATGTTAAAAATTGAATTGGTAGATATAGGAGAGATAGAGTGGAGAGAGCTGAAAGGAAGTGTGTGTATTGTAACTTAATGATTTAGAAGACGAGTATCATTTTGTATTAAAGTGTACATTATATAGTGACTTGAGATTAAAATATATAAAAAAAAAAAATATTTTTTTAAAGCCTTTTTTGACTATTTCTTTTTTTGTGGTAATAAAAATTAAGTAAATGATGCTAGGAAAGTTCATTGAATTGGCATTTAAAAGAAGAAAATCATTTATTTTCTCATGAATTTTAACAGTAACCATTTTTGATGGAAATGTTTTTTTATTAGTATAGTAAATCCATCCTATTGCAGTATTCTGTTTTGTATTAGAGTGTGAAAGAGTTTATTAAATGCATGATAGAACTTGTCATGTGTATGATTCAGGTGTGTGCAAATGAGTGAGGAAGAGATGGAGAAAATGAGTGAGTAGGTGAGTGAGTGACTGTGTTAGAGTGAATGAATTCTGTTATGAGCTTTAACGTTTGTCACGTGGTATATATTGCATAATTATAATGGTTGACGATATACTTATTGTATAAGTCAAAAATGGTAATAAACTGATAAACTGAGCATTTTCAACTTCTATCTAATTAGGGGAAGAAAATCTGTATTTATGTTAACATTGAGTCTATGGGAATTCTGTGAATATGAAAAAAATAATTTTATTTATGTGAAAATCAAGGTAGAAAGATGCATTATATGATTCTGTTTCAAATTTCATGAGAAAATCTAAACTTTAATGTAAAAAAATGGACAGAGTCACTTTTTATTATTTAGTTTTCTGGGGAGGTAACTCATGACAACGAAATTATCAAGGGGAGGTAATAAAAGAACCCTGTCACATGTCATAACATGTCAATTTGCCCATAAGATTTCCACTGTTTGACATTTATAAGCTTATATTGTAAAGCTATGTGCATGGCTTTGATGGCTATTAGGGTTCTTAAACCTTAAGGCAGGAAAATAATATTTTTGTATCTCACACATGTGTGATATCAACAAATAAAACCACGCGTCGTAAGACGAATGTATCCTTACGCACATTTTTAAATACAAATATGACTGACGTATTTCCTGTCAAAAATACTGTAGGTTTCAGTAAATTCTTCTCTTGTTGTTACTGAAAGACTATTATGCTCTGTTTACATGCTAAGAAAAACGAAAAAAAGTAAACGCTTTAACGGAACTACTCTTTACATACTTCAAATGTGCAATAGGTGAAAACTGGTCATGGATTTACCCAATATAATAAAAAACAGACATGCACAGATAACAGGCGTTTTGGGATTATGAGATAAGTAAAAATCTTTAACTCGTTTTGTTTGTTTGTTTGGTTTTTGTTATATATATCATGAGGCTCGCAAACTATGGAGTCATATAACGAGTTTCATTTATTTTCAAATAAATAATCGTGTAAGATCCATAAAATATCTATATTACTGAATCATTGAATGACTCTTTGCGTTTTATGAGTATTACTCCGCTTTCGTATAAGACACTGCTTCGGCCACTGTACACTTGTATTATGTATATGACTGTATTTTGCTTCTATATTGTAATTACCTAAAATTGATTTTCGGATATGTATTCATTTGCAAACTAAGCATATATGCGCTTGTTAAGTTGATAACGCCATCCGCATTGAATCAAGACACGCTTATTACATTCGTCCCAATATCAATGGAAAAAGACGCAAACCGGAAATAAAATAATACGCATGAGCAGTGATAAGATGTTAACCCTATAACAGACTGGCTTTCTAATGCTTGTTGTTGTAGGTATTATTTTGAGTATTATAAATCTAGCTTGATTACAGTATTAGCGTTCTTTTTGGCTACATCAATAAATAATATATATAACATATATATAAAAAAATATGAGACGGACGAAAAGACTGACAAATGGTACTAATATTACAATTATATCTCAAAGATTTGATTTTAAAGACATGCTTCATTATGTATGTTAGTGTATATTTAAACAAAATCGACTCTACGAGTCCAACTGCAACATATTTCTGTTTCCTCAGTTTTTCAATGACTGCGTTATTTGCAACAGTGACTCATAAGAAAAAACAAACTACCTCATCATGGCATTAACTAAGATAACCATCATAGTAAAATCATCAAGGTTAGATAATCACCATGGTAAGATAATCACAATGGTAAAACCATCATGGTAAGATAATAATCACTTTGTCTATAAGATATCCATCATGACAAGATAATCATCATGGTAAAACCATCATGGTTAGATGATCATCACTGTAAGATATCCATCATGGTAAGATAATCATCATGGTGAGATATTTATCAGGGTAGGATGTTCATCATGGTAAGATAATCATCATAGTATCTTCTTGGAGACTTTTTATCAGCATACCTGGCCTTTCTCGTTTTACTCTCCTTGTCATGAAATAATTTGATAAGATTTCATGACACACAATGAAAGTACGGTAGAACGGCTTTGACATGCTTTTTCTTTAGCACAATGTTTGGATTTGTTTATAATAATTACGCTTGATATGTCAAAGTTTACATAAGTTTAATTGTTACATTTTAAAATACCTATCCAAATCTTATTTAGAAACGGTAAAAAACCCTAATTAGGAAGAGTGTTATGGTGGATTAAAGTATTCTAGTTATTCTATTTTAATATGTTTTCCATGAGAATTTACACTTCAACTTAATTTGAACTCAATTTTTATTACTGTATCAGGAAGACAATTATCCAGTTGTTATCACCCGAATCATCTGGAATCTTTAAAAGTAATTTGTAGAAATGATGCAAAACATTCTCAAACAATTAATAATGTAATGTTCAAGGCACTGCGGGTAATTTTACAAGTGAGTACTGAAACTTTAAAACCAACTGGCTGTCATGATAAAGTGCGAACATTCGCTAAGGTCTTCTCTTGTTTCAAATGAATTAAATGATTTCAGTACTCTATAAATACGGATGCTTGCTTCTACGCGTCATTAGTATAACCTACAGCTGTTCTTATTATTAGTGTGAAATCTACCTTTTGAGTTAATCAAAAAACATTATGTTATCAAACATTGTGTTATCGGTTGCCTCTATTTAAATTTACAATCAAATAGAACCAACAAACGTTTCTTGAAATTCCGGTTATATATACAAGACTGCATGAAATCCTTATTTTAGCATTCAATAGACCATTTCACCAGAGGATCGGCAATATCCAAAATAATTCGCTGATTTAAACTGACCAATCATTGACTGGGGAAAAACTCAAATGTATGTTTATTTCCCATTCAACAACGCGTGAAACTGTACATCATCTTTGGGAAGTGCTCGTTGATTAACGTAGGTTTACGTCTAATTTCGGAGTGAAATGGTCTATTTTCAGTTAATGTCATTTGTACGTCGACTTTTATCATAAGGAAATCGGTGGAGACAGAATGAACTTAGATTAAGTATCGCTTTCCAATGTGATCTGGCTGAAATTGAAAGCTGGATTGCTTTTTTTTTCTGTTAAAAATATATGAATAAAATGATGTCATAATCTCTTAAGGGTTTATTACGGAGATTTATTTTGTGAAGCAGCTATTTGTCATAAATGCTAAAAAAATAAATAATATTTACGTTACTGTCGTCATGACATCTTTGCATAAAGCAATGGCTGGACTAGAGGTGCTACTAACCAGATGTAATGTCCAATAAAATTAAAATTATGTGCACACAAAGCCTACAAAAACATCTGTCAAAGACCTATTCAACAGATGGGTGTGTCAAAAAGTTCGATCATGAAGATATTTTCGACAGATCATGGTTGAGTGTTTAAAAATGAAAATGCGGTACAATTTAATTATCATTTCCTTTCATTTCTTCCTATAGTCTTCACCAACAGAAACGCATTTCTGTAATCGAGATATCAATTCAATTGTAGATTTGTTTCACTTTCTTAAACACGGAGTCTTTGTTAAACCTTCCTGTGACATTTTGAGCTCTGGCACAATAATCTGAATCACTATACCTTTCTAACTAAAAATAATATTGCATACAGCAATACCCCTTTCTTTGGCAATGTTTGTTTGCTGTCTATTCTCCTTTGTGGCTCAGAGAAGTAGCCACAAGTTTTATCTATTGTCATAAGCTCATTTATTCGCCGATCGTCTGCGTTTTCGTACTTTTGAAACATTTTCGTCACGCACTTGAGTCAAATGGTCTTTTGTTCTGGTTTCAATAGGTGTGGCACCCAGTGTGCACAATTGAATTACTTTTCAGAATTTTATACACCCTTTCCGTCGAAATACCTACTCTGCTAGCTAACTCATGTAGATTAAATATGTTCTTCCTGCTGTATCAAGTTTTTTGTAGCAGCAACATTTGCAAGATTGTTAGAGGAGCTCGGCATTCCAGTTAAAAGTATTGTCTTCAAACCCCGATTTTCCACTTTCAAATAGTGCAAGCATCGGTAAACTTTGCCAAACGGTACTGACATAAATCATAAAAAATTGCAGTTCTTCATAAATCTGCTTTCAAATTTTTACATTTATAATAACAATTCGCTTGACGTTAACCAGGCAATACAAATATGTAATGAAATTATCCAAGTAAATACAAATATACGTAACACTATGTAAATTGCACTAAGCCATCAAATAAAAAATCCATGGACTTAATAATATGTAATTTCTACTTCAAATGCTATTATTTACAATAGATATTTATATTTGCTGAGCGCCAAGCAAGGGGAGCTATACCAGTACTATTTTTTACGACTATGGTATGTCGCGAACAGGGATCAAACCTCCCAAATACGGGACGGCCTTTCGGCCTTTTATCTTTAGCTTTTCTATGTTGTGATATACTGATTTATAAGATACATAAGTTGAAAACTCGATAATGATAATAATACATAAAGAGGTGCAGAAGTTAAATGCTACGGAGTTCATTCCCTTTTCGTAGTCTTCCAGTTTCCTTGTTTCCCTATCGACGTAAAGATTGAAAAGACGTTTTTTCATTCGATTTATAAAATTTATTAAACTCACTACCAGCCCATGTTTCTCGTAAAATGCAATGTGCAATGGGTAATCTATTCTCCTATTTTTGTCAAATAAAAGGCAGGCTCAATAAATATTCAATGCTGTAACAACGCGTTATTTCTAGAGGATATTATTTCAACACACTCCTAGAAACGGTTGTTTTTATGGAAATGCTGTCAAATCGCGATCAAATTAAGAGACAGCGAATCATGGTCATTTAAGGGCTTTCGTCATGTTGATACTTCGAGGCCTCTCAGCAATTTATCTTTAGTTAATATGACTTCAGATGATATCTGCCTGTATAACTGATAGGATTTGTTTGCCAATGAGGTCACGTAATCCAAAACACAGGTCGCGTGATTATTTGCGTTATCTAACTTAGAAACAATTAAGTATTTCTCGTTATTGAGAGAGTTTATATTGGTAAATACGTGTTTCATCTTGCAGATTAAGAACTCAAAATGCAATGAAGGATATTGGGAAATATGAAATTTAAAAATGAAAATACATTGTTCCATGCATAGAAGGATAGATAAATTCTAAATGTTCCGCGAACATTACTGTAATGCGATGTGCTAGAAGAAATACATAATTTTAAATGCGCTTATACATTGGGCCCACTTACAGCATTTCATATAATAATAATAAAACCAAAAAAAAAGGCCGACGGATATGTTGATTTTTTTATCAGATTCATATATTTTATTCAATGACGTAAACATATACATATTTCTTGTTACATGATTCAGATAGGTATAAATAACAAAGATTGGCAGCTTATTCATTGCCCATATCGATTTTCGCGCACCCGCGAGACTTCATCGAGACCCGGAAATGAGATTGAAAAACAAAGCGTTCATTTTGTATTTCATACGTATTTACGAAAAGTCCCAATTGATATTTGAATAAATATGGAATTGGTGATATGGTTATTTAGTTTAGTTACTTACTTTTGTTCCATTGCTTTTGACATAAATAGACGCCAGTGACGTTGATCGACCACACGACGAATCGCAAGTAAGGGAATCAATCAGTAAGCAATCATACTACATGATTGCCTTTAAAGATTTGTGTTAAGTACACAACTCGAGAAAGTTTTTCTTGTTGAAATAGAAATATTAAAATGTTATTTATAAATTGAAATCATTTAGTTTTTCACATCAAAATAGTAAGATTGAATTGTTTCTTGCAAATTGAAATAATGTAAAAAGAAATCGTGACGGACGTAAAAAACAACAAATAATGGACTGTAACCAAAGAATAGACTGTATATTGAAAGTTCGTGTTAAAAGAACATCGTTTTAACTATGTAGAAAGAGTCTCAAATTATCCATATACCGCCTCGACATCCAGTGTTAAATTAAGCGGACCCCTTTTATAAGGAAAGACAAAATTGTCCTTTGGGAAATCCAACATATACTCTCAGTTCGAAAGAAAGTTAGCACAATTAAGGTTTAAATATTTCAATATTTAGCAAACATGTCAGTTTCAATGTTCGCACACTATATCTCGTATGTATTTGTCATCGATCTAGCCTAAAATCTACCCCGTGCCACGGAGAGACTTTCAAGAGGTTTTTTTTTCATTCAATTTTGGTACAAAATATATAGGCTTTCAGAAAAAAAAAAGTCGATGAAGAAACACAGAAAACAAAGTACATGTACACACTTTCATTTGAGACTTTACATTAAATAGATAAACACCAACTTTCGAGCGGTTAGTCAGCCATAGGATCAAATGGGATGCTTAAACTAAGTTTGAACTCAACAAAACAGAAGTAAACCAGATGAATACAGAAAGTCAATTTGGATGTTGTAAATTTGCATTCTGCAAAAACACCTACATTTGAGTCAGAAAATATCAATTGCCTCCGCTTTTTGTGTCTCCAATTGTTTGATCTTTATAAACCAGATATTGAACTTGACTGGTCCGTTTCTGTCTTATGACTGCCAAAGCATTTAATTATTTTATGAACAGTTTATCGGCTTATCATTAGGAATTTAGAAGATACAAACTAGTGTTTTGTGATATAAACGTTCATTCACGTGTTCCTTTCATGATAAGGAAAAGTAACAGATGTTCGAATTGTCGATTTAAGACGAAAGCTTCTGTTTTATTCTCTCACAACGGCTTAAAGACATGATACTATTATGTAAATTGAATTAATGAATCTTTTTTTTATTTGCATTCAAAGAGGGAAACTCTAAATGAGGGTCAGTACTTTATTATGCCATATAATTCTAAACCAAAAAAAAAGAAAAGAAACGATACCATTTTGACATTGATAAAATGTAAGGCTAAAACTTTGACTTAGTACAATCACAATGACAACATTTAATATATATAAATTTTCGACATGTTTAATTATAAAGCTAGATGGCTGCTTGTTTTTCCCATTTAGATGAGCTTGATCAGTATATTAAACAATATCTTCAAATCGAAAATTAAATTGAATTTATTCAGCCACGGAGATTTTACTCTTGTCGCAATTTTCTCTTGATTATGTTTATTCAGCAGATCATTAAGCGTCTGATGTTCGGATAAAATGTCATTGATAAAAAATAAGTATGTTTGATGTTAATCTGAAAGTCTGGTAAAATATTAATGTTCCGGGGTAATTGTTTTGAAACAATGACGGCATACTAACTGAAAACAATTGTTGCTTCACCGTCAAATAAAGATAATGATGATAGCCTTAACGTTTAACTTTCAATATCAGTTTCATTCCACTGTCGTGTTGTTCAGGTACAATAACAATAAATATATTCTTAAAAATGAATTGGATGCTAACTTTACGAAATGGATAGAATCAGGTTATCGAATGCTATGATTATTGAGTAAGACTTACGCCTGTCTTTCTTATCGTAAGGTCATAAGCACAGGTTATATCATTACATTAAACAATATTGGTAGGGATGTCGATATTTCTCACATACCAAGAATGAGAATTTGATGCAAGGTTTTTTTTCTGACACTGACACAAAACTCCCATATAAATGCCGTTACCGAATAGTAATAGCTGTAGACTTTCCAAACTGTCATACCCTTACTTCCGCTGGTTCGAGTCTCAGCCTGGTATCTGGGATTTTTCATGTGGAAGAACTTGTCAGCTGACTAGCAATAAGCCGTTGGTACAAATGATGCAAATTATGTAGACAAGGTCACTCGATGCTTTTTTTACCTGTAATTAGTTGGAAACGTTCAACATTTGGCATACATGAATTGCCACGGCTACAAAACACCCAACAAAACAATAACGTATCAGTATCAATATGAATAACCCTTAATCACACGTCAGTACAAATACACATGTATGCTCTTGTGAAACAAAGTGCATCCATAACTTAAATTGTAGAGAGATAAATAAATGTCAGGATATAATACCCATGTAATTATTCAGAACAACATAAATATTGACATAGAATTTATGAAACACGATTTACTATTAATATGTACATCCTGGTAATTAAGTAAATCCAGATTTTCTTCGGGTAACATTTCAGATAAAAAGATTTGATATCCATGTGGCATTGTGAATAAAATTTGAGTTCTGTACACTTATGTTTAAAACTATTTTTGTGTAAATCCTGACGTAAAGCGATTCTCTTAAAGTGTCATTGTGTCGCGTGCTCAAGAACTGTGTTGATTCCTTGTAGGGCCACAAGACACTTAGGCCGTTAAGGTAGCTTCCATTGTTGATATTATTTTTCGTAGCTCTTGATCAAGATGGCCACGTCTCAGAAAAAAATATGATAATTTAAGGTGATGCACTGTCCCACCGGAATGACAAGTGTCTCATATTCTAGAGGAAACTGCGGATTTATGATACATTAAGTCGTGGAGAAACCAGTAAATGACAGATAATAAAACGAATCGTTCGCGAGGAAGGCATTTTAAAGTAAAAACGCATGTAACGATCTTGCTCCATCAATTCTGATTTTCTCCCGAACTATCTGACATTCACCGGGTTGCTGTACCTTGTGTTATAAAAGGTAATGTAGCTTTGTTATACATGCATGCTGCATCTTTTATGTATGCTGCATTAATTCCACGTAGTATGTCAAAGAATTCATTACTGATGCTTTAACAGTCTTATTTGGATCGCTTTGTCCACTAACTTACGGCTATACCCTCGTATGATGTCATCATATGTTCTCCAGTCAAATTACCGAAATGATAATATAGTGAAATGCTAAATTGTACTACGTTTTCAGCAGACCCTTTAATATTTAAAAAAACAAAAAAACAATTGAATTATACTTTTAGTTTTGCGAACATAATGATATTTACAAGGAAGATCATGTTATATATCTGTGTTCTTTAGGATAACGCAGATACAAGTCAACATTACATGCTTTATAAAACCAAGTTGAAATGTATTCCATCTTTATTCTAGCATTTAACGTTGCCATTTTACTATATATACTCAAAGGAAAAAGAAACGCAGGGTTGTGTCAGTTTTAAATAGGAAGTATTCGACGGTATTGCAGTTTAAATTATTTTGATATAATTTTTTTTCAAACAAAATAAATGCTTTAGAATGAGATGGAGTCTATCATATGAGGTTTATTGCAAGGTTAGGAGGTAAAAACTTGAGTCATTCTAGTTACACTGCCTTTCCTTTTTCTTTAGGTAATGTCAATAAAGGTTTAACACAGAAACAACTCTTCATAGTATCACCTTTTAACTAGATGTTTTGAAAGAACACATAACTTAAAATTGTTCTTATTTAAAAAAAATCATATATGACTGATTAACCACTGATTGATAAGATATTATTCAATAGATAAAATAAATCCAACACACGTGGATAATAATCAAAATGATTTTAAAAATGTGATTTAATGTTTAACGACAAATATGTAAGCATACCGCTGTACCTAACGTCATTTCAATAGAAGATCAGTGTGAAGAGTTCAGTCCACACACCCCCGTATTTTAATGGCATGCAATATCATTGTGAAAGCGCAAACACAGCTTTGATTGGATAATAAAACGGATACTGGATCACGGTGTAGGGATGTAATTCAACCTTGATTAAAACTGTCATTTTACTAGAGAGCAGTTGTTACGATGAACCCAAATAAATTAAAGTATGTTGTATAGGTTCTTTCGATGAAGGACATAAAACACTGGTTTGTGATCTTGACATAGATTGAATATTTAGATCATTATAAAGGTGTATAAAAAGTGTGTGTCAAATTCCAATCCATTAAGGGTACGTTTACAATCAGATATATTCCGTATTGTTTTATTAAATCGCCAAATTGCTTGATTTGTGAATGATTATCATCAATTATGACGTTTTCCATGTAGATTTTATAATATAGCAACAAAAACATGGAAGTATTCCGTTATCAGTACACGTCAGTTAAGTTTGTTAAAGTAAGCATCAAGATAAATGACCAAACTATCATTTACAAAATCCATCGTTATATCTGCCCGTAAATAACGTACTAAGGTTTACTTTTTAACGGCGGAGTAAACATAAAAAATAAAGCGCACCGTCTTTTAGTCACATGGAGAAGGTGAAACAGATTATAATATACTGCAGGCTGTCTAACTAGTCTCAGTGGGTATTAAAAGGTAGTGTCCCGATAAAACAACTATATACTGATTTTTCATTTCATTTTAGGACTACGACACACGGGTACGCAAAGAATTTATTACTCGAACGTGCACACTGTTTTGTGATTACCTGACTTTTCAGATTGTTAGAATTTTACGTTATGCCATTTTGTAAATTCGGATTTTGCTAAGTTTTATATCTATATGAGGAAATAAATTTATTTTTATTCAAAATTTGGACGAAAACCGTTAACAAATAATCAAACTATATTATTTTATTAAAGTATCGGGATAGAAATGGCAAGGAATGTGATAAATTTAAGATAACAGTACATTGCCTCTCCATTTCAAAATTAAGACACTTTTGTAAGGCTAAAACTCGCCATCGTGCAAAAAAGTGTGAACTGCTTTAGATAAAGTAAATTGGAGTTTCTTATGTTGTGCGCTGCTTTTTTCTATCCAAGAGCAGAGTTTTGTAAAAACTCGCTTTAAAGGCATTCTCATTAACACACCTTAACTGTAAACAGAAATAATGATCACCGTCAGAAAGTAATCACCATATAGTTTAAAGCAGTTACCTTCGATCTGTTATCAAACGGTATGGGGACAAATAATTAAGATTATGACACTCTAAGTGCTTTTCACGCTGAATAATGACGTTGATAAATGCATAGCTGCAGGGGTTGGAATAACTAGATATATCAAATTGTCGAGAGACAAATCAGAGCTAAAGTCTACGTTTTTCATTCTAATACGTTTATCTTTTATGACATATATATATATATATATATATATATATATATATATATATATATTCTTTTCAGTACAAATATAGTTTGATTATTTGTTAACGGTTTTCGTCCAAATTTTGAATAAAAATAAATTTGTTTTTCATTCTAATACGTTTATCTTTTATGACACATATATATATATATATATATATATATATATATATATATATATATTCTTTTCAGTAAAAAGTTAAGCTTAGAAAGATTCATTTATCTTTTCTACAGTTTACATTCGCAATGTTTTGGACAAGTTAAATGTAACGTATTTCGGAAAAATTAATTATTTAATGAGTCATGTTTAATCAATTTAAAAACTATCTAACATGTTAAGGACGTACGCTACAGTTTACATTCGCAATGTTTTGGACAAGTTAAATGTAACGTATTTCGGGTATGTAAGCTGTCACAAGGTCAGCAACTAGAAAGGTTATTTACCAGTAAAGGGCATCTACAACGTTCATCATTAGATTATATCGTTAAAACAGACGAAAATAAATCGCAAATAATTTATATAAATATGTATAACTGATTTAAAATGTTTTATTTTTTAGCATCGAACTGTGCTACTATGTTAATTTGATGACTTATGCATTTATGAAAACATATATTGAAGTTTTTTTCTGAAAAAAAATGTTTGAAAATGAACCCATTTTTGCTGTCTCTCTAAAAAGATTTTATGTGTTTTATCTGTTTCTATAAAAATAAACACCTAAGGATAATGAAACCATTTAAGCAGATAAAGCCCGCTATTATGAGTTCTATTTTCATACTTTTGATTTATTTTCAATTTTTATCGAAAAGTGTATAATTCAGCTTTTTTATATCAAAAACTGCTACCATAGAAATACCAATGTAGCATGAAATGATATCTTTTCTTTTTTACATCGATTTTCGTATTCAGCACATCATTTTACATAATGATATCAAATGAAAACAAGAACATTCTATTGAAGAAAAGAACCTTTGACAAACGCCCTAAAACAACGATCCTACCTTTTCGTCTATAAGGCAAAAAAATAGTTTCTGGTATCCAGCGAATAAAAAAGAGGTTGGTAGGTCGGGATTTATTTTTACATGAAACGAAGGGTAAAAAAGGGGATTTTTTTTAGAAATGTAAAAAGAAACTTTAGGGTCGGTCTTTTAAAAAGAGGATCGGTCGAGAAACCAGAAACGGAACTTTTTTTTCCTAATGAAGTAAATGTGGTGCTGTATGGTATTGATGATGAACTTACCGCTTAATGACAAATTTACTATGAATGTTAAGGAGAAATAAAGTAAAACAAGGTTAACACAATTCAAAACTGACAAAAGTATGAGATTTCGATTTTTATATACACATACGTAAAATTGTTTTGTTTTGTTAGTAGTCAATTTAGTGATTGCTAATAGAATGGTATTTTAATAGTCTAAAACACTAGCCTAAAACTTGTTTATCCATTTTGCCAAGATTGCAATATTTAAAGAATTGTATGACGCTGCTTTTTAGTCCCCTACCGGCATGGCCGAAGTTTGTACTTCGTCCGTCCGTCCGTCACACCCATGTTTTCCGGATTTTTTTCTAAACGCTTGCAGATATTGATCTAAGATTTTGTGTGTGAGTCTATCATCATGGGTTACAGATCAAGTTCGAGTTTCGCTCCGGTTCACTGATGTTTGACGAAATTACGGGCATTGGGCATAAAAAGATCACTTTTATATTTACTGTCGTTTTGACTTTCATCAAAAGTATTGATCATATAATTGACTTGTTTGCAGCGTGAAAAGGAGCGGGGGTTCTTAGTTTCCTGTTTGCCGGTATGATACTCAGTATTGACTTAGCAATACTTTCAGAATTCTTTGTTTATTTAAGTAATATAGTCATCATTCCAATGGAATTAATTGCATCTCGTACTACACGTGCAAATGTTTATCTCTCAGTTGCCCTGTTCGTCCAACATGTGCTTGATGTTGAATAATTCTATTGAAAAAGTATTCATCACTGTTTTTTTGTTGTTTTTTTATGGCTGCAAACATCAGCCTTTCAAATAGTAGAAACAGACGTTGTCAGTCAGAATCGTTTTCGCACATCGCATATGAATATGACAGTTGTCGTGTGTTGATCCAATAAGGATGAAAATTTGTCTATGTCACCATCACAGTGGTAGTATTGACCAAGACTCTTTTTTTTTCGCTCCAGATATGCAATATTCCAACTGGCTCATGGTATCGTTCATGCTTATTGATGCTGACATTTACGACACGTATTTTGACAGCTGATACGTTTTATGTTACTTTGGTTCCTATGCGTTTATGGCGCCATACACAATGGTCATTAGTTCGGCAGACTAAAACTGTATCATTTATATACCCCTCACAAATAACGTCAGTACATTCAAAATGTAACCGTGTTGAGTACTTGGCAGTTTACAGGATTGCCATTTTTCAAACTGTCCAATTCTTCTGATGACGATGATGAACAACCTTTTGACCGAAACTATTACAACAAGAGTGCCAGTGACGCCACAATATACGCCGCCACAAAACATAAAGCCAAAGAAGGGTCTTTTAATTATTGCTTTTAACATTTCTGTAAGCATAAGCTCATAATGAAGTCTGTAAGACCAATTAATTTATCTGAACAGAGATAGAACCCTTCCAATATGAAAGTAGGTCAAATAGCAGTATCAATATGAATCCTTTTTTCTCTCTCCGCATAACTCTTGCAAAAATCACTGTACTAGAAAATCCCTGCTTTATGCACTTTTACCTGTTTAGAAACTTGAGTTGTGTTTTCAAGAGACCATGTTTAGAAAGGCATAACTATTGCAAATATTAATGAACATCAAAATCCCTGCTTTGTGCATATCTACCCAGTATAGTAATGACATTGCCCAAGTTTTGAAAATATTAGGTCAGAAACATACAAGAAATTACACTCACAGAGCTGAAATATCAATCAGCTAAAGAGACTAAGTTTCAAGGGACAAAAATCTTGTAAAAATCAATGAACCGGAAAATCGCCACATCATGCACATCTACCCATTATAGTAATGACATAGACCAAGTTTCGGAAAAGATTCATTCAGAAATGTAGGAGGAGTTGCGTTCACAAGGCTGCAATATCAATCAGCTACAGAGACTAAGTTTCAAGGGACACAAATCTTGTGAAAATCAATGAACCGGAAAATTGCCACTTCATGCACATCTACCCATTATAGTAATGACATTGACCAAGTTTTGAAAAGATTCATTCAGAAACGTAGGAGGAGTTGCGTTCACAAGGCTGCAATATCAATCAGCTACAGAGACTAAGTTTCAAGGGACACAAATCTCGTAAAAATCAATGAACCGGAAAATTGCCACTTCATGCACATCTACCAATTATAGTAATGACATTGACCAAGTTTTGAAAAGATTCATTCAGAAACATAGGAGGAGTTGCGTTCACAAGGCTGCAATATCAATCAGCTACAGAGACCAAGTTTCAAGG
>CM037784.1:33683773-33733773 GCA_021229015.1 Solen grandis
GACAAAAATCTTGTAAAAATCAATGAACCGGAAAATCGCCACTTCATGCACATCTACCCATTATAGTAATGACATTGACCAAGTTTTGAAAAGATTCATTCAGAAACGTAGGAGGAGTTGCGTTTACAAGATATGGACGTACGGACGTACAGACGGAGAAGATGAGGCCAATAAACGACCGCCTCCGGCGGCGTATAAAAACGATATTAGCAGACATTTTTTAAGGCAACCAATATACTATCTTGTGAAAAATACACATTTATATTGTTTTATTATCCTATATTACATGTCCTTTTTTTCGTAACACGGTAAGGGCCTATAGCTGCAAGCAGCAGCCTATTGCTTAGATTTGCTAAAGCAATTAACGTAATTTATTATTTAGTATAGAATCGTGGATACATTCTGTTATATTTCAATTAATCATTCTTAGAATTTGGAACTCTGAGGATTTCAGATGAAGTGAATATGAACGAATGTGTGAGCGCGCGTGTGTGTATGTGATCATGAAAACTGTGACGATAACACGACATTGATACGACCCGCTCATTACAAACAAAAATGACGGCCATGATTTCTCACAGGAGGATGTCAGTGATAATCCTGAATGACGATCACGAACGCCAATGGATCAGCACAGGCAGGCAAACAGGTAGTGAAGTTTTTCGAACACCCATGCAATATTGAATATTACAAAATATTGTACGTTGATGACAAGTTATCTGTTATGTTTATTGAAATGGGCAGTATTAATTACGAGGCAGATGTTTGTTTGGGTATTCTTAATAAAGTGCATGGCATTGAAAGACAAATGAACAAACACATGACTAGACCGACTCTACTATAAGTCTATAGATGTTGTGGTCCGTAGCCGACGTTATAATCATATATTTGATGGGATCTCGGAGGAGAGAAATGAGAACTGTTTTTGCTACAATATCTGATTTCTTGAAAAAGTACCTAAATCTAAAACCCTGTCCAGATATCTCTAGAGCGCACTGATTGGGCCGCTGTAAGCGATTGTCGGTTAGGCCATTTAATGAGAATGTCGTTATTCCAGTGATAACAAATTGAAAGGAGTAATATCTAAAACTTAACGTGAGTCATCTACAGAGATATGCTCTGCGGCCAGAGTGTTCTCCTACTGCAGTGTGAGCATGTCAAAGTCGGCAAGCCAATTAACATGAATTCTAACACCACAGGGAACGAGTATATATCGCAGCGTAGCCGGTTCGTGAACAGTGATGAACAATATTGTTCATCATCGCCAAGTCCATCCCAAAGGACATGTGGACAAGCCGATATGTCGAGCTTCCAGACTCACACCAGACGAAAACGCCACTACGTCCGTGGGATTCCGATTCAATATGTGTTCGGTCCTCGTATCGGTACGACATTCAGAGTAATTTCATCGCACCTGAAATAAAAAAAAAAAAAATATGAGTTCATTTAACGCCAGAGGGCTAAAACGTCAAATCGAATATCCAGATTTTGTTTAAAAATTATATATTCTGTTACATCATAAAGAACATTATATACTATATACTAATTCTACAGAAATCTTCATTCTAGAATTATAAACACAAAATGTAAGATATCGGCATTTATGACATAAATTCATCGATGTTTGTGAAGATTTCATTTAAGAAAGCGTGCTGCGTCTTAGATGAACATATTGTTTTGTGTTCTACATATTAAATATATTGTGTGCCCCCATCCCCCACCATAAAAATATTTTACAGTATTTGAATAAAGAAAAGCTACAGGTAAATGCGTGTTTGATCTGGGGAAACCAAGAGACTTTCCCCCAGCAAACACTTATCTTTGTTTGTAATACTTTTGACACTGTGGAATAATCTCAGGCAAATCTAAGCAATGTACAATAATTGAAAGATTGTCTGTCCCTTTGGAAAGCTGTTCACGCAATAATAGAACAAATACGCACGGCCTTCGTTTGATATATATTCGCGGAAACAATAAACTTTTTATACTTAACAGGAGATGTCCATAGGTAATATCAACGTTAGTGAAATATGTTATTAATTACATACTTCCAATAGCTCTGTGTATGTGACTTTGATTTAAACAGATGCCCTCTTTTCCGACCAACGGGCATAAAGCTATTCGCTTCACAGTATCCCTGTCTTGTATCAAATTTACAAATCATGCCAATTCATGTGGGACAACAAATGAGAAATCTACTGATTTGGAAAAAATACTTACCAACCAGCAACGTTCCAATTCGTCTAAACTGCAAACAATTTTAAACGATTCAATTCAGCTGTCAAGTTTATTCCAGATCGCATTAATCCGGCATTTCCCTACAGAGAAAACGGTGTTTAAAAGTAAAAGAAATAATGCAAATGATAAACCATGGTTTAGTCCAAAATTTTACAGTCTAGGTAAAAAAAAAATCATTACCTTTAAAGGATCAATATAAAAAAAACGACATCGGATGACACAATTTGCAATAAGAAATTACAGGAGAACTATGACTTTGTATAGTAAAATGTATTCACACTAAACTAACTTAAGAATGTAAAAAGGATATTACATTATTTTCTTACCATTTTAAGCATATAAATAAATATACAATTGATGACCACATATTTGAAAATAGCACTGCACCTTTCCATACCAAAACTTACTTTATTGTCTTTATAACAAAACAGAACTTTCAAAATGTATTAGTTTCTCAGTTATGATAACTTTATAAATATTTATATAATAAGTTAACAAATAATATATTTTTGCCTCTATGTAATACTCAATTCTGTATCGGATATTGATAATTGTTCAAACATTTGGTTAAAAGGCTTAATCTTTCTTATTTTTTAAACAAAGGTGCTCCTGAAGATCCAAGTATCTATAGAAAAATAACATTTAGCTGTCTAAGTTGATCACATTGTAGCGCCGTTAAATGTCGCACCGCCGTTAAATGGCGCAACTCACGTTAAATGTCGCTCTGTTGCCGTTAAATGTCGCTCTCACCGTTAAATGTCGCAAAACAAGCTCACGTTAAATGTCGCACCTCTAACGTTAAATGTCGCAAAAAACGAGGTCACGTTAAATGTCGCACCATCAACGCTAAATGTCGCACTTCTTAATTTACACTCTTATATTAAATTTGTTATATTTTTTAACCCACTTTTGCGGGGTTGACTTGTTAACCCTCTCTACAGAGGGTTCAAATCCTGGTCGGGGCATTTGGATTCCACAGTCGCTGAATCAATCCATGTGTCTCTTTTGCATCTAGGGTCTTATGTATTCTTCTTCTTATTTTAAAAGCTTGACATCGTTTTTGTCTAAGTGATTAACACATCAAAATCAAACCGAAGCAACATACTTACCTCAGAACAATGAACATGTGTTGGTTTTTAGAGTTTCACTTTCATTCAGTTATTAAATATCGGTCTGTTGGCCGGGAAGTTTGGAGTCCGTCCCTTAATCGGAAGGTCGTGGATTCGATCCCCGGCCGCGTCATAACAAGGTAAATTATGGTAATTGGTGTACCCCACTTTTACTCGGCGATAAATATACAGTCAAACTGGTGTACAAGCCAGTGGACATCACACAGTATACGCCAGCGACTAACCTTAGCAGAAAACGGTTGCACCGAAAGCAGTATTACATACCATTAACAAAATCATCTCGAATCGAGAACCTAAGGTCGGAATTTGCACTACCCATCACATTTAACCGTACTGGGAATGGAAACTGTCAGTTTGCGGCGGTATCACACCAACTTCGCCAGTATGGGATATACAGATCCGAAGAAACATTGAGACATGAAGTAGTTACATTTTTGAGACAAACACCCTCACTTGGAAATATTATGCTAAGCGAAAATTGGTGGAATTCAATTCTGGTTCATCCACAATTATATTTGTCTCGCATGTCAAGAAATTATGAATATGGTGATCAAATAACGTTACAGACCATGTCCCAACTTTATAATGTACAAATCATTGTCGTTTCTACTTTAAATAGTGCTACGACTTTAATCAGTCCTGATGGCAGCTCTACCCTGTCGACCGATATCCCTATTATGATATTGGGACATTGCCCAGAGGGCGCTGGCGAGCATTATGTTGCTCTTGGATACGACAGAGAAATGCTTGAATACCTTATAGAAAGATCAACCCAGATTACATGGGAGGCTCAAGATTCAAGCCTTGCTATTGTCTCTGACACCAAAACAGAAGATATAACTGATACGAATTTATCATAGCGAAATAAACTCAAAAAAAACCACGATATTCCCAATGATACTGACGATAATGAATCGAACCAGAGCAAAGTTAGTTCTTATATCAACGAACCGAATTCGCAGATGACTGATGATAATGAATGATGTTATAACGATGGTGACTCACATGCTAACGTTAGTAGTAATCGTTTCTTTGAATTCCACATGAAACAGTTACGTAAAATGATTAATTTAAAAAGAAACCCGAAACATGCTAAGAAAAATCACCTAGAACTTCCACCGGAGATTTGGAGAATAATAATAAATATTGTATTGAAACAATATCCAATGTCGAGATATTCGCTCAAACGAGTGAATAGATTTTTTGAAGAAGTTGTAAGCAAAACACCATCACCGCGTCTATATCTCAACCCTGATCTTTTTCATGACGTGTCCGTGTCTCCTATCAGTGTTAGGAAGACTATTAGAATAGCTGGGTGTGGCAGTGGGTTAGTTCAAGCAATACGAAATTTGATAACAAATTCCTCGTGGGCAAATGCTTGGCTCTTTCTCCGGGTGGCTTCACTTTGTGGCTGGTATACCATCGAAGGAGTATGGTAAAAACGCCATCAACATTACACGGCAAAGTTTATGTTATCATTAGTTACTATGTAGTCATCATTTTGTTAATATAAAATAATAGCCATGTTTATGTTACATTAACTTGATACATGGCCATGTTTATGTTATCATTTAGCATACCATTTATTCGTATAAATGTTTAAAGGACACAGAATATGTACATGTATATACAACCATGTTGTCTAATTTAACTGATGAGAGCACCGATAAGTTCAATATACATGTACGTAGTTCTTACATCAAATATAGAAACTATTAACATACTAAATATAAGTTAAATATCTTAAAATTTCGTGAGTGTATTTGAATATGATAATACATACTTAATTTATTTGCTGTTGATCGTTGATTGGTCAAGTTTTACAATCATTGACAACATATGACGTGCGCAATGGCTTCGTGAATTGGCGTACGAGGGCAAGCCGTGACCTGATGTTCATTTATTACTTGGTTCAATACACATTCTATGCATCCAGCCGAAATGTTTTTGTTATAGATTGAAAAAATAGACAGATAGATACTATAGATAAGATAGATAGGCTAGATAAGTGATAAGATAGATTAGATAGATAAGACAGAAGAAGATCAGAAAGAATAAATATTTCATATAGATTAGATAGATAAGCTAGATTAGATAGATCAGATAGATAAGAACGAATGGATATATAATATTGATAAATAGATAAGATAGATAAGAGAGATTAGAAAGATAGTTATCTTACATTGCGAATTGCCGCCTGATTTAATCCATTGGTTAGATAGATTAGATAGAAAAAAAACAACAGATTAGATATTTTAGATAGATAAGATATATCTTGATAGATAAGTTGGATTTGTTACCTTAGATATATAAGATATATCTAGATAGATTGTGAAATTCTAGATAGATAATATATTTTAGAAAGGTAAAATATATCAAGATTGATTAGATAGATAAGATTGATTAGATGGATAATATAGATTAGATAGATAATATTGATTAGATAGTTATTGTTTTACCTTTTTAACCAGTTTTCATTTCCTTTTTGAAGGTCTATCAAGAGTATAGGTAAACATTGTTTTAAAAATCATATTTCTGCTGACATTATATTAAATCAGTATTTAATTAAATGAACAATAATTGGGTATCGAGCCAGTTCGCCATATACCACCGCATTGATTTTTTTGTTTTTGTTTATTAATTTTTAATTATTAACATTTTGTTTTATGTAAAGCTTACTTATTGCAAATGTACGATATTCATTTTGGTTGCCTGATTTTCACGTTTGTTTATGTAGAAACATGGGGTTATATGATTATATTTTGAGTCAGAAAAGAAAAATAAAAGTTTAGTACTACACTTGTTGTTGATAACGTGTGTGTGTGTGTGTGTGTGCCGATTTTCGCAGCTAAATTCGTGTTCAGGGCAGATAGTTTGCCTTCTTTATTGACTATTATCAATGAATAGGACAATTCATGATATGACACCTATTTACATTATAATGGCACCGGGCAATCAGATTTTAGTGTTGAGCGCTAAATCAATACCATTTTAAAGAATTTGGTATGCTGCGGCCAGTGATCGAACCTCCGACCTCGCGAGTTCAGGACGGATGTTCTAACCATGACGTCGCCGTAACGGAACTCAATACATAATAAATATATTTCACAAATTACTCACGTGACCTTAAACAAAACTCTCTCCAACTCACTCTCTAATCTACTTCATCATTCCCACTTCTATCTTCACCAACAGTTTCGCGTACTAGTAAGTGATCAAACTTAATACCTTGGTCATGAATGATATGGAGAATGGATATTCACTGATATCTCTATTATGAACATATTAACTCAAATCGACATCAATACTTTTCTCGTTAGCTCCTCACTGATATCACTATTTAAAACATAATTCTTTAATGATTTTTTTTATTTTCTATATGAAAACTTATCAACATCGATACGCATATGATATAAACACACACACACACACACGTACAATGTGATATAGTTGTCAGTATAAAGCTACAATATATTGCTTTTGTTCGCGAAATAAAAAATATCCATGTCCCATAATATCTTCCTGGAAAAAACTAGAAATATTGTAGGATACGGTATATTCAAGTGCCATATATTGCTCTCCCTCTTATGCCTAACGAAACGAAATTTAGAGAAAAGAAGAAGAAAAAGAAATTACCAAATATGTATACATAATTACATATGCATAACTCTACGACTACTAGTTGTGATTATGATTATACAACAGCATACACAGAAGTTATATCAACAATTCGCATCTTAATAGAGTTGCTTTTGTCATATATTTTGCAAGATTCGATTATGATTTCCTATTTGAACAGTTCAGTAATCCAACTAACTTGGTAATACTTGGGTATTTGTAATGATTCTGTTTTATAAATGCCCTACGTATTTTTTACATTTGCCGCATATTAATATATTAAAATTATACTAGTCCTCTATATCTTTTCTATTACGCAAAACACATTTTCTCTCTTTTCTCATACATAAAACCATAATTTTCTAATATAGATGTAACAGAATATACCCAGTTTTAACCCCTTGTTACAACTTTCTAATGCATCTTCATATACAGCTATTATAATCAAAAACAAAAAGAAAAATGATACGTAGGCAGGCATAACATCTTAAAACAAGTTAATCATAACTTATACAAGGATTTTCTGTCTATTTTACATTAAAGATACCTATATCGTTATGATGAACATGTTTAGTGAAAATTAAAAAAAAATCTGACTTAAAATCAAACGAATGTAACAAACATAGTCGGAAGAAAGGGCGTTAAAATATACACCAAATGTTTAGGGAATGGAATTTGGCCCGTCAGGTAAATAGAAACATTTTTTAAACGCCATGAAGATGCGAAAAGACACATTGGTTGAATTAGCAACCATAGAAGTCATATTCCCGCTCGGGATTCGAACCCTTTGCAGAGAAGGTTAACAAGTCGATCCGCCAATGAGGGTCCAAATTTATAACATAAAATTTACATTAGAGTGTATATAGAAATGTGCGACATTTAGCGTTGATGGTGCGACATTTAACGTGACCTCGATTTTTTGCGACATTTAACGTTAGAGGTGCGACATTTAACGTGAGCTTGTTTTGCGACATTTAACGGTGAGAGCGACATTTAACGGCAACAGAGCGACATTTAACGTGAGTTGCGCCATTTAACGGTGGTGCGACATTTAACGGCGCTACACACATCTATTATGAAATAGAAATTATCAAATTTTCTTCATGAATGTAATATATTTTAGAAAGTCAAGTTGGCTTCTGGATAATCATGCGCCGATCATCTTTATGATTGCAAAACTAGAAAAATTCTCTCAAGCTTTTGACAAAGTATGGATATCTAGTCTATGGCATAAGCTTGCCAAAAATTTCATATATGTGAAATTATTCAATGCTATAGACAACTAGTATAAAAACATTAAATCATGTAAAAACAATGCCTATTTATCCAAAATTTGGATCAGCCAAGGTCAAAATCTGTAAAATTGATGAACAGTGAACTAACGAATGATTTATTGAATTTCACGGATTTATTTTTTTATTTTTATTTTTGTTTTTTGTATTTTTTTTACAAAGTATTCTTAACTTGTTCACTCAGAACTGACATGGTAATGTTATTTCATTATATAAGTAAGAATTGATACCCACATTTCCCTTGTGATTTCTACTTGAAAGATTTTTTCAAGTGAAAGAAAGAAGAGAGGGACAATTGATAATATATCTTTTTTTTCACACCGATAATTCTAACGTTATAATGGTTTTTATTATGTATCGTTAATACATAATATACTTGCTTTACTTAGCAGCCTAACTCTATACATTTTATGTATTTGAAAAAACATTAATTTTCAGATTGCATCAGATGTAGTAGGGTACTTTATTTAAAGAAATCATAACAGCATTAATCCATTTCAATTTCAGGGAATATGTTCACTCCTTAGGGATAACAGATTGAATATCATTGTTGTTGATTTTTTCTTGTGATGCCGCCATTGTATATTCTAAAAAGTTCACGAGATTGCTGAAGGTAGGAAGTAAATATTAAAAAAATAATAATAATAAAAAAAACGACATAAAAAAAAACGAACTATATGTTTAATATATTGTGAATGTACCCGCATTTATTCATTTTTCTTTAACAAATATGTTCGTTTTGCCCAATAAATCTTACAATTGCACATGAAGAGAAGGGGAAGTTCAAAACAGACTCTTTTGCATGATATTCATTGACTTTATAATAAAATATAATCTTTATACAACAAAACATAATCGTTATACAATAAAATATAACCTTTATTCAATAAAATATAATCTTTATACAATAAAATATAACTTTTATACAATAAAATATAACTTTTATACAATAAAATACGCTTGCACTTGCATTTTTCAATACAACCAGATAGCCCAAATACAAGTTTATTACTACTTGTTTGTTTTCCTATTCCTGTGTGAGTCTTTGGGATTGTATTAGTTCCAGTTGAATATGCATAACGATCTGGCTCTTAAAAAACTAATTCAATATTAATTACGACACTATTCTTTTGTGAAAATTTTGAAAACAGAAACAGTACGACTTAGAGACGTTTTAATGAAAACAAATAATGGACATTAATAGATAAAGAATGTCATATATTTGCACACGTAAATAATTAAGCGCACAAACACGCGTACGCTTACACACAAAGTCGTTTTGCGTTCAGCATATGCTAATAGTTCTAGGACTCTTTGCCTAAATGTGTTTGGTTTCGCACTATATCTGATAACATGTACACAGTGTATATTCTCAAATGCCTTAATGAATAAAATTATTTGGCCATTGATATTTTGAGAATATACTTTATCTTAAGCAAGTGGTGTAATGGGTAAATATGATAAAGCATTTTCATTGCTTAAAATAATCATATTTGAATATTGTTTTAAGTTTTTTTCGAAAGTAATTTTGGAAGCATTGAGGATGAACTAGTGATTTCATACGAATAAAAAAGTAATCATTTAGCAGTAAAAAGATCTATGATTCACAAAAGGATATAATGATGGCCAGCAATACTAATAATAAATGTGTAACAGAGCTGGCCAATTGTATATTTTAATTTAACTTTGAACAGAAGACTTAATGGATTAAGAAAAAATAGCCACTGCACAAGGTAATAAAAGTGGGAGTATGGTAAGAGAGAGGAATATTCAATGTGTTTCTATGTTCAATATATGTTGTGAGATCAGCTGGTAATGTTACCCACCGAGGGGTTCACATTCATGTTATCAGGTCATACATATGAGCAACACTTTATTGACCACATACATCCCATGAGCACACTGTCAGCTAGGTACACCCTCATCATTAATAAATTATGTGACAGAGCGAGCAACATTGTTTTAAACCACGCACGTAAAACTTATAGTGTTAAAACTTGCACGGTCTCCATAATTTTGAAATGTGTCGGTTGACAAAAGTTCCTAAAAGTACATAAGCATAAAATGACTTTAAAGAACACTTAATCAAAGGAAAAAAAACAACTAATACGCTCATGTATATTTTTAAAGAATAATATCAGAAAATTAACTGGTGAAATACCGCTTTCCTGTAATCTCTATGTTGAGTTCAATGTATGTGGATTAAATTATCTCTTTAGTCTTTTGTGAATAAAGTTAACTCCTTAAAAGGTGTTAATTTGCTTTTTATTTCAAACCGGGTGTAAAGACCTGTCAAAATCTCCTTGACAATCCCCCACTCGAAAAAAAAAAAAATCACTGATATTAAAACCTGACTCAAGTGTATGACAGGACCATCTTCTCCTTCTGACTAATTGTGGCCTTGACTGTTTAGGCTACAGACGAGGATCTGGAATTTGCTACATAACTCGAAGCCTTTCTTGTGCCAAGTTATTTCAATAAAGTTATATGTAAAACAACCCTAAGAGCCCGGACACAGTAAAAGGTGACACTTTTCAACCTTTGAACTGTGAGTGTGACCTTGACCTTTGGGCTACATATATGGGTCTGGCGCACGACACAGGGTCTTCTTTGGAAGAACATTCGTGCCGAGTTATTTCAAAATCCATTCCTGCATGGAGTTAGAGCCCGGACGCGAACAAATGTTCCTTTATTTTGACATTTAACCCAAGACTGTGTCATGGATCTTTGGGAAACGACCCCGGGTCTTAATCGCGACACATCGTCTTAATGTGGTGAACATTTCTACCAGGTAACTTCAAAATTCACTCATGCGTATAGGAGTTACAGAGCGGACACGAAATGAGACATACGGTCAGACAGACACTCCGATGGACACTGCCTCCCAAAACCTTTTTTGGCATATCATTTCGTAAGGAAACTGGCGCTAAAACCACAGAAAAACCACACACATTAGAATCTTGATGAATATCAAAGATATGCACGATTTAAAAAAATCACTTTTAATTTTAAACATGGTAAGGAATCATACTGACATTACTTGATTACGAAGATCGTAACATGGTACAAAACTATGCTTCCATTATATGCTATGCACGGTTCAGTCAGTCTGATATTCAATTAGCACATGGAATAACGAATCATTGTCAAATGGCAACCTTAACGAAGTAATAATGCGAAATGTCAACAGTTTGTTCATCTTTATAAGGCTGCTCCATTATCAACTTCCGCTTTTGTTCAGTCGATCTTGAATCGAGCGATATAATTGGACGGTGTGAAATTGACATCGTCTGATTGTGAGATAATACGAGTAGTTGCGTAGATGTGTAGTGGTGTTGATTTATTTTAATTTAATGTAGCTTTACCTTCGTTATTGAAATGCAGATAGTATACTGTATCCGTAGTACCGGTAGTTTTGGCGGGTAAAATACTCACATGACTTTGTTCTGGCTTGGGTGGTCAGTCCGTCGCCAGTCGTCACCGAGTAAACTTCGTTGTTTAAATGGTTGTATATGTATTCACTGAATTATATCTGTTTGTGTATTTTTTGCAAATCTCCATGCTGTATACCTTGTATACCTGGATGAAAATAAAGAAATGTTCTGTTCTGTTCTGTAAGTATTATTGAGTTTTACTCGGTAGTTGAATTGTTTTATTGCTTATCCATTACATTGAATTTGCCTCGTGTTTGTAGGGATTTCGACTGACATGACTTGATACTGTTTGCATTGTCTTAAATATTTGCTAATCTATAGCTTTTATTTCTAATCGCATTTCACTAACACCTGATACGTACATGTTTATTCCAGCTCACAAATGTAACACAAAGTGCGCCATTGGTGCCGACGGATGTTGTCATGTCAAGAGACCCTTAGTCTCTGTATCATAAATGTGAAATGGTTTCTATTAGCTTATCATAAACACTACTCTGAGAACTATTCTTGCTGTATACTTTATTATGTTTATGCTTGTATTGCCACGTAGTTTATCAGTGGACTCATTAGCTCAGTTGGTAGAGCTGGCGCTTTTGTAAGCTAAGCCCCGGGTTCGAATCTCAGGAGAGGCTGTACAAGCTTATAATGTTGATATTTAAATGTTTGAAAAAAGGCTTATACGTAATTTACGTATAAGATTGCTTTATTGTTTACATATTAATTGTTATAAATAATATATGTGACTACAAATGCATGTAAAGCATATTTGAAAAGATAATTCTATATATATTTACAGGACGGTAATTAAATCAGGTTGATTGCTGTATTGCCATTAAATGTAAAGGAGCTTCGGTGTTCTCTTGTGTTCAATACTCACCCCGCCGTGTTTACAGATGTATTACGTCAGCCAGTGGGAATTGCTGAAAAAAAACCCGGAGTGGAGCAGATTTAAAAATATGTACAAACTTGTAACATTTTGCGTTATTACTTCGTTAAGGTTGCCTTTTGACAATGATTCGTTACATCATGTATTAAATAATATCAGACTAATCGAACCATGCATAGAATGGAAGCCTACATTTATACAATGTTACGACCACCGTAATCAAGTGATGTCAGATTCCGTTCCTTACCATGATCATGATACAGTATAGGAGACAAACAAAACGTAATTCTTCGTTTCTAGTTCAGTGGGAAACACTCTAATAAATGGATAAGATAAAGTTAATCAAGAAACATTCCATGCCTATAAAATGTACTAAGCTGTTTCAGTCTTAAATGAGTTGGGGGTCGTCCTAGGCACAGTGGCAAACTTCTAACATTTAGCCCCTTATCGCTGTTGGTTCGAGTTTTTTTTTTAGCGGAAGTCTTCCTGCTGACTGAAGGTCATAGTTTACTCGTGCCCTCGTTGCGCTCGGAATCTTCGTCTGCTTTTGATAGTTTGGGGTCGAAACAAACAGACATACCTTAATGGCAGCAAAAGACATGTTTATACAAAAAAATAAACTAGGTCTTTTTTATATATTAAAGTACTGAGTTATGAACCATCATGTCTTTCCATAATGAGATTTGATTAATAGCATGAGGAGAACAGAGTTATCTGAGGACCAAGTTGATAAAGGGAATAACTCCAAAATACTGATCACAGAGTAATGGACCTTCGCATGACTCTCTTCTCATTAGTTCTTCATAATGAAATTTCACTTCGAAAGCATTAGTAGAGAGGAGTTACTTCCGAGAAGAAATATGAAAGGGGATTACTCAAAAATACTAAAGCTAGAGTTTATCGAGGATATAAATTTATTTCTTCCTTATTGAAAACTATATTACATTTACAAAATGCGTATTACATTTTCAGATTTCTTATAACAATACCAAATTTTCAAAATTCTTATACATTGCAAAATGCTTTCAAAATTGAATGTTACTTTACATATATACTTTTAACGATCGAGTCACGTTAAAAGTTATGTTGTATGTTACAAATTCTTGAAGTAGATTCTATATGTAGATTTCATGGCTATTTTCTTATTATTTACATTTCAGATGGAAAACGTTCGCTTTAATCGGAAAGAATTAACTTATCATTTTTAAGAAGAAACATATACGTGAAAATAAACTTAGAAAACCATTCTTCGAGTTCAATAACGAAAGATAGAATTGTCAGATTGCGAACAAGAATGTAACTGGTGGATATTTCGCACCTCGTATTTTACCACCAGATAGTTGCTAGCAGAGCCGGATAGGAGATCAGGTTAGGGGGTATTCCAAAGATGTAGGCAGTGACAATGCAAGCGGTTTGCCGCTTTGTCCGAGTCGTTAGAAGGTGTAGTTCCGGTTTGATTTAAGATCCGGGGGAACTCCCTTAAGAATTTTTTTTAATTCTAAGCTGTGAAATTTATGTATGGTCGGGGACTTTCAAAGGGGGCTCGCGCCGGGTGAACCCCCTTGAATCTGTCAGTGGCCAGAGCTATTTTTAAAAAGCTGAGCTTACGCAATCCTTACAATGATTACGTCACGCTGCGCATACATGATTCAGTGTACTCATTATAAGGGCGATATTATTCGTATATTTCAGGTTGGAAACTTGAGCCCGGGTAGAAATCTAAGCCTTCTAATAGACGGGTTGATGTTTCCATCGGGCCAGTCATTCCATCTTTGTCATATTTACATGTGATATTGCTCGTATCTAAGCCCGGGTGGAAATCTCAACCCACTTGTTCACGGGCTGATAATTTTTTCCATTTCTACCGTATTCCAATTCGGATATTACTCGTACACATTGGTTGCAAACCTGAGTCTGCGTATAGCTAAGATATACTTCAGGTTGAAAATCTGAACCCGGGTCAAAATCTCGGCCCACTAGACAGTCTTATGTTTCCGTCGAGTCTGTTTGTTTGAGGTTAACGTCCCCACGACGGTATTTCAGTAATTTGGAGACTTTGTCTACTTGAGATAGATATGGTGCTGCCACACTGCAGTATCACGCCGCAGGCATATGATATGATACCATACACAATCACATTATCCTGACACCGGGTCAGCCAGTGCTGGAACTACCCTTATATGCTGAAAGCCAAACAAGGGAGCTATTTTACGACTTTGGTATGTCGCGGCCGGAGATTAAACCCACGATCTCCCGATTCCAGGACGAACGCTCTAACCACTCGGCCACCGGGATCGTTCTCTATACCACATATACCTGTGTTATTACGCATATACAAGATGTTGGAAATTTGAGACCAGATGAAAATCTCAGACGGACTGAAGATTCCTTCCGAATATTGCACATGCGCAATACGACTCTTGGAGACTTCAGCACACCGTGTCACCGGTTCTATAGAACCTCAGCCCAGTTGCATAAAAAAAGCTCTGACACTTGATCTGTAGCAGAAAGTTCCGACTAAAAGAAACGTTTTCAATCTTAAATGTAAATCAAAAGTAAAAAATAAGCATGTGAAAATCTACAGTTAACAGTTTGTAACATACGAACGTTAACTCCAACTTAAATTTTTATCGTAAATATGGCAGACAAAACTATATTGTTAAAAGTGAAATGTTTAAGTAACAATTTCAAAGTTGTAATAGCATTTTGAAATTGTAATAAGAATTTTGTAAATATAAAAATCATGGTAAAATTGTAATAAACATTATGAAACCTCAATTTGGAAAAGAAATGAAATTGCGGAAATCCCCTCCCATAAGAGTTATTGAACTTATGCATGACAATTCCACTCATCAAGTTTTTTCCATAAATGAAATGTTTTGAATGTTTGTGGTGAGTTTGTGATACAGAAATGACATTTATTGATCCTTCATGGTATTTTAATAATAATGATAATACGAAAAAAAAACCTACTGAAATGAACGCGTATGGCTTAGTGCTGAAACGCAATATACTTAACAGCAAGTGCTAATGCTATTACAATAAGATAATCCCTTGTTAACTGTTTCACCTTTTTTACAGAGCGAGTGATTTATTTAATAATTTAAATTAATCAAACCTGGTTAATTTGAAGAGGTACATTTTGACCAAACCATACCTAAATCATTGACGTAAAACCAGATCTAAAACATAATCCATAAATATCTCATAATGGTCATAATGATAAATTGATAGCTTCGCCCTTAACGACATTTACGGTATGCCATATACCCTGGGAATTGAATGCATTTATATGTAATTACAAAAATACCCAACATTTTTGTAGCTTATCGAACATTGGTATTAATTAATCAAAATGCCAAAGTATTTCGACATAACGGTTTCCAAGTTGAGATATTTTTATGATGGAGATGATAGAAGCAGATATTTAATTATTGTGACATGTGCATACAATTCTATAAAACAATACAATAAAAATAATTTAACATGTTTCAAAAAGTAGCACCCGGTCCAGTGGACCTTTATGTCACTACTCAAATTAATTACATTAAAAGTCAACCGTGTGAATTGGCATGCGGAATAAATATGTGTAATATATAATTTAAGGGTTCAGTTATAAATGATTGATTTTCGATATAAGAAGGATCTAACAATGAGTTTGGCCGATTTTCTTGGGCAAACCGTCAGAATTGTTTTCATGTGTTCATCTATTGATAAAACTGGAGTAAGATTTAAATTCGACAATATCTCTCTACTTATTTCCACATATTTAGTAAAATGTGAAATCCTTTCTCTTAAAGAGACCTTATTCTGTAAAGGTGCCGTCGCCATCTTATTGATTAAACTTAAGCACTCTTTTATACAAGACGAAGAACAAAGAATTGTATAAAAAAAGGAATTTGCACAGAAATTTGGTTGCTTCAGTAATGTAAGTAACTGTAAAATCAATGTGTTTTTATATAATAAATTGAATCCGTTTGAAAGGTTATTTTGTGGAGATATGTATTGGTACCACTTAAAAACATCCACAAAATCAGTGAAAATGAATTCCCCTAAAAATGAAATGATTTTACAGTAGCTGTTTTGTGTTGCGGCAATCTTTCAGAAGTTTTATTCAGATGTTTTTATGTCACATGCCAAAAGCAGAGGTTACATAGTGATCACTTCATCGTTGCCTGTCTGTCTCAATTTTTCTGTCACGCTTTTTTATTCTACAGTAACTCCTGCTCTACTCAAGCCATTGAAATGAAATTTCATTGATGGACAGGGCTTGACAACAGGAATTGTCATATACAAGGTCCATAACGATATCAATATTTTTTAGTTGTTTTAGTTTATCAATTACACACCTTATCCTATTAATTTAACAATAAATTGTACATCCCAAACTGATGTCAGCAAGCGAAAAAGATAGCAACATGATAAATAATCATAATAGTGACACAGAAAATGCTTGTAAAGCTTCACCAAGACATTGATGAACGTTTTATCTAAGGACTTCCGTTAGGACCATCTACATATTCGCCTTTGAAAGGTGGAATTTTAAACGCGTAAACACGAAATCGCGACGGTACGATGACGAAAACGCGAAACTACGATGAAGAAAACGCGAAAACACGATGATGAAAATGCGATTTACTTTTGCGTAATCATCATCGTAATTTCGCTTTTTCGTCATCGTAATTTCGCGTTTTCATCATGTTTTCGCGTTTTCGTCATCGAACGTTCGCCTTCCGGTATGCAGCTAATAGTGTGGGGAAGCAATTTTCAACGTCACTTTTTTGAAACACAGATGCGAACGTACACACCGTAAGTGCAGAAAACCTGCACATATCGGGTAAGTTTTTTCTAATATGTCAACAATATTATCACGCTCCTAAATTTAAGACCTAGCCTACCGACCGCACCAGTTCATAAGCTTTCCAAAGATGTAAGCATTGTCTCTCGGCACCTTTTAGTTTTTGAGAACATTCAGAATCAGAATATATTTTATTGACTTATACAAGTACATGTATCTCGTCAAACATTCAAACAATATTTTCCAAACACGGCATGTAAACGCACTTGTTTCAATTCAATATCTTCATTGGCATACAACAGCAATATGCATATTCATAGCCATAAACTATGGTAAACATAAATACGTATATGTGTGAAAAGCAATGGAAGAAAAAAACATTTTCAGAGAAGAATTAAGAGAGAAAAAAATATATCGTCGATCGTGTACACTTGTTTAATAACATTAATTCAAAAGTAGAGAGAGGGGGGTGGGGGAGGGTATTAAAGGAATACGCTCGGCTGAAATGAAAATTTAACCATCAACAAACCTTTTAGTGTAGATCACTTTGACATGACTTTCATTTTTATACACGCTATATTTGTGAAGATATAACTGTTTAAAGTTTGTTATTTCGATCGGCTATGGCCGCCGCCATCTTTGTTCATGTTTACCTTTCTGTGACGTCACAAATACCCATTGAACCATATCCCGATCGATGAGTGCGATTAATAGGGGTTGTGATAAAAGCATTAAAGGAGTACGCTCGGCTGATTACAACTAGGTTTCAATTGAAAGATATTGATGTAAATAAACCAATTAAATTTCTCATTTCATTGAATCAATCGTAATAAGAAAGAAATTGTAAGTTAAAGACATCTATTTAAACCAATTTGCTCCGCGATATTTTTTATTTCTATAATACATCTTTGTCATTTTTACCGTGAAATGCTTGCAACTGCGGTTATTGAAAAGTTGTGTGGTGTTAAACTGATTGGATAAGAAATCACTGGCAAGTCTTTGTAACAGACTAGGCGTCATATAAAATCGCACCTCAGGGCCATAAAACACGGCCATAAAACGAAGCGTGCGACCGAGTCACCATGTCAACAGACAATTGATGTGCACGTTTTACTGAAACGGACATGTAGAGTATAATCATCACCACAAACATACTAAATGCATTATATAAATATGAAAGAAAAGTGTTGAATCCACGTTTTATATTATAATAATCTATATTATGCTATTTTACGGAAAAAGTTTATTTAAAAAAAAAAATATACAGAAATTAATTATTTTGCTAAATTGCGAGCAATTAGGTGTGTTAATCATAATTACAACACGGTGTCCCTTTGATTCGTCTCTATAGTATTTCACAGTTACCGTCATTGCAATTAGATTTCTACTTACATGATACCGCCCCTTTTATATATTTATGTTTGATTAAAAAACTGTATAAAAATTGTTGATAATTGCTGTAATGATTTGCGCAATTAAAATAGCGATGTTTGTGAGAATGTGCATAAATGATTGCGTGACAAGGGGTATTGACTTTAGTTATGGTTCGATCACTATAGCAGGAAGTTTAATAAAGTTTTTGAGATATTTCTTAAAATGGAGTGTATAGTTCCTTACGACTTTGAGCCCGAATATAATGAGGAAGAGCTGCAACAGCTTCAAGACAATGACGTACGGGAGGAGGAATATTTATGTGCTGAGGACTTTTGTCTGTGTGATAACTGTGTTATGATGCCATCCAATATGGAAAATGTATGTTGCAAATCGAGTGACTTGGTTGTTGGAAATTTAGATGAACTTACGTGCATTACGGACCATACGGACTTTCACACCTTAGTTCTGAATGATTCTGTTTTAGAAGTTGCATTCATTACCATTCTGGCATACAAAGGTCATAGGGCGAGGGCTCCAGACTCTCTCACTCACGAGTAAGAAAACAATAAAATGATCATAGTTTAATCTTTTAATAATATATTTTCATCATATTCAAATAAAATATACACTTAAAATGTCCTTTAAGTAATTATAATTACTTTTTGCCTTCCTGTTTCTTTTTTGGGGTAAAATTTCTCCACAACATACGTAATTCCCTTCTATATTTCAATGTATGTACGCAACCGGAAGTGTGTCTGTGACGTCACGATTGTTGTAAAAAAAAGTCTCGCGAGACCACGAGACGTAAACAATGTCTGCGCCCATGTCTCGGAGCAAATTGGTGTAAATAGACGTCTTTAACTTGCAATTTCTTTCTTATTACGATTGATTCAATGAAATGAGTAATTAAATTGGTTTATTTACATCAATATCTTTCAATTAAAACCTAGTTGTTATCAGCCGAGCGTATTCCTTTAACATAAATATTTTCCCACTAATTTCAAACAAGCTTGTGTATAGAAAAAAAAACACAACTATTTTTCATAGTATATAAAATAATAACAGAATCAGTTTTATTTAAAATACATATGAACCTATGATTGAGTATTTTAAAGTTACTTATTGACTCAATTTCTCTCAGCAGGTATATGTATTTAGCAAGATTATTTATGTTCTTTTCGAATTACAGGGACAGAACAGTACAGAAATTTTATTTCGACATAAACTATACAGTTTCTACTCGTAAATAATACAAACATATACATACAATTTTCAAGTGAACCACCATACAACGAATACTCAGCTACAAATATAAAATATTCATACCGAAAAGAATCAAAAACTGATGTTTTCCTTTCACGACAACAATCAAAGTTAAATTAGATACAACACATATTTACTAGAATTATTTTGGATCATTGCATTGCGAATTATGAAAGCCTCATAAATATATTTATACAATCGTTTGATTACTGATATATTAGAACACTAAAGTAAATCAACAAACTTGAAAACACTTGGACGTCTATAGTAACAAGAATTGATATACTTTTTTCGAATATTTTCATAAATGGGACAGACAAGCAAAAAGTGAAATTCATCTTCTATATCTGTACCGTATATCATCCGCAAAAAACATTAATATAAAAAGTTAAATGTTCAAGAGTTAATCTACACTCATTATTATCCTCTAAGAATGGCTCTAAATTTTTCAAAAATAAGGGAAACGTTACCGGCGAAATTACCTCCCCTTGTTTCAAACCGACCTGCACATTTAAAAAAAAATCAGAATAAGAATTACACCACCTAATACATTCCTTAACAAATCTATACATGCCTCTTATATCCTTAAAACATTCCCACTATACCCGTTTTATACAATTTAAACCACAGACTGTTTAAATAAACACTGTCAAAAACTTTACTTAAATCAATAAATGCACAATAAAGTCTTCCTTTCCTACTTAAAATATTTTGGATAGCAGCATTTAAAACAAAAATTGCATCCATTTAGATCTACCTTTACGAAATCCAAACTGTGCATCACTTATAATATTCTTTTCATCAGCCCATGTATTTAACCTTTTATATAATGCTGCTGTAAAAAACTTAGAAAAACAACTCACCAATGTGATACCGCGGTAATAATTTACATCATTGATACCGTTCTTTTTGTGAAGCGGTACAATGATTCCTTAGTCCACCTACTAGGAAAATGTCACGAATCTAAAATAGTATTAAAAATATCAACATATACGGAGCTATGATATCTAGAGGTCATAATTCTATTGAATTTATACTTATTTGGTCAATGAATGTATTGTTTATTAAATATTTTTCTAAAATTAGAAAATTTTGGACAAATTAGAAATTTACTCATTTTCTATTTAATTCATGTTACAATTTTTACATAATCTTTACTCCCTTGGTATGTTGAGATGTCTGTCCCTTTCTTTTTCTAGGTTATATAATGATACTCTGAATTTAGTCAGGACTATTCTAAATCTAGCAATATTTATGCTTTCAAGGTATTTTTCATAATTAAAATTTTCTTTAAATTAACAATAGGTTTTAGGTCTCAAGCCTGTTTGAACTATTTATAAAAAATGCCAATCATGTGTATAATTTTGAATGATTTTTTGTTTAATTTCAATAAAATTTATAATTCCCTGATCTTGATCTATCCAAATGTTCAGCATTCCTAGATTTTCCAATAATACCTTTCCTTGTGAAGCCCAGTTCAAGCCTTTATAATAATTATTATTTGAAGTGTCTTCTTTTAGCACATTTTAATTTTTTCTAATAAAACTGTTATCATCAGATTGAAGAATTTTAATCAATATTTAATCAAAGAGATTTTCTTAAATATTTTCATCGGATAACGTCTAATTCACCGTATATGCATTCAAGGTTGGTAGTTTTTCTAACGCCGAGTACTCTCCTTAGAAAATTCAGTTTCGTTTGCTTCGTGATATTCAAAAACTTCAAATCCATAATTTAAAATTGAGCCTACTAAACTGTCAAAAAGATTACATTTATCACTTATATTTAAATCGAGTTGTTTAAATGATAGTAAGGTTGTGTAATGCACGGAGTGTTTGAGAAGCTTTTTTTCAGTGATCGATACCAGTTTCCATTTTTGAATAAATTAATACCTAAGTATATAAACGAGTCAACTTGATTTAAGATATTATTTTATATGAAGTTATGATTTGATTGTGCCCCTTTTTTCAAAAATAATTATTTTAGTTTTTTGAGTATTAACTTTCAGATTCCATTTCTCACAATAGGTACTGCATCGAAGGCGAACAATAGCATAACCAGCTTGGTTTCCTCTGATGTAAATAATCCATTAATATTAGTATCAAAACTTGTAATTATATCGTTTAGGAAAAATAAATATATTTGAGCACTGATCTCCTTGTTTTACACCGATATTTGATTCGAAATATTGGGATACTTGGGATTTATATCTCACACACGCTTTCACAACGCTATACATACTTTTAAGGGCTTTAATGAATTTTGTACTTATATTTTCATTTATTAATTTCTGGAAGAAGTGGAATTTCATTTATTAATTTCTGGAAGAAGTGGAATCTATCAATTTTATCAAAGCATTTTTCAAAATCAACGAAAGTTCTTATCTGACAATTTTGTCGTCGTTATAATAGAACGAAATGCAAAAATACAATCAACTGTGGATTTACCACTCTGAAAGCCAAACTAGTTTTCAATAATGTTTTTATGTTTGTCATTCCAATTGGTTAATCTGTTAAGATATATTTGCGAATATATTTTTAATAAATCATTAATTAACGTTATCCCAGGATAGTTCTTGGCATCTTCAATATCACCGCCTATATATATAGGACATATTATTCCCTCTCCAAAACATAAGGATACTCGCCATTAGTAAGTAATCTATTGAAGAGTTTAAGCAAGAAAGGTGATATAAAATAAAAAGAATTTTTATAAATTTATGCACATATTTTATCTGTACCGCTTGATTTATTGGGGTTGTTTTTTTTTTGTTGGTTACTCGTTAATTGTAATTTCAGCATCTAAATCTTCATCAAGAATAAATGTGACATTTTCCTCGTTTTCATTATGTTCCAATATACAACTATTGCTTTCATTGTTATTTGTATACAATCCTTTAAAATGATCAAATAATTAAGTTATATATAAATGTTGCGCTTGTTTGCTTTGTGTTTTATACTGGCTATTTAATTTTTGCCATAATGCCATTGGATTTGATTTGCTTAAATTTGAGAGACTATTTTTTCTTTGGTTTTTGTAATATTTTTGCTGTTATTTCCAATTAAGTGAAAACTTTCGTAATTTTTATATCAAGATTAATATGAGTATTTTCCGAAATCAATGTCTCTGTTAATATCACTAAATCATACTGTTGAATAATGTTAATAAAGTCAGGGTCTGCTACTTTTCTAGCAAGGCCGTTCACATTCCAAGAAAGTACCCGTATATGTGTGTCCTTCTCTTGACGCCCCTAGTCCATGTCTCGCACTGTTCCGTTAAAGTATTTCTTCTTAACGTTTTGTTGACGTACAGCCTGTTTCCCGCGATGCGTGCCTAGTTGCCTCTGTTTTCCTCTTGCTTGTTTAGAGGGTAGAGAGCTTTCCTAGCGTCTCGGTATTTCTGGGATACTTGCGCACCCACTCCTTGTCGTTTCACTTTAAGATCTGACCTGATCTCGGGTATGGTTGTTTTCTGTCGTACCGTCTCTCGTTTTTTATAATCGTGGAATTTAACAACGACGGGACGGGCTTTTTTCGCTTTTGTCGATCTGAGTCTATTTGCTCGGTCAAATTTCATGGAGTCGGGGTCTAGCTGTAAGTGCTCTTTATTAAGTCTTTTACGAGATTCTAACAGTTTCCATGACTGTCTGTCTCCTGGATCCCATAGAACACTAGGTTTTCTCTCATGGATCTTGACTTTAGATCTAGTAATGCATACGTTGTTGTTTCAAAGTTCGTTTCACTTTCTTTTAAAGTTTGCTCAAGTTTCTTACGGTTTTGTTTAAGTTCATTCTTTTGTGTGCCTGTTTCACTGTTTATAACTGTTTGTAATTGTTTATTACTTGTTTTTCAGAATTAAAAGTCTAAGCATTCAATAAAAGTTATCTGAAGATTTTTGTTCTTTTTTCTTTTTTTCTTCTTCTTTTCTTAAAAAATTCTATTTGACTAAGTATGTAAAATCTTAGTACGAAAGAATCACTGTTACAATTTTCCGCTTTACATTAATTTCCAATACACGAACTTGTGTTACTGTAGTTATAATAGTTGATTAGGATACCCTTTGCTTTTTTAAAATTTGCTTTTTATATGGAGAACTTTTTAAAAAATACCCTCAATTATTTGACATTCCAAAAATGACGTCACCGGAAGTAATTCGGTGAGGTGTTTTCTTACCTTTTTTGAGAAAAGGAATGGTATTTGCATTTAAATAGATGAATACCAATCAAAATTTTTACATTTGATGAACAATGACAAAATATACCATGAATGAAATTTCTTAATGAAAAAAAGAATCTCATTCCGAATCATGACGTGTTATGACGAAGAATATCGGAAGTTGGGCGATCTGTGCCAACGTTTGTCTACATCCAATCTTTTTAGCCGCAAAGATATACAAACGCTCACGACACCTAACAATGTTAATCCTGGTCAGCCAAACTGCGCGACAACCAGGCTGATTCTGCACAAATGTCGCAGTCTGCATTATCATCAAATAACAATCCTATTCAGGAAAAATTCAGCTGTTCAAAATTGCGAGTTCCTGACAACAATCTTAAGGAATATATTATAATTATTTGAAATAGATACCAATTTACACTAAAATCTATTGCACTCGTACACTGTGCAATTAAGATTAACTATTTAAATTATGCTAGAAGAAAAACAGAAGTATTAAAGCTTTAAACATACGTATTGGCTGTAGACAATACTTCTTAAAATTTTGGACAGTGATGCTAAAAGGGGAGATAAATCTGATTAAAAAGTAAGAGCTATTTTTAAAATTTATTGTTTAACACAAATTGATAATTGCAACTTATATTAATCACAGTTGATGACTGTTGAAAAGCCATTCCATGTACATGTAAGAAGCCGAAATCTGTGAATACATCTACGATTTGAAAATACCTATTGAACTTATAGATAAATGTATTTCCGATATTTTTATGTCAAATAAGAGGGAGATTTCACGTAAAACCTTAAGAAAAACATTACGCTGACGACAACATCAACACTAACGCTGCTGAATACGATGAATAATTTAGCTAAAGTACAAAAGAACAATGGGTTGCAAATGCAGAGGAGATCTGATAGTTGTTAAATCATATTAATAAATATTGTTAAATCATATCTTTCCGTAATTAATTACCAGCTTCATGTTAATATTTCCCAGGTAATGAACACATGATGGAGCTCCATTTATGTGCGGCCAAATATTTATTATTTATAGGACAAAAAAACAACAACTGTAGATGCGTTATAAAATTGTTTTAGAAACAGTAACTTCACACTCGGTAAAATAACAGAGGAAAGTAAGAAGTAAAAACAAAAGAAATTTCCCCAACGTGACTCGCTAGATATGGTTCAGTGAACTCATAAGAAGGTTACAGATCAGTAGAATTATATTTGCAAGACGGGTTCAGTATCAAACATCGTCTTGTTTACTCCATGTATTTGTAGATTTTAATGATGTATTTGTAAGTATGTCGCCGGTTAAGGGAGGGAAATACATTCAAACAACAGTCCAGATATGAGTTATGGTAAAGATAGACGATTTTATACATAAATTTGCTTGTTGTAATCGACGTTTGTTGAAATACACAAAACACATTGTGAAGAGTACAGCGTTTTATTGACAATTATTAAAAGGAAGCTGGTTATAGATGTATTTATTGGGAAAGATAAAGTATTTCGTATTTCTTGATATGATTCATTCGTTTACATACCGCCACAGCCTCAATGCAACCCATTGTTCATAAATATTTAGAATGCCCTACCTGTTTTTATCGGCCGGATCCTGATATCTGCTCACAAGATCCGGGTGGGGTTCAATTTGCTATATACTGTGATCTTCTCTCAATGTTGCAGTCAACATAAGGGGCCATAAAAATCGTGGCAATCCATTCTGGTATATTAAGACCTTGAACTTTCCTGGAAGTCCCGTCTTGTCGATCGTCTTCTGACTCACCCCCACCTGTCTCCTGAGGTCCCCTATTGATTCAAAGCATTTGCCAAGACATTTCACAAAATTCTTAGCAGTGTTAGGGAATTTCTTCACCCTGAACGCATATCTCAATTTCGCTAACTTTTACTTTAAAATCAAAATGCGCGACATCCTAGGCTTGGTTTTCATTCAAGCCCATGTGACAAATTCTTCCCGTTCCACAAGGATTCAACCTGCTTGTATGTGGATATGGTTATGGTTTTGTCAACAATAAATCCCCTGTTTACCGATGTTCTGATACATGGTGCAGTCTTTGACCCCGTGTCTCTCTTCGTATCGGCTGCTTCGAGTAATGATGTCTATTCCCATCACTAATAGGCATCATGTTTGCGGAGCCAAAGTCAACTTTATGCCTTCTCTGCGGTCAAGCTCACTACCTGGATTGCCTTTCTCCTAGTCTGGTTGGTAATACCCAAGGCAATGAGTGTCCTCCACATTGAACTGGACAGGGTATTCCCTGCATCCAAATTCAATTGGGAAGTGGTATCTACTCCTGTCTTTCCCTCTACAACTTTCCATAAGTCAGCATATTTTGCATTTTTTTTCCATTTCATGCCCTTCATCGCATGTACATCCTCAGAGGGGACTGGGCCTGTTGTAGGATTCCTTTCCGCTGTTCACGTAATGGACATAAAGGTATTCAGGTAAGTGATTATTAAAAAAATATATAGGCGACATATTTACTGACTTTGAGATCTTGCAAATTAGTTTTTAGGTTAAAGGTGTAAAGAATTATTTCTGTATTTTCAAAAAGCATTTGTGTTTGAGTTAAAAAGAAACTACACTTAAATAGATAGCGATACTATCCTCCTACTACTTGAACACAATCTATATATTGCGCTCGGATATCGTCTCATCTGCCATTTGTTATTTGTGGTTTCGAAATCAGAGCAGCCTGATGTACAGACCTATATTTCTTTAAGTTTTTGTAAGATTTACCTTTATTCAATAATTGCATGTAACTATAGCATTCTTGTTTGAATTCATCTATGAGAATGTGTTTAACAACTGCAATTAAAGTATTACATGTAATATAATTATGCTTAATCCAAACTTCTAAAAAACCTGTTGCATTTAAAACGTTCGCAATAAAATCTATCTGTTTAAAGTGAACTTGATGAAAAACATTTTATAGATACATTTTGAGATTTTTGTTTCTTTATCAGCCATTAGTCTGTTCTGGAAATGCATCGTTGCTAACGGCCACGCTCAGCGTACAACATATATAAAGGTGAGCTTTTTCTTGTTCGTGTTATTTTGCGCAGGAATTAAATTTATACTGTCTCTTTATTTCTGGATTTTCAAATCAGAAGATCACAGAACCATAGGTAAGTATAGGTAGTACAGTATGATCGGAGTAAGATTAAGTTGTAAGACTATTTCTTCTAATATAGTAAGTGCATAACTTTTCTTCTTTGGACAGTTACAAATGTACGCGATTCCAAGAATAAAGTATTATTTTCGAGAAATATATTTATATATCATCGCGAGTAATAGTTTTATCCAATATCGACACACTGATTATTAGAACTGTGATTTTAATGACACAACCCTGTCAAAACAAAATATACTGACCAAAATACTTTCCTAACTTGTTTCTCAAAGGATAAACCCAGACATGCTATGTGTCTTATGAGTTATTATATTTTTCATATTTATTGATACTGGCATTTCTACCATGACAATTGCGTCTCATTTTAGTATTTGAGTAAGTCTATGTTTTATGTATATTTTTGTTCCGATCAGTTCATGGAATTGTGTACAAAGGTGTCCGGGTCGACAATCAACTTGTAAAGATTTTGCATGTGTATATCTTACCAACGTTTATTGTCAAGTCAAAAACTATAAAATATCAATATCCATTCTTCCTGTGCGTTACTTAGATGTGTGTGTATGTGAATGTTTGGTACACTTTGATTTTGTTTTGATATTTCATGTTGCACATATGTCGATGAAGAATACATGTCTGAAATTAGATAAAATGATGTCCCTTACAAGTAACTTGTTATCGATTCTGACTTCAAACGCATCTGTGGTATATGAGACACAAACAAAGCCAACGTATTTAGCATTTCTCCTTGTGAAATACTTTGCTTGTAGGATTGGCATTCTCAGCATTGCCTATTTCTTCTGCTAGTTTCTATACCTGACCTAAAATAGACATCGTCTACAAATGACTGTAATATTGTCGGTGGGACGTTAAACCCAACAAACAAACAAAACTTCACCTCCAACCTGTTGACCGTATTCATGATTAAAGTAAATTTTATTTTTTACGAGCTCCTGTTTAGGTGTGTTACATTTTTCCATATCTTGCATGAATAATATGCACAAAAATCTTAATATGAATATGATTTATTTATCATTTTATCATAAAAGCTGTCACGGCACGCAACAAACAATAACGATGCGGAAGCGGGGAAAATTATCAATGAAAGTGAGTGACGTAATCCAGTGGCGCGCTGTACATGAAGCAGTCCATGTACACCTGGCGTGTAATCACGGTGAATCACCGTACACCGGATATAGGGTGAATCACCGTACACCGGATATAGCAGTCAAAATGAGCAGAAACCAACACACCCAGTCGATACTTTGTCGACTCTAAGACGATTATTCTGTTATTAACTATACTTATTGATTAATATTGGCTAGTGTTTTATTTATCCTGTAAATGTGAAACTTCCAGCTATGTTTGAAAGAAGGAAAAATGTCCTTAAACGTGACTGCTCGCTGAAAATGTTTATTGTTGTTTCCATTTATCTATTATATTAATTTATTTGCTTAGTATATAAAAATTCTGGCTCGTACAATTCGTTCCCTTTTTTCAGTTTCTATTCTGTGCAAAATATTGTGTTTGAAAGTTTTCTCTTTAAAAAGATATACCTATGTAAAGTTTTCTTTCAGAGTGTATTAGGTATAATTATATTTGTACTGGATAAAACTTTGAGAGAAATACATTATAATATATTGGGGATAGTGACAAGTTTAAGGTCTTGTTTTAAACGTGATCAATTTATAGAATGTTTACTTAAATAACAAAGATTGTATTGCATTCCAATAAACTGACTTCTTACAATATGACTTAGATTTTTTCTACTGTTTATTTCCAGAAGTTGCGGATGTTAAGTGCTGCGTAATGGTGCAACCACCGTTACTTCATCTCAATATATTACTTTCTGTTACATTTAGTTTTGAAAAAAATAAATTTAGTTTAAGTCGGCTCTAGGAAGTGTGCACATGGTTTCAATGTTCACTACTGTTCATGATAACACTCGGTCAAACCGAGTCTGCGATTTTCATTGTTATCTCTGATTTCATTAACTTTTTTTAACATTTTATAACGTGAAGTACAAAGGTAACTACTGTGCCCAAGACAAGGACGAATTCAAAATCACAATTCAACACATTATAGAGAAACACCCTAGCAGCGAAATAAAAAGAAAACTTAGAAATCAAAATGAAATAAAAACATTTAGTTACAAAATTAGTACGGAAATATGCCGTGAACAAGAAAGAATGATAAACCAGAATGTCTCATTTGAAATATACTGCTGAAAAAAAAAATTAGAACTGCAAATCTTTTTGAAAAAAGAAACTCTGGGTACAAGCTTTTTAGAGGAAAGGGTTTATAGGAATACCAAAGCATAAAGGTTATGCAACAGATGGGTGTGAAATTCGTTGTCGATTTTGACAGACAATTCGAAGACGAATTTCGTAAGTCCAAATAAATAACTTTTCAAAGATGAGTGCACGTATGAGAAATTCATTGTCAATGGAAATTACATGTACATTAGGCATGGATAATTACGGCTTTCCGCAACCTGCGGAAAACGTATAGGGTTTGTTATGTTTATTACGGCTTTCCGCAACCTGCGGAAAACGTATAGGGTTTGTTATGTTTATTCTTATTATTATTAGGACTTTCTGCCTACAGGCAGAAAGTCATATTGGGTTTGTACTGTTTTTTTATTATTCTTCTTCTTCTTATTCTTTTTTTCTTCCTCTTATATTTGTGTTAATTTCGAGGTGTTGCCATTGACTCAGAACAATGAAAATTTTATGGCATATATTTCAAACCATGAGCTTTCGGATGCAATGAATTTTCTATTCATAGGACGTCATATAACGTCAGATTTGACGTCACGTGAAAAAGGTTGTACGCGGTCTACAGCCATTATTTCTGGACCGATTTTCATCAAAATTTCACAGAATGTGTATGTTAGGCTCTAGTTGTGCATCCCGGTGTCCGTATTTCAAAATTCGAAAAGTCCATGGTTCTATAGCGAATCCAAGATTCGAACCAAGGTCGTAAATTTTTAAATGCTTATAAAATCTGTCCTATTTAAGATAGAAAGTTGATATTTAGTCAGTAATAGGTCTCTGAAGTTTTAAACATTTTATGAAAATAAATGTCATATTATTTCTAATATTAACAAGAATATTTCTATATGTTGAAATTGTTGAAGGGCGATGAAAATTTAATGACACATGCTTCAAAGGATAAAATTTTGATTTCTATGATTTTCATATGCCTATGACGTCATATGACGTCACACTTGAAATATGCAACAAAAGTTTGTACGCGGTCTACAGCCATTGTTTATGAACCGAATTTCATCAATTTTTCACAAAATGTGTAAATTAAGTTCTAGTTGTGCATCCCGGTGTCCGTTTTTCAAAATTCGAAAAGTCCATGGTTCTATAGCGAATTCAAGATTCGAACCAAGGTCGTAAACTTTTAAATGCTTATAAAATCGGATTTATTTGAGATATAAAAGTGATATTTGGTCAGTATATAGGTCTCTGGGAGTCTTAAACATTTTGTGAAAATAAACGTCACATGACGTCACTTGACGTCATTATATGATAATGTATTTCTTATATTAATAAGAGTATTTCTATATGTTGAAATTGTCGAAGGGCAATGAAAATTTAATGACAAATGATTCAGACGATGAAATTTCGATTTCAATGATTGTCAGAAGCCTATGACGTCATATGACGTCACATTTGAAATTGACTACGAAAGATTGTACACGGTCCAGAGCCATTATTAATGGGCCGATTTTTATCAAATTTTCACAGAATGTGTATATTACGTTCTTATTGTGTATACCGGTGTCCGTTTTTCAAAATTTGAAAAGTCCAAGCATCTATGGCGGATCCAAGATTCGAACCAAGGACGTCAATTTTTAAATGCTTATAAAAACTGTCCTATTTGAGATAGAAAGTTGAAATTTTGTCAGTTAGTAGGTCTCTGGGTGTCTTACAATTATGTGAAAATAAACGTCATATGACGTCACGGGACGTCATTTTTTTATTATTATTATTCTTTTCTTCTTCCTAACTAAACGCTTATTTTAATATGTTGCAATAGTCCTAGGACCATGAAATTTTTATGGGTTATTAGTCACGTGAGGAAATTTTGTTTTCAATGATTGTCTTTAGCCTATGACGTCACATGACGTCACAGCTAAAAATAGTGAAAAGTGGTGTTTGCGCTCTACAGCCGTCATTTATAGTCGGATTTTCTTCAAATTTTCACAGATGGTATATCTTCAAACTAAGGTGTGCATATCCTGTCAGCTAACCGAAATTCCGAAAGACCGAATTTCTGTGGCTGAAATAAGATTCGAACATAGGACCGAAAATTTCATTTTAGGATTAAAGAGCTTCAGGATGAGATAGAAAGTTGAAACTTACACAGTTTGCAGTTCTGCAGAATTTCTACATATGTTTTGATTTCTGACGTCATATGACGTCATTTGACGTCATAAGCATACTTCTTACTTTTTATTTTAGGGCAATGATTTCGACATGATGCCAGTTGTTCAGAATAATGAAAATTTCAGATTTATGACAGTAAAGTATGCGCTTTTGAACAAAAGCATCTTCAGCACCCTATGTCGTCATATGACGTCAGAGCTAAAAATAGTGAAAAATGGTGTTCACGCTCTACAGCCGCCATTTATGGTCGGATTTTCTTCAAATTTTCACAGATGGTACATCTTGAAACTAAGGTGTGCATATCCTTTCAGCTAACCGAATTTCCGAAAGACCGAAGTTCTGTGGCTGAAATAACATTCGAACATAGGACCATAAATTTTATTTTAGCATTAAAGAGCTTCAGGATGAGATAGAAAGTTGAAACTTACACAGTTTGCAGTTCTGCAGAATTTCTCAATAAGTTTTGAGTCGTGACGTCAAATGTCGTCATGTGACGTCATAAGCATACTTCTTAATTTTCATTTTAGGGCAATGATTTCGACATGATGCCAGTTGTTCAGAATAATGAAAATTTCAGAGTTATGACAGTAAAGTATGCGCTTTTGAACAAAAGCATCTTCAGCACCCTATGTCCTCATATGACGTCAGAGCTAAAAATAGTGAAAAATGGTGTTCGCGCTCTACAGTCGCCATTTATGGTCGGATTTTCTTCAAATTTTCACAGATGGTATATCTTCAAACTAAGGTGTGCATATCCTTTCAGCTAACCGAAATTCCGAAAGACCGAAGTTCTGTGGCTGAAATAAGAATCGAACATAGGACCGAAAATTTCATTTTAGGATTAAAGAGCTTCAGGATGAGATAGAAAGTTGAAACTTACACAGTTTGCAGTTCTGCAGAATTTCTACATATGTTTCGATTTCTGACGTCATATGACGTCATGTGACGTCATAAGCATACTTCTTAATTTTCCTATTAGGGCAATGATTTCGACATGATGCCAGTTGTTCAGAATAATGAAAATTTCAGAGTTATGACAGTAAAGTATGCGTTTTTGAACAAAAGAATTTTCAGCACCCTATGACGTCATGTGACGTCAGAGCTAAAAATAGTGAAAAATGGCGTTCACGCTCTACAGCGGCCATTTATGGTCGGATTTTCTTCAAATTTTCACAGATGGTACATCTTGAAACTAAGGTGTGTATATCCTATCAGCTAACCGAAATTCTGAAAGACCGAAGTTCTGTCGCTGAAATAAGATTCGAACATAGGACCGAAGATTTCATTTTAGGATTAAAGAGCTTCAGGATGAGATAGAAAGTTGAAACTTACACAGTTTGCAGTTCTGCAGAATTTCTATATATATTTTGAGTCGTTGCGTCATATGACGTCATGTGACGTCATAAGCATACTTCTTGATTTAATTTTAGGGCAATGATTTCGACATGATGCCAGTTGTTCAGAATAATGAAAATTTCAGAGTTATGAGAGTAATGTATGCGCTTTTTAACAAAAGAATTTTCAGCACTTATGACGTCATGTGACGTCAAAGCTAAAAGAAGTCCATACGAAAAAAAGTAAAGGGTAGAGAATTTAATATATATTCTTTCTAACGGTATTAATCTTAATATTTTTCAATTTTAGCAGAAAGTCCTATCATTCGTATCAACGAATGAAATCTAGTTATTATTATTATTAGGACTTTCTGCCCTTTCGGCAGAAAGTCCTATTGGGTTTGTACTGTTTTTTATTATTCTTCTTCTTATTATTCTTTTTTTCTTCCTCTTATATTTGTGTTAATTTCGATATGTTGCCATTGACTCAGAACAATGAAAATTTTATGGCATATATTTCAAACCATGAGCTTCCGGATGCAATGAATATCATATTTATATGACGTCACATAACGTCAGATTTGACGTCAGGTGAAAAAGTTTGTACGTGGTCTACAGCCATTATTTCTGGACCGATTTTCATCAATATTTCACAGAATGTTTATGTTAGGCTCTAGTTGTGCCTTCCGGTGTCCGTTTTTCAAAATTCGAAAAGGCAATGGTTCTATGGCGAATCCAAGATTCGAACCATTGACGTCAAATTTCAAATGCGTATAAAATCGCTTACAAATGAGCTAGATAGATGGTATTTGGACAGAATATAAGTCTCAAGAGTATCTTTACATTCTCTGAAGCTGAACGTCATATGACGTCATATGACGTCATGAGGTGAAAGGTAATTTATAATTTTTACGTGTTAATTTTTATAAGTTGTTTACGTCCGAGCAGCTTGAAAATTTAATAGCATATGCTTCAGATAGAACTGTTTGCATTTCAATAATTTTCATTTGACTATGACGTGCTTTGACGTCAAACTTGACGTCGTCTCAAAATGTTTGTACGCGGTCTACAGCCATTATTTCTGGGCCGATTTTCATCAAAATTTCACAGAATGCGTATGTTAGGCTCTAGTTGTGCCTTCCGGCGTCCGCTTTTCAAAATTCGAAAATGCAATAGTTCTATGGCGAATCCAAGATTCGAACCATTGACGTCAAATTTCAAATGCGTATAAAATCGCTTACAAATGAGCTAGAAAGATGATATTTGGACAGAATATAAGTATCAAGGGTTACTTTACATTCTCTGAGGATGAACGTCATATGACGGCATATGACGTCATGAGGTGAAAGGTAATTTCTAATTTTTACGTGTTAATTTTTATATGTTGTTTACGTCCGAGCACCTTGAAAATTAAATAGCTGTTTGCATTTCAAAAATTTTCATTTGACTATAACGTGCTTTGACGTCAAACTTGACGTCGTCTCAAAATGCTTATACGCGGTCTACAGCCATTATTTCTGGGCCGATTTTCATTAATATTTCACAGAATGTGTATGTTAAAGTCTAGATGTACATTCCGGTGTCCGTTTTTCCAAATACGAAAATGCAAAGGTTTTATGGCGGATCCAAAATTCGAACCACTGACGTCAAATTTCAAATACGTATAAAATCGTTTCCAGATGAGTTAGAAATATAATTTTATATTTGGATAGTATATAAGTCTCCAAGAGTGCTTTACATTCTATGAAGATGAACGTCACATGACGTTATATGACGTCATAAGGTCAAAAATAATTTCTGATATATACGCGTTAATTTAAATATGCTGTTTACTTCCCAGGACCATGGAAATCTAATGGTATGTACATCAATCCATGTGCTTTAGAATGCAATGTAATTCATATTAATGTGACGTTATATCACGTAAGATTTTTCACGTCAGGACAAAAAGGTTTTACGCGGTGTACAGCCATTATTTTTGGACCTATTTTCATCAAAATTTCACAGAATGTATATGTAACGCTCTATATGTGTATCCCGGGTCCCTTTTTTACAAATTCGAAAAAGCAATGGTTCTATGGCGAATCCAAGTTTCGAACCATTGACGTCAAATTTCAAATACGTATAAAATCGCTTCCAGATGATTTAGAAAGTTGATATTTGGACTGAATATTAGTCTTTGAAATTTATTCATATTCTGTGAGGATTAACGTCATTTGACGTCATAAGGTCAAAAAGAATGTTAATATATCTACGCGTTAATTTCTATATGTTGCAAAGTTGTAAGGAGCATGAAAAAATTACTTGATATATTCAAGATACTTAATATTTCATTTCATTGATTTTCTTATGCCTATGACGTCACATGACATCAAACTTGACGTTGTCTACACAAGCTTTTACGCGGTCTTCGGCAATTATTACAGGATGAAATTTTAATTGCAAGCATTTTAAATAAATTTGATTTGTAACATAGATTATAAAAATAGTCCAAGTTAAATAAATCGATATAAAAAAAATGATTTTCAGTAACTTTTGCCATATCCTCCAAGTTAAACGGTTATATTTTTCAAAGTTTATTTAAGTTATGGCCATACAAAAGCAAGTTAGATGCTGGAATTTCATATCCTTTTACTTTTTTAGCTTTTTAGTGTTTGAGAAGTGTAGCAGAAAGTCCTATCATTCGTATCAACGAATGAAATCTAGTTATTATTATTATTCCTTTTTTTCCAACCAAATCTAAGAGTTAATTTCGGTAAGTTGTCAGTGTCTAAGCAACATGAAAATTAAATTGCCTCGACAAAAACTTATAAATTTTTAAATTCAATAATTTTTAATTTTCAATGACGTCAATTGACGTCAGATTTGACGTCAGCTTCAAAAGTTTGTTCGCGCTCTAGAGCCTTTAGTTTTTGATATTTTATCTTGATATTTTCACAGAAGATGTATGTTATGATGTAGATGTGCACCTTATCTTTCAAATTTTTAAATTCGAAAAATTTAAGAATTTATGGCAAAACCGAGTTTCGAACTTTGGTCCTAAAAATATTATTTAATGTTTCAAAGGCTACTGATGAGATAGAAGCATGAAAATTGGACAGCTTATTGGCCCAGAGATCTACTTTCTTTTCTCTGAAAGATTTCCTTTTAAGTCACGTGGTTATGACGTCATTTAATAGATAAAATCCTATTTTTTCAAAGATTTCTCTCGCTCTGGCATCATACGTTTTGAGTCAATTTTAATGAAATTGAACCTGCAGCGATAAAAAAAGTATTTTTTTTATACATTCAATCATTTTCAATTTTCATTGGCGTCATATGACGTCAGATTTGACGTCAGCTTCAAAAGTTTGTTCGCGCTCAAGAGCCTTCAATATAGGTCCGATTATCTTGATATTTTTACAAAAGATGTATTTTAGGATGTAGATGTCCACCTTGGCATTCAAATTGCCAAATTCGAAAAGATTAAGATTTTATGGCAATACCGAGTTTCGAACTTTGGTCAAAAATTAAATTTAAATGTTACAAAGCCCCCTGATGCGTTACAAGCATGAAAATTGGACAGCATATCGGCATAGAAGTTTACGTTCTATTTTCTGAATGAATTTCTCTTTAGTCACGTGGTTATGACGTCATCAAAAAGACAAAAAAAATTCTTTTTAAAAATTTCTTTTGCTCTGGTATCATGAATTTAAAGTCAATCTTAATTATATCTTCAGAATTGATAGAGTTAAAATTGAAGTGATGCATACTGCAAGAAATGTTTGTTATGTCACGTGATTATGACGTCATGCATACTTAAGCAAGAATTATTTTGAAAAATCATATAAAATCGCCAATTAGACCAATGAACTTAAACTGTTCAAAAATTTCGAAACTTAGTACGTTCATAAGGTCTTGAAAATTTCAAGTTATTACGTCATCAAACATGGCAGTTATTCATGTTTGATGGAATGCCTTCTTGAAAATGTGTAAACAAACCTGTTCGCATTCTCAAAGATACTTTTTTTTCTTGATTAATAGAACGTTAGCTGAACAGCGTCATGAGTATTGATGCCAATCTAAAGCATAACTTAAAGAATTTATGTTGTGTCACTTGTTTATGACAACATTGATTTGTAAGCAAAATATATTAAAAAGATCAAAAGATTGTATATATTAACTTAAATAAGTAATAATGCCGTACCTTAACAAGCACAAAAGGTCCAGAAAATTTCAAGTGATTACGTTATCAAACATGACTTATTCATGTTTTTCGTAAAAGGCTAATTCATGGAAACCCTATTAATTTGCAGAAAGAAATGTAAGTGGTCATTGGGTTGGTCGAGCAAGATCCGATTGTTCTTTTGCTGGAATGAATGCCTGCGTTGAATTGTGAATTTTGATACGTTTTTGAATATGCAATGAATACATGTTAAGTCATATGCTTACAAAGAAAATGATATTAAATAAAGAATGAAAAAAAAAGAAAAATCGATTGAATAACGTAAGAAAACAATTCTTGAGGATATTATTATCTTAAAATTTTCCTGTTTTTTTTTTGTTTGTTTTTTTGTTTTTGTTTTTCTGAATGATAGAAAACGGGTGCATAATCAAATAAAATCCATATTTATGCTTTCTCAGTATCTTCTTAAGAAGATGTAAATGAAAAAAAAAAGAAAAAAAGATTTAAAGCTTATTTTTGAACATAATCGTAAGTATATATTTAAGATAATGATGATTTACGTATTAAATCATACATTATTATGCATCATTATTCCATTTTTTTGTATTAACTTATATATTTAATACCTTTGAAATAAGCAAACGGAAAGCCGCTTCGTTTGTATCTTAAACAAACGACTTCTAGTTCTTCTTCTTATTATTATTATTCCTTTTTTTCCAACCAAATCTAAGAGTTAATTTCGGTAAGTTCTCAGTGTTTAAGCAACATGAAAATTAAATTGCCTCGACAAAAAAAGTATAAATTTTTAAATTCAATAATTTTTAATTTTCAATGACGTCAATTGACGTCAGATTTGACGTCAGCTTCAAAAGTTTGTTCGCGCTCTAGAGCCTTTATTTTTTTATGTTTAATCTTGATATTTTCCACAGAATATGTATGTTATGTTGAAGATGTACACCTTGTCTTTCAAATTTTTAAATTCGAAAAATTTAAGAATTTATGGCAAAACCGAGTTTCGAACTTTGGTCCTAAAACTATTATTTAATGTTACAAAGGCTACTGATGAGATAGAAGCATGAAAATTGGACAGCTTATTGGCCCAGAGGTCTTCTTTCTTTTCTCTGAAATATTTTCTTTTAAGTCACGTGGTTATGACGTCATTTAAAGGACAAAATCCTATTTTTTTCAAAGATTTCTCTCGCTCTGGCATCATACATTTTGAGTCAATTTTAATGAAATTGAAAGTGCAGCGAGTATCTTTTTATACATTAAATCATTTTCAATTTTCATTGGCGTCATATGACGTCAGATTTGACGCCAGCTTCAAAAGTTTGTTCTCGCTCTAGAACCTTCAATATTGGTCCAATTATCTTGATATTTTTACAAAAGATGTATTTTAGGATGTAGATGTCCACCTTGGCATTCAAATTTCCAAATTCGAAAAGATTAAGATTTCATGGCAATACCGAGTTTCGAACTTTGGTCAAAAATTAAATTTAAATGTTACAAAGCCCCCTGATGCGTTACAAGCATGAAAATTGGACAGCATATCGGCATAGAAGTTTACATTCTATTTTCTGAAAGATTTTCTCTTTAGTCACGTGGTTATGACGTCATCAAAAAGACAAAAAAAATCTTTTTAAAGATTTCTTTCGCTCTGGTTTCATGAATTTAAAGTCAATCTTAATTTTATCTTCAGAATTGATAGAGTTAAAATTGAAGGGATGCATACTGCAAGAAATGTTTATTTTGTCACGTGATTATGACGTCATGCATACTTAAGCAAGAATTATTTTGAAGAATCATATAAAATCGCCAATTAGACCAATGAACTTAAACTTTTCAAAAATGTTGAAACTTAGTACGTTCATAAGGTCTTGAAAATTTCAAGTGATTACGTCATCAAACATGGCAGTTATTCATGTTTTATGGAATGCCTACTTGAAAATGTGAAAACAAACCTGTTCGCATTCTCGAAGATACTTTTTTTTCTTGATTAATAGAACGTTAGCTGAACATGTTCTTGCAAAAAAGATATTTTTCTTTAGTTACTTGATTTTGACGTCGATAAAATATAAAAATCATTCATTTCAATACGTATTCGCGCTCCAGCGTCATGAGTATTGATGTGCAAGCAAAAGATATTAAAAAGATAAAAAGATTGTATATATTAACTTTAAATAAGTAATAATGCCATACCTTAACATGCGCAAAAAGTCCAGAAAATTTCAAATGATTACGTTATCAAACATGACTTATTCATGTTTTTCGTAAAAGGGCTAATTCATGGAAATCTATTAATTTGAAGAAAAGAAAGAAATGTAAGTGGTCATTGGGTTGGTTGAGCAAGATCCGATTGTTCTTTTGAAGGAATGAATGCCTGCGTTGAATAGTGAATTGTGATACGTTTTTGAGTAAATGAGTCGCATTTACGCTGAATTAGTATAATTATACTAGAGCCAGAAAACCTTTACGGATATCTTATTGCATTTGCTATCACGGCTTTCTGCAAACCTGAAGAAAATGACAAATACATGTATATCTACCTATCGATTTTTTATGTTTTCTAAATGTTTGACGGTTTCTTTTTCTAAATCTGTAAAAATAAGCAAATATACAAAGCAAATGAATAGTTGAAAGTTTCAAGACTTTTATAACGTTAATTACATAGAAATAAGAAATGATTTTCATTATTTTGCTTACACCTCTGCCTTTGTTTCCATCTAATTTTGCAAATGTAAAGCTCAATCAATTTTAAGGTTGAAAGTAATCGATTTAAAGTATTTTTTTTTCTTTTTTACAATTTCAATTGTGGATCAAATTGCAATGAATGCATGTTAAGTCATATGCTGACAAAGAAAAAGATATTAAATAAAGAATAAAAAAATTTAAAATCGATTGAATAACGTAAGAAAACAATTCTTGAGGATATTATTATCTTAAAATTTTCCTGTTTTTTTTTTTGTTTTTTGTTTTTGTTTTTTTTTTCTTCTGAATGATAGAAAACGGGTGCATAATCAAATAAGATCATATATATGCTTTCTCAATATCTTCTTAAGAAAATGAAAATGAAAAAAAGAAAAAGATTTAAAGCTTATTTTTTAACATAATCGTAAGTATATATTAAGATAATGATGATTTACGTATTAAATCATACATTATTATGCATCATTATTCCATTTTTTTTGTATTAACTTATATATTTAATACCTTTGAAATAAGCAAACGGAAAGCCGCTTCGTTTGTATCTTAAACAAACGACTTTTAGTTCGAATTTTGTGTTGCTATTTTCCTAGGCTAAATACATCAGCAACAAATCGTTCAGTGATTTCATCACATATCTTGTATTTTATATATAAGTATGTCCCAGCATGTCCACCATAACATTCCAATAACATTCCATATCCTTAAATATGTATTACATGCATCGTTTTAATAACGATGGAATCCCTCTTGACTTCAAACATAGCTATCCCAGGTACATATAAAAGCTATACCCCGTGCATTTTTTCTAATTCATATCTATACTCAGTTCACTACCGCTAGACATATAAATAAAAATACATGCATGTGTCATCAACTGTCTCAATAAACTTTAGAGCATTGAAACTTGAGATAAAAATAAAGATATTCATCGATTCCGATTTTTTTTCAGGTGATTTTCGAGAGAAAATCCTAGCACTCTTGGAGGTTTAAATGACATGATTGAACGGGAGAAGGTTTATCTTGATGAAAGTACGTGAAAATTTGAATCATTTCCGGTTTTTTTCATGTGTTTGTCGTGGACGTCGTAATTGACATGGTTCCTATTCCGCCTTCAAACCCAACAATCATGTGTTCCACTCCAGTTGACAAGGTAAGCTCAGAAAAAGGGTTTTGGAAGATGTTTTGTAACCTTAAAACATTCAGATTTTTAGATACATAACGTCAACTTGAAGCATCAATGAAACCGCAGTTTAATAATACACATTACAGCATAACGTAGAAAGTGTAAAAAAAAAACTTAAACAAAGCGTATTCGGCAGGATAATGAGTACGACCAATTTAGTATTAAAAGGCTTAATGAGTGATTTTTTGGTTGATTGCGAATTAAATTATTTAATTAGAGCATCATCAGTGAAAAAATTCCATATCTACATCGGAGATTAAGGGGACTTCCTATGTCAATAAAAACGATGTGATTTCTTATTTTGTTGTTTGTGAATGATTTTTACAAAGTTACCATTCCTCAATTGATGTGGAAAAGGATTGATTTGAGTACTAAATCATTTTCCAATATTAATCAAGAAAGAATAGTTAAGAACCATCATAGATGAATGATTAATCACACTGACTACCCTTATATTACAGTATATTTTACTTAGTCTCTATATTCGATGCGATTTTACCAATAAAAGGAGTCCTTTTATTCAGCTTAGAATTATTTACCGCTGTTAGCGTACATTTGATTGGTTTAAGATGCGAGTTGAAATCGAAATTATACAGCTACGCCGAAAAAACACAAACACTAAACACACATGGCCGTATCGGACACGTCTAATTGACGGTCACAGGCCCAATCTTAGGTCCCAGTATGATATAGTGCTTGAAATGAGTGAATTTAATTGAAAAGTGTAGCATATGCTGTAAAGCCTTGTAAATATATATTTAATTTTATACAATCAATACAAAAAAAAAATCCATACTCCTACTATCGGGAAGATTTAAAGTCCGAGACCTGTACCTAAATCCTGTACCAAATAAAAACTTATATGTGCCAATTTGTTTCGTTATCATCGTCCTTGTTGTTGCTGCTGATGATGATTTTTTACATGGACATTCCACCGCCTCAGAAGTTTACTGTCTGGAAATGCCATGCATCTTGGAGACCTTAACTCTCCCAATAATTATATAAGAAAGGAATTACCTGTTGTAAGATGGATCTCATTTGATCTATAGATAAGTTTATTTATGTATCTCAAATCATCATCATAGACTACGTCCATTATAATTAAAGTATTATTCTGTACTTTTGAGTTCTATATTTTTGAATAATTAGATAATCTGATTTTTTCATCGGCCATATTCTCGATATTTTTTTCAGATTTAACAGATAAAATGTTTGAAAAAAAATTGGACATTAGACCGAAGACAGTCTTGATTTAAATGGTCTTTTCAGGACACATTTTAGAAATATCTGAAACATACGGCATACAGCTGAAGATATTTGTAAAAATGACAATCATGTTTCATTGCCTACTGGAAATATTAGACCTACTGTTTGTAAATGATGCATGCACATGTTATTTAAATATTCTGAAATGGTTTTGCGTTATTTAAGTGTTTCTTCATATTTTCGAAGAAAACCAACCTATACTGAATTTTCAAACAAACCACTTTCCTGATAAAATTGACGGTACAGAAATGAAGCTTGAAGATTGAAGTCACATTGACACATTGTCTCAGGAACTAGTTCACTTGATAAAACGTGACTACTGTTATGGAACGGATCATACTGGAAACGGAGATAATAAATACAGCACATCAACAAAGATATTATGATTAATTGTTATAGGGAAAAAGCACCAAAACGTTTTAAAAATAAAAACAAAACAAACAAGAAATGTTTGTGAAACATATATGCCCCCTCATATGCCATAATATGTATATAGCTATATTACATGCAAGGAGTTTGCCTTCATAATGTTGGCTTGTCACAAAAAATTCTCAAACTTCAAAAATTTGAGTGAAAATATAATGTGCTAAAATGTGGAACTAAACATTTACTGAAATAAAACCAGACACAATGAGATTTTGAGTTATTAGTCAGACAGTGCTTAAATCGTACAAAATATTTATAAGAATCCAACTTATTAATTTGAAAACAGAGTTTTCTACATTTATAAGCAACAACTACATATAGTCTGAAATAGGACTAAAATTTTATTTGGACAAGGCCAAGTCATCAAACATATATACAAATGCAACCTTGTGACCTTGACCTTTGAGGTATTGACACCAAAATTGATAGGGGTCATCTACTAATCATAAGCAACAACCACATGAAGTTTGAGACTTAAAGGTCAAATAGAACTTAAGTTATCACTCGGACAAGGTCTGGTATTATACATACACAAAGTTTGAGACTTAAAGGTCAAATAGAACTTAAGTTATCACTCGGACAAGGTCTGGTATTATACATACACAACATGTGACCTTGACCTTTGAGGTAATGACACCAAAATCAATAGGGGTCATCTACTAATCATGAGCAACAACCACATGAAGTTTGAGACTTAAAGTTCAAATAGAACTTAAGTTATCACTCGGACAAGGTCTGGTATTATACATACACAACATGTGACCTTGACCTTTGAGGTAATTGACACCAAAATCAATAGGGGTCATCTACTAATCATGAGCAACAACCACAAGAAGTTTTGAGACATAAAGGTCAAATAGAACTTAAGTTATCACTCGGACAAGGTTTGGCATTATACATATACAAAATGTGACCTTGACCTTTGAGGTAATGACACAAAATCGATAGGGGTCATCTACTAATCTGAGCAACAACCACAGAAGTTTGAGACTTAAAGGTCAAATAGAACTTAAGTTATCACTCGGACAAGGTCTGGATCTACCGACGGACCGAGGACCGACCGACATGACAAACCAAAAATAGGGCTCATCTACTCAACGTGGCAAAACAAAAATGTTTGAGACTTAAAGGTCAAATAGAACTTAAGTTATCACTCGGACAAGGTCTGGTATTATACATACACAACATGTGATCTTGTGACCTTGACCTTTGAGGTAATGACACCAAAATCGATAGGGGTCATCTACTAATCTGAGCAACAACCACAAGAAGTTTGAGACTTAAAGGTCAAATAGAACTTAAGTTATCAGAAGTTTGAGACTTAAAGGTCAAATAGAACTTAAGTTATCACTCGGACAAGGTCTATATACAACATGTGACCTTGACCTTGAGGTAATGACACCAAAATCAATAGGGGTCATCTAATAATCATGAGCAACAACCACATGAAGTTTGAGACTTAAAGGTCAAATAGAACTTAAGTTATCACTCGGACAAGGTCTGGTATTATACATACACAACATGTGACCTTGACCTTTGAGGCAATGACACCAAAATCAATAGGGGTCATCTTCTAATCATGAGCAACAACCACATGAAGTTTGAGACTTAAAGGTCAAATAGAACTTAAGTTATCACTCGTAACAACATGTGACCTTGACCTTTGAGGTAATGACACCAAAATCAATAGGGGTCATCTACTAATCATGAGCAACAACCACATGAAGTTTGAAACTTAAAGGTCAAATAGAACTTAAGTTATCACTCGGACAAGGTCTGGTATTATACATACACAAAATGTGACCTTGACCTTTGAGGTTATGACACCAAAATCAATAGGGGTCATCTACTAATCATGAGCAACAACCACATGAAGTTTGAGACTTAAAGGTCAAATAGAACTTAAGTTATCACTCGGACAAGGTCTGGTATTATACATACACATGTGACCTTGTGACCTTGACCTTTGAGGTAATGACACCAAAAATAGAAGTGGTCATCTACTAATCATGAGCAACAACCACATGAAGTTTGAGACTTAAAGGTCAAATAGAACTTAAGTTATCACTCGGACAAGGTCTGGTATTATACATACACAAAATGTGAACTTGACCTTTGAGGTAATGACACCAAAATCAATAGGGGTCATCTACTAATCATGAGCAACAACCACATGAAGTTTGAGACTTAAAGGTCAAATAGAACTTAAGTTATCACTCGGACAAGGTCTGGTATTATACATACACAAATGTGACTTGACCTTGAGGTAATGACACCAAAATCAATAGGGGTCATCTACTAATCATAAGCAACAACCACAGAAGTTTTAGACATAAAGGTCAAATAGAACTTAAGTTATCACTCGGACAAGGTCTGGTATTATACATACACAACATGTGACCTTGACCTTGAGTACCAAAATCAATAAGTTTTAGACATAAAGGTCAAATAGAACTTAAGTTATCACTCGGACAAGGTCTGGTATTATACATACACAACATGTGACCTTTGACCTTGACCTTTGAGGTAATGACACAAAATCATGGGGTCATCTACTAATCTGAGCAACAACCATATGAAGTTTGAGACTTAAAGGTCAAATAGAACTTAAGTTATCACTCGGACAAGGTCTGGTATTATACATACACAACATGTGACCTTGACCTTTGAGGTAATGACACCAAAATCAATGGGGTCATCTACTAATCATGAGCAACAACCATATGAAGTTTGAGACTTAAAGGTCAAATAGAACTTAAGTTATCACTCGGACAAGGTCTACTAATCATAAGCAACAACCAATAAAGGTCAAATAGAACTTAAGTTATCACTCGGACAAGGTCTGGTATTATACATACACAACATGTGACCTTGTGACCTTGACCTTTGAGGTAATGACACTAAAATCATAGGGTCATCTACTAATCTGAGCAACAACCACAAGAAGTTTAGACTTAAGGTCAAATAGAACTTAAGTTATCACTCGGACAAGGTCTGGTTACAAAATGTGACCTTGACCTTTGAGGTTATGACACCAAGATCAATAGGGGTCATCTACTAATCATGAGCAATAACCACATGAAGTTTGAGACTTATAGGTCAAATAGAACTTAAGTTATCACTCGGACAAGGTCTGGTATTATACATACACAACATGTGACCTTGACCTTTGAGGTAATGACACCAAAATCAATAGGGGTCATCTACTAATCATGTGCAACAACCACAAGAAGTTTTAGACATAAAGGTCAAATAGAACTTAAGTTATCACTCGGACAAGGTCTGGTATTATACATACACAACATGTGCCCTTGTGACCTTGACCTTTGAGGTAATGACACATTAATCAATAGGGGTCATCTACTAATCATGAGCAACAACCACAAGAAGTTTTAGACATAAAGGTCAAATAGAACTTAAGTTATCACTCGGACAAGGTCTGGTCTACCGACAGACCGACGGACCGACCGACATGAGCAAAGCAATATACCCCATCTTCCTCGAAGGGGGGCATAACAAAAAATGGTTTATGTTCCCGTTAAAAGATAATCATAATTACATTTTCAAGCATAAACCTTCAGGCCAAACAATGGATAGAATATATTCCTGCAACACGATACAGTGTCAGAACATGAGACAGTCATCAATTTCGGAGTGGCTAACAAACATTGTGATTTGCAACCAGACTATTAATATGGTTTTATAGATAGGAATTATTCAAATTATGAGCAAAGGAGTGTTTTTGTCATGGGAATAATTGATTTAAAGATCTTAGAAAGGGGTTAATTTTCATTTCGATGAAAACTACCAGACGTAGACATTTAATGTAGCACAACCAATGTATATGTAATAACTTCTCAAAATTCATCTGTAAAATATATACTTAAGGTATTCTTTAGTTCTGTCTCGACATATTAATTTCGTGACAGCCAAAGAAAGCTACTTTTGAACTCATGATGAAAAATATTAATGCTTATTTTTTTTTTCAGTAAAATTCCTTTCTCTCTTAAAGTCAGGTTTTCATTTAAAGAGAATATTGCTTAGTTATCTTCATTTTTTTATTCAAAATATTAACTGATCGATCGAAGTTATGTTAATAAGGAAAGGACTAGACCTTTGCCAGTCAATAGCAATAAGAGGTTTGAACATAGATAAACATCAACATAAATTGTATTGTTATTTGAAGATAACTTTCGTGCGACAGAAGTTCAGTAACGGCATCCAGCTAATGAATCCTAGTGGACGAAGACGCTTAGATAGAACCACCGCACAGCTGGTAGGCTTCCTCACACGAGTGACCTGTGGTTCTAGAACTGTCATCATCTGAAGAGCATCTATGAATGCCAGTCCGTACCTGCCAAAATCTCAAAATCTCTCGGTGAATCGTTTATAGTTTAAAAAAAATACATATTAAGTATTTTGATTTGTTGCTTTTTGATGTGTTATTTGTTACTTTAGGGCTCTGGGACTCTACCTTGAGAATCACAAAAACGATATAATATACTGAAAGTATAACATAAGACAAACAATGGTAAGATTTTAATTATTTTTACTAACTTAGGTTACGCTACCTTTATTTTTAACCTCCATATCAAGCTTGGCGCCGAAAAACAAAAAAGACAATTTTTTAATTAACTATTTACCATATCTAGACTAAACTATTCCACGATTATACAGAAACAGAACTAAGAAAAAATAGCACATTTGTTAAACCATTCATACAGGTTATTTTTTTTTTTTCATTCTCGTGCTGAAAATGTATTTATTTCATATGAGAAAGTCTCTCCAGCTGGCTTTCGGTGGTCGGTAGTCTTACCCGAGTGGTTTATGCTTAAATAATGGACAAGGGTTCTCCGGGATCTTCACTTACCTTTTATAAGCATAAGGTCGCTTTATGACTGAAATAATGTAAAAGTGATAGTACACTTCACCAAAAAAACAAAAATACAAACGATATTAATATGCAAGAGCTGTTCGACTTTTTCAGTGCTTGTCAATAAAACAAATTGCAGTAAAAGGCAAAATATGAATCTCTGTGTAATCATAAAATAAACAAAAGCAATAAATATATAAGGTGTTACGCAAACCTTAACCAAACTAAGTCATAAAAGGGGCATTTTTATGTCTAAATCGACGAAAACTTTTGTGCTCTTGCTTACAGATGGAAGTAATGGTTAAAAGCAAGTATACCAAATTTCAAAGCAATACTTCAAAGGGGTCAGTTAGACAAGGGGGGCCATAATGGTCCTGGATCGCTCGTATCGTTTGGCTACGTAAAATAAAGTGACCCCTAGGGCAAGGCCAATTTTGACTAAAGGGTCATGTTTTGAACAAACTTGGAAGATGTCAACTAAGCCATGCTACATACCAAATATCTAAAGACCAGGCTTATGGTTTCTAACAAGAAGATTTTTTTTCTTCATTTTTTCCTATATAAATCTTAATAAAATCAGCGGACCCCTGGGGCTGGGCAATTTTGACCCAAGGTCATGATTTAAATTTGGTGAGGTAGGCCTTCCTTTTTCCTATGTAAGCCTATGTGACACATTAGGCGGGACCAATTTTGACCCTAGGCCAATGATTTAGTAGAGGTCTACTAGACAATGCTACACACCATATATCTAAACTCCAGGCCATGTGGTTTCTGAGAAGATTTTTCTATTATTTTCCTTTATCAGCCTTGTTAAATCAAGTGACCCCATTGGACAGGGCCAATTTTGACCCCAGAGTCATGTTTTGAACAGACTTGGAAGAGGTTTACTAGGCCATGTTACATAAATTCTAACCCCATGCCTTGTGGTTTCTGACAAGAATATTTTTCTATTTTTACCTTTTTAAGTCCATGTAAAAACAAAGTCTATTTTTAGCTCCTGTGACCTTATAATGCAACAGACCGGAACCATTTGAACAATTTTTATAGGGACCACCTTAGGAACATCCTTGCCAAGTTTGTTTACTTTCCAATCAATAGTTTCAGAGAAGATGTCATAAATAAATTGTTGGCGACAGACGACTCGCGACGACGGACGCCGGACAAAGGCTGGTGCCACAGCTCACCTTGGCACCTTGTGCCAAGTGAGCTAAAATGAGGTAGTTCGACAAACTTTAAAAAAATCCAGAGTCGAAAAAGGGGCATAATTTGGTCAAAAATCCATGACAATTTTATCCGAACTTGTGTACAGGTGGGGTGATGAACATGAACAAGTGTTTACAAGTTTTACAGCAATACCCCAAAAGGTTCAGTGAAAAGAAGTGAGGAAGTACAAAAACTTAGACAAGATTCTGAGTCAAAAGGGACAAAATTTAGCAAATATAAATACAGAGTTATATACTCTTTCTTACAGGAGGAGGTGATGGTCTTAAAACAAGTATTCCTAGTTTCAAGGCAATACCATAAAAGGTTCAGTGAAAACGTGAGGTGGTACAGAAAACTAAACCGAGATTCTAAGTAAAAAAAAGGGGGAAATCATTTTGTCAATATCTATGACAGAGCGAAGATGGCCCTGAAAACGTTCACCTGAGAAACAATGCCTTCATTGCCTACAATGCCTAAAAAGCAAGAGTAAAATCGGCAAATATGTAATGTTCTGATATTTCAAGGCCATAATGTAACTCTATCAGTCAAATATTAGCCATAATCAAACTCAACTAAGATATTGTTGTCTTTATTGTTGTGAATAAGTAAAATGATGATTACTTAATAATTTCCGATGCCAGTGTAAACAAAGTAAAAATATGGCATCTTTATAATTCACGGCCCATAACTCCTCACCTAATAAGTAAATATCTTCCACATTCGTTATGACGGAGAGGTTATGGTCATAAACATTGTTGCGTTGTAAACATCGACACTGTAAAGTTTAAAGATGGTTGCTTAAGAAATGAAGATTCCTGATGGTAAACAAATTGTAATCTGGCATTTTTTATATTAAAAGAGGCATAACTTCTGACCTAATTGGTCAATATCAGACAAAATCAAATTTGACTGAGAGATAATGGTCATAAACATTGTCACGAAGTTTGAAGATTATTGCTTTCGAATTGAAGGTTCTAGAGTGTAAACAATTTAAAATCTGGCATTTTTTATATTAAAGGGACATATATTCTGACCTTAATGGCCGATATCAGCCATAATCGACCTTGACTAGGACATTATG
>CM037784.1:33733873-33783873 GCA_021229015.1 Solen grandis
GTGTTAACAACCCAAATTGTTGACGACGCACGTCGGACGCCGGACGCCGGGTGATCACAAAAGCTCACCCTGAGCACGTTGTGCTCAGATGAGCTAAAAATAAAATCCGTGGTAACCCGCTGAAACGTCTTTAAATTAAAAAAAATATGTGAAACAATGGTTTTTCATCGCTGTGTAGATTGTGTTAAATCTGAGCTACAATTTCAGAGAAGATAATATGAGAAATGTCACCCTGTTTCTACAATGGACAAATTCTGTTTTCTCTATCAACATTCGATTAACAAAAACGTTCATCTATAGTTGATTTATGATGTTCTAAACCATACATATGCATCTTGATACTTCCGTAACTGTGGTTTTTAAACATCCAAACCTCATGTAGCCTATTGGTAGCAACTTGACTTGATCCACAATTAGTGTTATCTCATTAATGGCCGGAATCACTACGAACCATCCAACTGTGTATATTTTCATTTTAAATAATGCTTTTGGAGGAAAAAAAATCCGAGAATATGGTAACTACGCAGTTATATTTAATCCCAACGGGTGTGTATTCTGTCTGCGATAAAACAATCACAAGATGAGAAACAGCTATAAATCACCGAGAAACAAGATGCCGGATGACTACTGGATATACCTGATCAATTCCTTGGGTTTTACAGCACATGCCTGGTAATTTTATAATCATAAAACAAATGTGTTTTTATATGTTATTTTGAACGTCAGATTGTATTCTAATTATTTTAATCTAAAAGAAGATTACACTAAGATTTAAACAGCAGTATGCGTTCCAGATAGAAGGGCTTTCATAAAATTGACAACATTACTGAACACGTAAACTGTCAATGTCTTGGGTTAGATATACAGTACGGCATTCTACAGCGATTTAATAAAAAACGAAGTTTCTCCCGTAAAAAAAAAATGATTTATTTGAATGAAAAGTTCCAAAATTAGAAGACGAAGAAAAAGAATATGAATGCAGAAAGGTCGGGGAGTGGTGATTACCATGCAGTATTCAAAACATGTCTAACAGGAATTTGCATGGACATAAAATATTAGCGGGAAACCCATTATAAATATGTAGATTACGTAGCAAAGTTAAGATTTCCTATCACGCAAAGAACTGCTCATTTCTAAATGTCCATCATTTTGTTTAGTTTTGTATGACAGGTGATTATGTTTTCAGTCGAAAATCAAATACATTTATGTTCTCGGAGGAGGACGACCAAGGGAGTGCTGTTTAGTTAGTTTAGCTTTAACTTTTTTGTTTTACGTCGATTGGGAAACAAGATCTTACAATTTATGCTAATCCCTCTCGGCGGTTCCTGGGTTGGACCGGTAATTTGCGCCTGGGAAGGTCATGAATAATTCTTGCCTCCAACGGCGTTCGAACCCACAACCTTCGGATCCGTAATCGGATACGTTACCACTGGACCACGGCGCCCTCAGTGCTGTCAGGGGAATCTCCGGTTTGCTTCCAGATTTACAAGACATTTCAATATTTAAAGGCACGAACTAGGAAATAAGTCTGACAATAGCATAGATGTTCAATATTGACTTATATAATGTTACATACAAGTTAGTTTTTCTCTATCCACTACTGAGTTCGCAATTTAATTTAAAATGCAAAACGTAAACTTTATCTTGTTAGTGTTTGTAGTTCGTTAAGACGAGACATCTTATCGTTCGAGTCATTACATTAACTATTTTGATTAATTTTATCGTTTTATATTCACACACCTCCTTTTCTACTATCACCGAGCTACACCCCAACTGTTGTTGGTTTAAGACTCAAAAGAGTCACTCGAAATTTCGATATGAGGAAGCTTTCAAGTTGACTTATGGTAGGCTGGATGTACCATCCGGATGTCGCTATGTATCCTGACCCTTCCCTGACCTGGTCTTAGCTGGACATCACTAAATGACTGGGGACGGAAAACCACGGCACAACAGCAACAGCAAGATGTTGTTGACGAAATGTGATATAAGTCCAGTTATCGTGGCCGTTCGTCTGTCTGCATGTAAACTTCTTTTATTTTTCGCTGACCTTGAATCTTGAAAGCATTTCCGCGAATCAAAAAAAGAACTGGCATTCAATGTTGTTCAAACAGTGGTTCTCGTAGCAGTATATGCAACAGAATCGAATTATCATCATCATCCTTTACATTTGTTACAGTTTCTCTGATGTTGAATCGACAGTAACACGCGAAATACAAATATATTGACAAAACCGCCACGCATAAGATCGTATGAACTCTGGGATCTGATGGCTATGTAAATTGACAGTTACATTTTCCCCATTTTATCATAGCCTAATATTACTGAATTTATCAGAACAGTGATTATGGTGAGTAACAGACACAGTCGTTTACTTTTTACAGGGTCAGTTTTGTCAATAAATGATTTAAGTAGATAAACACGAAAATAATGCTTGTATTGCAATGGATATTTGTTGAGTAATTGTTAACATTAGTAAGGTACAGCGTTAAGTCTTCTAGATTAGATCAGACATAGTGATACATGTATAAAGGAGAATCAAGGCATACGCACGAACGCCAGTGTGTAAAACTCGCTAGAAAAGACAGCGTGAACAATAGACATGTTAATACATGCAAACCACTTTGTATAGGATAGAGTAGATTAAGACATTTCTACAGACAATAGAAGACCGAAGCGAGCGTAGGCTTCTACTGTCTGGAGAAATGTCTTAATATATTCTATCCTACTTAGAAGTTTTCCGGCTCAACTTAAACCTATTGCACTGAAGCCGGGACACTATATTCATATTACTATATTCTCTGTCAATCAAGTGTTTCTCGACTAGACGGCAGGCGGGAAAATGAGATGCGAAATGGACGATTACATCATGTGCAGACAATTAGGGGGTTTCATGTTGCATCAACATCTGTGTGTTTTCAGTTTTAATCGATAGTAGAGAAATGCCGCCCCCCCCCCCCTTTTCGATATAAAGGACCAAACTTTAATGTAAGTTTCACAATGCTATAATCATCATTTACTGCTTGGGCATCAACCACTGAGGATGGATGGCAGCAAAATTGAATTAATGTTTTATGTCGACTTGATCAAGATATTTCAACGTTCTTTAACGAAGAATTTACTTATGTAACGAGGGGTGTTCAAAAAGTTCGCGGAAAAGAGTTCTTATTTCTTTATTTTAGATGGCAGATTTATGAAACTGCACTATGATGTAGGTCGATATATTGTCATTTTAATGTGCAAAAAGTAGATCTGAACCCTTCTCATGGAATAAATTATTGTTACCATAGTAAAGTCATCGTCGTCTTCCCGGCCCAAAATTTAGTCTGTTTGATGATAATGGTCTCAAAGTATAACGTTTCAAATTTACAATTTTTACTGTACGCCTTTCAAACAACACACACACACACCCACACACACACACACACACACACACACATATATATATATTTATATATATATATGCGACATGTATGTGTATGTTTGTGTATTTTGATAAGGTTAAAGCGGTGTTCTTTATTCGATTGTTGTAAATGTGTATGGATGTTGACTTTGACGTCGTTTACAGTTGGGCCGGGTTTAATTGATGACGTTACTATTGTTACAACTGTTCGGCGTATATGCAATCGATTCATATGAAATTTTGTAAATTTACTGCTATTGTATTAACTTTTACTAGTCAGGTGTTACGTTTGTGTAATAAAGAAATGTGAGTACTTTTCCGCGAATTTTGTGAACACCCCTCGTACTTAGAGCAAACCGTAGATACTGCAACGCGATTGGTGTCATTTCCTACAGTTTCTTTTTTTTAATTACTCAAGTGAACATAAAATAAGTGTCTTGCAGTGGTAAAACACCGGATCACTGCATCAGGGGTTGTGGGTTCGAAGCCCGTCGGAGGCGAGAGTCGTGTTCGTATCTTTCACAACGTCTGACAGCTAAAATTATGATGGGAAAGAGAAACAAAATAAAGAACGGAGGCGCATGAAAGAAATATGAGAGTTACGTGGAAGGAGAGAGGGGGAGAAAGAGAGAAGTGTGAAGGACAAGAGGAAAGAAAAAGTAATTTCATTAGCCTTGGTTTTACTGTCTATGTTTGATTACAATTGTAATATCATTTTGGCAGAAAAGAAAAATGTAAAAATGCAGTTCAGACAAACGGTTGAACAGAACCGAGATTACATTTTTTACGTTATCAAAAAGCAACGCCCTGAAGGCGGGGTTTATTGCACATGCGCACTTGAAACAACGTTCTATTTTGTACATTTAAGATAGAAAATAGAAAGGTGTTCTATTGAAAAAAAATGTCGATAAATTTGAATTTTCAGAGCTTCTGATTGGCCACATATTTAGGGTAACCTCTAAACTATCTTAAGAATGGATACATTGCCTCCTGATTTAGCAGATATAAGCATCAACCTCTTACATTGTGTATGCTATTCAAAACAGTTCAAGATGGACGATCTTACGATAATAAAAAGAAAATACATTATTTGTTGTAGCTAAGTAACATTGTTAAACGTTTCATTAGAGAAGATAAAGGGAATGTGGCAACCAGATTTATTTCAAACAAGTTATTTTTAGTTTAACAGAGAACAGAGTTAACCGCAATATAGCATACTGCTTTTGAAATGATACAGATTTTGTAACATGAACTATATGTATATTTGGACTGAAGATATATTTGAAAACTCTTGAATAACACACACACACTCACACACACACACACACACACAACTTGGTCTACCTATCTCGTGGAGGTTTTGCCTGTGTGCCTTATGCCTCATACATCACTATGACGGTTTGAGCCTCGGTTTGTATATGCAAAGTGATGTCATACCGAGGTGAATTTTCCGAGGTATTATGGTTTTTTTGTTTGTTTTTTTTCCACCTCGATATGAAAATCAACTTTGAAACTAACCATCATTTCATGCCCAAAACCAAACCAAATCGAGTAACCTACCTCTCAACATATTTTCTACACCCTTCCCCATCCTTACCCTACACACAACTTCGGAAACCAAATATTCTCTCCTTTGTGTGAATGTATGTGTTGTTTATTTTCAATATCGGAGTAGTTTTTAAACATTTTCAACAACACTGGTTATATAACAGATTACAGCTATCAATGTCTCTCAAACTGAACCTGTACTGGTAATAGCACATCTGCAAGCATTTGACAATGTCTTACCTGCATTTGACAATGTCTTACCTGGATTTGACAATGTCTTACCTGCAAAAGGAAGTGAGAGAAAATTCTCGACCAGACACCATCCGCTTACTGAGCATGTTCTGTACCAATGATTTGTTTGCTTGTGCTTACGAAAGTATTTCAGTTCCTGAAACTACCCTTATATGTTGAGTGTGAAACACACGGGATACATACGCATACTATTTTAACGACTTTTGGTGATATTCCACGGCCGAGAATCCGGCCTGCCACCTCAGGTTCCTGATTACGTAAGGGTCGCTCTTACCCTTTCCCCTTTACTAGCTGTGCAATCAAGACCGGATTAAAATCTCTGCAAACAATGCTCCCATTGATTTATTAGTAAAAGGTTGTTTTTATTTCTCAAATGAACGATGATCATTTAGAAGAACCAATTCCATAGCAACCGTTTTTATATTTTTCCAAATTAAAGATATTCTGGAGAGTTTGTGTTGCAGATCATTTTTATACAAAGTATGATGAGGTCTCACTTGTTTGTTAAAAGGTTTTAATTTTTGTACAGAATATTGAGAAATTTGAGTAACTGTTTTTACAGATGACGGAAAAATGAAATTCAATACAAATGTATAAACAAAGGAAACAAGTATGGGATTAATATGATTGTAATTACATTTTCTTTTACATGAACGAATCAATCATTTCATATCAGAGTGGGTAAAAGATCTTGTAAACCACTATCACATTTTTGTTATTTACTTCAGGTGTATCGGTGGCCTGTTAAATAAGACAAACCCTGTTTAACCAGCTTCTGTTGGGTTGGGGGAGAAAACTGATCTCGGTATCCGGTATGCATCCATTTCGATCTACGTATATTAAAATAAAAAAACAACATAATAATAAACAATAAAAAACGGCATTGGTAAGGATAAACTGAATTCCTTCCAACCATCAGTAATTTTATGATATGAACACGTTCCGCTAGGATGTTAGTTGTGAACGTTTATAATCCCCCGAAACGTTGAAGTTACATGTTTTGGAGCAAAAGAAGCGTGTATCACGTGCTGTCACGTACCTGGTCTTCTTTCCAGTCATTCCTACCCAGACAATATTCGTACTATTACTCTATAACATGTATTTCTAAACATAAAACGTCTACGAGTATATCGTGATTATTTTTTTATTAACTTTTGAACAGCCGTCTAATGTTCCGGTGACTGATATGTTGTTGGTTTGGTTCCCATCCGTGTCATATCATTAAGTCGTTAAAGGCCCATTATATTTCATAATAATTCAATCTTCATTAATATATAGTAGAGTAACATAAATAGTACAACATGTGCAAATATCTGCTGTAAAAAAAATAAATAATTAAATAAACGCATTGAACATGTTGATCAAATTACGCAACTTAATATTTTGGATGGATGTCAAAATACTCATTGTTTACATCTAATATGGCGAGTTTTCCCGAAGACAGTCTGCAATCGGAAATAATTTGAATTTGAAAACCCGTCGTCGAATCACAATTTCTTTATCTGCTACGTCATCAATTTATGCACTCGTGATTCGTTAACGGAGGCATATAAAGTCTATGGAAATTTGACGAAGATATGCGGAATATGAAAATAAGTTATTTTTGTTAACAATTGAATGATCTTAAGTGAAATGTTCTTTCTTAATTATACATTGTAGTAAAGTTTTCGTCAACGAGTATATACAGATCACATCTCGTTACAAATCTATAGCACGCAGTTCGCTTTTCTGTTCGAAGAATATACACTGCTTCTGGAAGTATAATGGGCCTTTAAACGGTTTCGATATATCTTAATCATGCTTGTCACTCAACACATAAGGATTGTTCCAGGACTGGTCTGGATACTGTCAGGATAATGTGACTGTATGTGGCACTATACCAATTATCTACGTTAGGTATCATGTAAACAATGTCCTTAAATGACGTAGATACAGCCAGAGGGCTAACAAACAAATTTTCTTAAATTCCGTTATACACGAAGTAATAAATTTTCAAAGATTTTAGTAAAAATCCGAATCACAGAAAATTCGCAAAAACTTAAAACAAATACCTGAAACTAGTTTGCGCAGTACGGTACTCGTATATTTAAAGAACTCTGGTTAATTGCTGACAGAGATATATTCATATTTGATTATGTCATTCATATTACAAAGTTAAAGAGACAAGTCTAGTGCTATTTATAGGCCCGCGTGTACATGTATGTGTGCGAAATGATGCCGAGGGCTTATTATCACGACGTTAGAATGTATTCTTCGATTATTGCATGATCAAGAGATATAAGGATGGACTATTTTATTTTGTCACGGAGAGGATCCGTGTTATTCCTGCGAGCCTTGCAGTGGAATATCAATAATTATTCTGAAACAAAGGTTACTAACTTTTCTCTAAAGAATGTGCCGTGTATTTCTTCCTAAAGGGAGCACATAACAATCAGATGAAAATATGGTGCAATAAATTAGTAAATGTCTTAATGATATGCCTTTTACAATATACATCCAGCTCAAAATGATAGTATGCACCTTTTTTAATTTTAGATATTTTTATATTGAGCGAACGCAACAATTTTGGCACACAATATCTGGTGTGTATATGTCATCGGTCTACACACAGTCTCCATGTCACGTGGTAGATTTTGGGCTAGATCGAGAGCAATTACACACGGGGCATAGTGTGTGAAAATAAAGTACACACTTTCTGTATGTTATTTGTGTATTTGGAATCTTCGAGATAAGTATTTATACTTCAACCTTTTGTCTTATATTTAGAAGTGAGTGCTTGTAATTGTACTTTTTTTCAACTCTTTTATATTTAAAAATTATTTAGAATAAACGAATATTGCTTTAGTCCGAAGCAGCTGGTTTCACGGTTCAGTTCCAGGGTCAAGGACCATCTTTGACGAAACAACTTCATTAAACTTTTGTCAAAAATCAGTTATTTACGTTAAATAACATTTCTAATTTGCATTCCTCATTTTTTACAAAGTACCTATTTCTTTCCCTTAAATCTGGCAAATCAGTCGTTTGGTCTAAGGTTATATATTTCAGAAATATAGACCTTATAATTTTTACCAAAGTAAAGGTAGTCTTAAGTTATGTGTCAAAACCAGTAAAAGCGCTCAGAGGATTTTGGGTAAAACAATGGAAAAGTAACGACTATATAAAGATTTAATACGCTTTAAAATTATTGTCAGGAGTTGTATAGAAGGTAATATCAAGTTATGATGCCGTATTTCAGCATTTAATATGACATTTTAGGTTAAAATCGTTACCTGGAGATTACACATACATGGCAGCTGTTTCCAAAATTCTTAGGTGAAAGGGAAAATGTGATATCAAATTCTTTTCCTTCTTTTAGAGCCATATTTAATCCACCAAGGCACTGTTATTTATAGTGTCTCACTGGCTCTTATCTCTAATCTTTGGTTACATATATAAACTGCTTTTACTGCGTGGATCTATTAGCACAGAACCACAGTTTGCAGCTCTTAGGTGAATCCAGGTGTCTATTATAGAGACTAACTGCAAATAAGTGACGTCACAGTCGATTTTTATTGGCTGAGTCTTTTAAAAGCTGTTTCGCCAGTACGACCTAACGTTCCGCCCGACCACCCGGGTCGAGTTGCTTTAAGTTTGGCATGGTTAATACGTGCCGTTATTGGCCATGTTTATTATTGGCCATGTTTATTAGGCGACAGATTGACAAGTCAAGTGTTCATCACTGGGATAACTGGTAGTCGGTGGTTGCCCTGGTTTATAAATAACAGGAGTTTTTTTATACTATATAGAAGCAGTTGACGTAGCGATGAATTGGAAAGGCGGGACTTAGATTTAACGGCTAAAAACTGGAAAAGTGCATAACTAAATGTTTGCTGAAATGTATATATTTCCCCATCCCGTGACTAGATCTAGCCTGGACTGAAGACTTCATGTGAATACCCGGATAATCATCTCAATACAAACAACGTATACTGTTAGAAAATATTAAGTGCATTATCACTTACACATGTAGAGAAAAACTGAAGTGTGGATTTTATTTCAACAGAACACTACTATACCATTCTGTTTGTACCAGACTGGAATTCCCCATTATACATGCAGTCCGAGCTACAAGTATTTACTTAGTAATTGCTGCACTGCCAAAATACATAACTCAACATGATTTGAACATGTTAACTTCATTAGAGTTTAAGACAACAGTGGACTTTATTTTCACTTTCTAGCCCTGCGATCAGTTACGGTCAAAAGTCTCTAACATGTAGTTAACCACGAAGCCCCCAACTGTTAGGGGTTTGGTTCCCTGCTTAGACTTTCAACTAATATTCACGACAAAAACTCATTATCACCACAGCGACAATGTCTTTCAAAGACGGTATAGTATTCTATCACGTTCTGTTTTGGAAACACGCTATAATAAACATATGAATTAAAGGTTTTCAATCAATCATGACCTATGCCCTGCGAGCACGTAATTTGTCACCATGTTATTCATTGCCACCAAAAACTGAACTGGTTTTGTTGAGGGATGATAGAGTGGAGATAGAGTGAAATCGAATGTGTTTGATAAATCATACACGGTAATAAATTCAAATCCACCGTTTGATTATATCATTGCAAAGTTTCGACTATTATATTTCACATAGTTATTTGTCCATACTAAGTTATATATTCTTGTTTATTTTATTAACATGCTTTCTCTCTCTCCCCCCCCCCCCTCTCTCTCTCTCCTGTAAATAGATTTGCAAGTCATGTCATATTTGTTAAAATTCCAAAGGAACACGTAACAAAATGATGTATAATGTTTACCTTACTAAATAAAATAATAATCTTGATGTCAAATACTATACATGTTCAAAATGAATTTTGGATCGTGGTTCTTTAGTGTGAAACCAATGACAAGGACACAACAATATTTAATTATTTTCATGTATGTATGTGTGTGTTCATGATCTCTTCAGTACTCTAAACCCAAAGTAATTGTAAAATGTTTCTCTGACGTCACTCAAAATAGGTCAAACACATTTGGTAATTGAAAATATGTGTTAACCCTTATTTCAAGTTTGCATTGAACATTAAAGCATCATTAGACCTCCTCAGGGAGAATTACAAACCGATATATCTACACCTGCACCACGATATACATATTTCCTGCTTTTTTTTTAGTCTGCCCTTGCTTCAAATCTACTTTAAGTTTTCAATGTTCTATTTCTATAAATTGGTGGATTTTGCCTGACGGTTTGATTGTCTTTAAGTACTTCATGTCTTTGACTTTGACTTTAATATTTCATTAGCACCCGCTTTCACGATCTAACGATTTCTTCCGTTTTGATTCCTAATACTACGTGATTCATCTTCGGCGGCTGTTGTACATGCTTTTGTTATTGACCTATATTTTCAACGGATTTCTACCTACTCGTACATAACTGATCAGGAATATATCTCTAAGCGCACCTGCTTAAAGGCAATACTCTCACTTGCTATTGGTCTAGACTGTTTTATTAACTTTTCAGAAATGTAACTGGACACAAATACTGTGTAAAAAAATCAAACATAAAGACAAATGTTTATTACGTTATTAAAAAGCCGTGCCATTTCCCAGTTGCGCCTTCATAATAAAACGTCCATAACTTATCAATTACAACTTACGTTAACCCGAGATTATGTGTTCCGGCTGTTAGATTGCTGGCGATTTATTAATATATGATGGTAGATTAATGCGAGGATCCGTATCGGATTAATATTGATCTTTAAACAATTTCGGCTCGTGAGCAATTTAATACCATATTACTGAAAGGGAGATAGGCCCCACAAAACGCGAGGCCTTATGTCTGATCTACATTGTTTGACATTTTAAACATATAACATTCAATGAGACATGCTTTGAATATAAAATATTTCATATTTTACAATTTGTCCAAAAGTGATCTGCATATTAACGAATTCTTTTTCTTTTCATTTCATGCTTACGAAATAACTCAAATAAAAATACTTTTTACATTGTTCTTGAATTTCTTAACACTTCAACCCATGATTACAATCTTAAGAATATCTCAATTTCATATAATTTTCCACACCCATCTACGCTATTGGTTTAACTATAAAGCATGCTGCAGAATATTTAGAAAATAGTTCTTGGTTCTCATTGCTATGCAAAACATTATATTACATTGTATAATGTCATTCTAATTATTTCAACCTATTTAGTTTAGTTTCAACGTATTTATTCAACATCTATATCTTTAATACATACGCATACATACATATAATACAAAACAAAATGAGATTTAAAACTGTAAGCCCATTTACAATCTGAATCTTGTTATATGTTTAATGTATGTATGAGACATTTATTAAATTTCTATCTGTTATTGTAGTACTACAATGCACATTCAGCACCCTATATATTTATCATTCTTATTACACCGTCGCTGTACATACGGTTTATTTCTTCATTTTATATTTTGTTTCCCAATCCCAAGATTTTTAGCACCTTGTGGGTTGTTTTTAAGGGTTATAATCTATTTAAATAAATTAAAAAATTAATTTTGATTTTGTATTTTAAGAGGTAAAATTTCATGTTTTAGTTATATTGTATTATTTCTTTCTAAAATGTGTTTATTAAGGTCCATTAATTAGGGTTACTAAATTAATTGTAATTTATAGTGTAAACATGCATTCCTTTGATCTCTGGCTTTAAAGCTTATGTGAATTGATAAAGATAAAAAATAATTTGAACTTATTAAGATAATTATCACCTCTGCTACTTTTTTCTTTAAATTGTGTTAATTGATTGGTCCAACTAAAGTCCATTTATCCTGTATATATTGCTAAGTGATTGGATTAAGAAATACAAACAAGTCCTTTGATCTAGCAGTTTACTACTTAAGGTAAACAATTTGATTTGAAGTAATTAACATTTTTGGTTATCAATTTATTGTGACTTTCAAACTGTGATATCTCATTAATGAACTGAACTGTATCAGATACAATATATTTACATTCTGATGTAAATGTCTTCATTTGATAGTAAAATTTCACTAAGTAACATCGTCTGAAATTATAAGCTAAAATGGCAAATGCACAAGTGAGTGTGCAGTTTGTCAAGAACCAACGTGGTGGTGATAGTCTGGTTTACAATGGATTCAGATACCAGGTCAAAAACCGAAAACCAACAAGGGTGTACTGGGTCTGTCATGTCCGAACCTGTTCTGCTAAAATCACAACAGCTGACAACATTCCAGTTTCTGTGACCAATACCCATAATCATGCAGCCGAACACATGGAACTGAAGCGCCATGAAATAAATCAACTCATGCGAAAGAGGGCACGCGAAGAAACCACGCCGATTCCGTCAATATATGAAGAAGTCATATCCAGTCTGAGAGACAGAGAATGGGACGAAGATGCAGAACAAGTCTGCAAAGGATTACCAACCTTCCCCTCCACCAAGTCATCTCTATACAGGGAAAGAGGTGCATTGAGACCGGGGATACCAAAGTCCAGGAGTGACATAGATTTGGATGGAAAATGGACTGAAACGCACACTGGTGAGCAGTTCCTACTGGTTGATGAGGCAGAGAATGACAACAGGATGCTGATTTTTGCTACAAGAACAAATCTCCAGCATCTGGCACAGAACCCAACCATATATGGAGACGGAACATTTTATGTGTGCCCAGACATATTCAGCCAGGTCTACACACTCCATGGATATATTGATGGACACATGTATCCGTTAGTGTTTGCCCTTCTGCCTGGAAAAAGTGAAAGGATTTACTGCAGACTTTTTCAACATCTTCAACAGAAATGCAGGGAAATAGGAATGGAACTGGGACCAGACACACTCCTGATAGACTTTGAGGCAGCAACCAAGCAGGCAGCTCGCAGAGTGTTTCCAAATGTGAATGTGAAAGGGTGTTTTTTTCATTACACACAGTGTGTTTGGCGGAAGATACAGAAGCTTGGCTTAGTTGGACTGTATTCTGAGAATGAGGACTTTAAGAAACTAGGAAGAAGAGCTGCAGTTCTGCCTCTAGTCCCCATACAACATGTTGAAGATGTGTGGTTTGTCGCACTGACGGATGCTGAAAATGCAGAGATTCCAGTGGATGTTTCAAGGTTCACAGACTATGTCACTGAACATTGGGTTGAGGGAGACAAGGACAACTGGAACCATTTCGAGACAGAAGGACCAAGAACAACAAACAACTTGGAAGGCTGGCACAACAAACTAAAGAAAAGTATGAGACAGTCACATCCGAACATTTACAAGTTCTTGGAAACAATACAAAGGATTGAAGCTGCCAATGCTATCAAAATTCTTCAGCACAGTGCCGGAGGAGTGAGAGAAAAGAAGAGGAGGAAATACCGACAACTTGAACAGAGACTGTCTGCCCTGAAACACAAGTACATGGCTGAAGAAATCACTGTGATGGAGTATGCCGATTGTGCATCGCATTTGATTCGGTTTGACGAGTAACTCTGTATAGAACAGATCAGTAGGGTGGAATGTCACAGTTGTTTAAATGAAATGCTTGTTTTCAAATTAAAACAAAATACAATAAATTGTACCACATAAATACACTGTAATTTTAATAAATATAATTTTGCAAAATTAAAAATCTTAATAATATAAGACAATAAGACAAATAATTGCACTGAAATATTCCATCCATTTAGGTAAAGACTATAGTCACTCATCCATGACAGTCTATTGTTATCCAATTAAGCATGATTCCCAACTGTCCCACCTTGATTTTTACTGTTTTATATAAAAGTGGGACAGTTGGGAAGACACCGTACATACTGGAGGCCATATAAGAATCACGCTCGGCACGTCTCGTCACATCCCGTGACGTCATATACATTCACTTATCACAAAGTTTGGTAACTTTTGTTAATAATGACTAAACAGTTTGAATAATGGTTTAACATTATAAGACAAATCAACAGACAAGGGCAGACAACTTTCGAGTAAAAAACTATGCAATCAATATAAAAAGATTGTTATAAAATAATGTAATGCCATGATGTCCAAAAAAAATATAAAAAATAGTATTGTTTTAAAATTTTTAAAGCTCGCAATAATACCTAAGTATAATAATCAATGTTTTTTTTTGTTTTTTTTTAATGGAAGTGTATATAATTACATTGTGTACTGTAATTACATTGTCATATTTTATAACTATACTGAATAATGCCATGAAACTTGAAGGTGGGATAAAATTAAACAAAATAATCGCTGAATTAACATTACATTTGTCTCATAAAAACGCACATATGTTTGATGCTTCAGTAGTGTGACTTTATAACTCAAATGAATAACATCTTACTTCAATACCAAACTTGGTTTGTCAGTTTGGATGAACTAGACATAATTCCAGCAAAATCTTAATTTACGATAATGTGCACGAGAATATCGAACTAAAAATAACCAGCTAGCAAGAATAAAATACAGTTGACAAAGATGTTTTATTTGATGTTACCGCAGGCAATGTTTTAAATTATACTTTTAGAATGAATAAGCTGCTAAATATAGATGGCTTATTGTTCGAACGGCTGTATCGACCATTAAGTCTATATTACCACTGACCTTTTGTCTCGAAATGTTCACAATGGCGTGACTGCCTAATGGGCATTATCATTTGACGCTGTAAACAATCGGAAATAGACATAATCGAAATTAAAAAAGCAAATAATAGCGTATATGTCGGCATGAAAGACATGACTATACCTCTTCTTATTGCGCCTCTTTTTTTCTTTCATTATGTCTGGTTTAAATAATCAATAAGAACGAGACTGAAATTATATATATATATATATATTGAGGGCGGATTTAGGTAATTTATATTCTTACTAGGATATGCCATCAAATCTGTTTCTGTATATTTCAGAACTGTTAATTAACTATTATTCAGACTATTTTACATCTTTAATCCAGTATTTACTCAGGTTTAATAATTTATCATTCAACTCGTATAAAAAGGGGTTTTGACATATTTAGCATTTCAAAACTACGTACACTGGATGCGAGAACATACAGGAAAACACGAAATGACAAAACAGAGAGTAAGTCCGATTAAATGTTCGCATAAGGAGACAGTCTGGGTATATCTGATATGAGAAGAGAGGAATTCATTATTACAGTGAAATAAATTGCAAACTTTGTCACCACATACTTCTATCAGAAACCCTTACGGTAAATGCTTAAAGGAATTAGTCAAGACCTACCGATATCATATAATAAATACATACAATATAGCTGTCTACGCTACTCGTTGAAATTCGTAAGGAAAATGTGAACAAAGAATTAGTCAAGACCTTCCAAACTATATAATAATCAATAAACACATGCGTTCAGAGTTGATATTCCTGTGCACAAACATGCAAAATAGTCCAATCATTAATAATGACATGGCTGTATTCGTCATGATACGTTCGGCACATGCAATATACATGGTCTTGTACATATGACAGAAAGTTTCGTGCATAGCAACACTGATTAGATTTGTTTCAAAACACATAAAAAGAAATAGGGCACAGATAACGTTGAGTTGAATAAAACAATCTGTCGTTATGACACACGTTTATTGTATGGAGTGTAACCTTAATGTCAACTGTTTGAGTTGATTCTCTTTCTGGTATTGAACACATCGGAAGCGATACATTATTCGACAATGCAATAAAAGACACAGGGGGTTAAATGATGTGCAGCAACAATAAAGTTAGACTGAACAAGAGAGCACGGTTTAATTTACTAATGGCGTTATCAGAGAAAGAATTCGAATCGGAAATACGTGGCCATATGTTGTTAACAAAACTCTTAATTCCGATGATATATCTATCAACCGTATCATGTCTGACTTACCGTGTATAGAGACACCAGTGAAACATACCGATATGTAGTCGTTTACAGCAATTAAGATTTGAAATGTCACACGTGTTTATAAACAAACGTCCCTTTTTTTAAATCCAAGAAGAAATGTAATTCCCTCTTCGATGTTCCTACCAACTATTTTCATTTTTATTTTATTTTGGGTAAGTACTTGTATTTTTTCACTGGACGATTACTCTAAAGCTTAGTAAAAATATTTTATTTTATGCTACAGACAGAGATACTGGTTAATCTAAGAATTTAATTCTTTCGATTAGAGTACCAATGTCGTAAAAGAAGCCGAACGAGCAGAAAACAGATTGCAGTGGTTGGATCAATTAAAAAATAGCAGGATTTTACCTCTGTTCCTGACATTTTTATTTCAAAAGCATTGTAAAGCATGTGCTTAAAAGAGGAAAAAATCTTCATTTATGTCTGCGATAAAAGTTGGGAAACCTAAAAACAGTTCCGATATTGACCCGGGCGGAGCAATGTAGGTGCACGATGTATTCGTGCTATACGAAAAAGTGTCAAAACAAGTACATGTGTTCTAAGAATTTTCTGAAGTCAACGACTACTCAGATACAAAAGGACACTAATTGACAATCGTAAATGTAAATTATTTATCAGAACGTAGTACAGGTAATAATCATATTGTCAGCCTTGCTTCAAGTAAATGAGCTTCCAAGTGTGTGTTTTTTTTTTTTGTACTTTAACAGCATGTATATCATGTAGAATGATAATAGAAACTCCTTTAACCCTTTCCCTCATATAGACTCATTTTGACACACTCAATAGGTACCACATAAAGCCTGATCTGCAGAAAACCACAGTTAAACCTTACCAAATTTAATTATAAAGTCCTCATTTCCAGACCACTGAGGAACAGCGAACAACATAAAACCTGATCAGCCTGCGAGTTACTCGCAGGCTGATCTGGTTTTATGTTGTTCGCATAGGTCTTTTCATGGTTTCCTCTACGAGGGAAAGGGTTAAAGCATAACCGTTGCGGTGTTGTGCTGAAGTTGATCGTTTCTGTGACGGTTTGTCAGTCATACCGAGACATCCAGCTAGTAACAGGTGGAGGGAGACCCGCAGTACAGAGTTGCATTGCGATAGAAGCACCGACCTTCCACAAGCCAGCTGGAAGGCTTCCTCACATATAAAAAATGATTCTGTCGGGATTCGAACTAACACCCGCTAGGGGCATGGTAATGTTAAGGTAACGAAAGCCTTTTTGTACTCTGAATGATATCATGTGTGTTGTTTCAATGGACGGTTCCGTAATTTTTATGTAACTCCTTGATATTTTGACACTTCCTATTCATATCAAGGTCAAGTTCTCACAAACAGTATCACATACAAAAAGCACATTTTTTTAATAAAGTAGGCCAACCGTTCACCATGTGCTTACACTGGTTAGAAAAGCCGGTTAATGTAAACATACTTGATTGACAGTTTTGGAACCATCCATTCCAAATCGGCCACAGGGGCTCGAAGTTGAATGGGTGGAATCATAACGTATATCATGGTAGCATTAAATATGGAAGGGAGGACACTGTTTTAGGCTATTTTTTCCATGCATTTTCGGTCTGTCATGTGGTTTATTTACGTTTGAAAGTCTCTATGTTGTTCCCGTTTTGTTTTCACTCTTAAAGATGATAAAAATAAATGTGTTTTAATGTTCCAATCGAGCTTGGCAACTGACGGGACTGACTAGTTCATGTTTAATTTGTAGTGAGTAAAAGGTTTCAATCAAACACAATCTGGTCCATTTACAATGCCATAGATGTGTAAAAAGGCGATTTCCCACTTTTGGACTTGTCCTCCCTTCCCTTTTTAATGTTGCCTTCATGCGATATGATTCGCCCCATTCAACTTCGAACCCCTGTGTAATCGGCCAAGAGATATGCTCATATTATCATCCAAGTCACCAAACTCCGCGCACCGATTACGTCACGCTACGCCACTTTAACCACTGCCACCACACAAGTCACGTAATGATAGTTGAAACCATGTGACTAACACTCATAATTATATAAATTAATGTTGTTTGATTTTATTTTTTACTTTTCTCATAATAATGAATCTTATTTTCTTGAAATATAACGAAACTGATATGATATATTCAAAAATAAAGGCAAAAGTGATAAAATTAAATCCGTCCTATATCAGCCGAATCTACTTGTGGTGGCAGTGGTTATCGACAACTGTAGGAGAGGTAACTACTGCGGTGGAGTTTGCCAAGTCACATGTTCTCAAGTAAGAGACAACAGGTATGAAATGTTAACGATTCTGAAGCTGATCTAGTTGTCCAAAATAATGAGGCAATTCGCTGTGCAATTATTCAACTTGCGATCGGATCTTGAGAATGAAAAATCATAAGGCTCAAAAAGAGATTTTTCTTCTGCGTCAAATCCCAGTTGACACACCAAGGAAAGCCATTTAGAACCTGATAACTGCGAATGAATTATTTTGCGAGAAGTAAAAAATGTTTCACGATTTTTAGTCATCACAACTCTGTTCCAATGAGGACGGAACACCAAAGTAAGGGCCCTTGTGAAAGAAGAGAAAATCTCATCACGAAACCTAGTATCTGTCTTAACTCTGGCATGAAATTTTAAAATCCGTTATTTTCTGTAATCTAACAGCTAACACCTACCTGTCCATCATGTTCATTTTTATTCAAATTAAGGAACGATTAAGTAGAAATACCCTCAGTCAGAAATAACTCCTATTAAATGGCTTTCTGAAAACAGCCCTTGATTTCTTCGGTGTAAGGAGTTTCGGTTAACGACCTAAACGCCATCGTTTCGGAATAAGAGCGTTAAACTGAAAGGAACAACAATGTTACGCACTAATAGGGAAATGGAATCAATTGGATGTCGTGATCATTTGAAAGTATGACTGATCATAATATTATTCTAGATCTTAGCCGTGAGAAACTTCAAGAGTGTGAATCAGTCTCATGGAGTCTAATTCCGAACGGGGTTATTTAGGAAGTGATTGTTTGGCCGAGTCTTAACCTTACCTTCAATGTACAGTTTCATGTATACACAAAATACAAGCCTTAATTGTGATATTAAAATGTAATGAAATATATATTTAAACAATAAAAATAGAAAAAAGTGAATAAAATGTCGTGTATTTCCGACTTGGAATTAATTTTGAGACTTAAAATAATTAAGATTTATTTACCTTTTTCAAAACATAAAATTGCGACCTTCAAATCATCTGGATCGAATTCCACAAACAGTAAAACTTAAAAAAAATACTTAATGGCGAATTCCGTTACTCTCGCTTCTCTAATAGAAATGCCGAATTGTTTCATTACTTATCATTTAAAGTTAGTTATTAAGGTAATAACTGATTTCAACTTAGTCATGTACTTTGAATATATTATAAAATAGTAATGATGGAATGTGTATCTACCTAGTTTAAAAATTTAAGTATTACTTAGCGCTAAGTATTTTTGGTGGAATTCGAGCCTGCTCGTAGGTCTTAAAGTTAGGATGTTAAAACAGTCTTAACATTCATAACAAACTATAACATGATACCGTGATATCAAGGTTGGAGCTTGCGTTCACAAAAGAATCTCAGTTCTGTGATCCATTTATTCGTGTTTTGCAGCATTTCTAGGAATTCAACTCACAACATAATAATTCCTCTCGTATTTATTCGCAAAACAAGAGATACAAAACTGTTTGTCTTAATATTTGGGATAGATCCTTATGGACTGGAGGTGATTTGGTCGAAAGAGATCTGACCGACGAAATCTCGTCAAATTCTCAAGTGTAAAACTTAAGAAAAACTTATGCCAGGTAATCAGTGTTGAATTTTACGGACATATACTGATAAAAGAAACAAATAACCCTAAAATGATTACTTGTTACTTATATTTTATCTTATGCAGCCTTTTTTCTGCCTTTTTAAATATTCATACGAATCGATCTTGACTGATGATCAGCTATGTTTAAACGGCTGATTCTCTACAGTTACTATTGAGCGTCTTGGTGACATTGCTGATATAGTAGTCACAAAATCTTCTCGAAACAATGGATTTCAAGTAAGAACAAGTGTTCATTTTAGGACTGGTATATGTATTTCTTTTACCAGTATTTGTTCATACAATTCAACATTTATACTGTGGCTTTAGTTTTTCTTTAGTTTTACACGAAATTGGCGTGATTCTGTCGGTCAGATCTCTTCCGACCAAACGTATTTTTGTATAATTCCTGAACATTTTAGGGCGATTCCTCGGGCAACGGAGTGTTTTTTGTAGCTGATTGTCTTTATTCATCCCTTCCACGCAAATTAAGGCGTATTTTATGAAAATTTGTCATTGATCAAAGGAATCACGGCAATTGAAACAACATGATGTACGATTTCAATGGAAAAAATACCTACCTTCTCATTATATATGATGTTGTTAATATTCTTTAAATACGGCAGTTTTTCGGTCAAAGCAACGAACCGGATACCTTTGATCATTTATATAATTGCTAGCGTCGCCAACTTTGCAACATTGCAGTCATACGACTTAATACAACTGAAATAACCTTGCACCATTGATAATATAACTGATAAAAATAATTGCATCTTGCACTGGAAGAGTAACTGCATTTCTATAAACAGTCTGACTATCAATGAAGTTGTATTTATATCAGCTCTTAAGTACAAGATAACTCCTTATGAATTCCTAGGTTTGTGTACTGAAAATATGAAGGTGTGGTCCACATTGGCACTAGTCATATGTAGGATAAACTGTCATCTCATCTACATACTATGGTGGCATATTTCTACCAGCTACCTATCCACGAAACTTTTCTGAAAAAAAAGTCACATTTTCAGATATTATATTGAAAGTAGAAAATTTTCAAGTTATCCACTTAGGTATGTTAACAGGACTAAACTGTCTGTTAGTGCCCACTACTGCCATATTCACTTATGTTAACTGGAAATCATCTTTTTTCCAGATAATTATGTGAAAAAATGCTGAGATTTCCAGTTATCTTAAGTGAATATATGGCTGGCAGTAGTGGGCAGTTTTGTCCTGTTAAGATACTTAAGAGGTAGTTTTCTACTTGCCAGATACTAACTGAATATGTGACAATTTTTCAGAAAAGTTTCGACATAGCTAAGTGGATAAGTGGCTGGCAGAAATATGCCACCATAATATACACTATTTATATATACATTAATATATCTATTTATTCATCAATATCTCCTCAGCACGTATTTTTCTTTTCTTGGACTAACATTTATTTTTCTGGCAATCTGTTTTATACAGTGCTTATTTCTTTTCCTTTTGATGGAATTTGTGTAAAATTTAGGGGAAAGAAGCGTAACTTCTCCAGTCATATTTTGAAATGAAATATGTTTAAACTAGTGGTAACGGATTTTAGAAATACAGTAGCTTACATTTAATGAACAATCAAATTAGTATATTATATTCCTTCCCTATTGAAACTTGAACATTTGGTAAAATCCATTATTTTCAGTTGTTTTGATTTGTAACAGCCATGTGCTTAGTAAAATCCAGTCATTTCATTAGTCATACGGTAACGCATTTTTTCAGCACCTAAATGAAATAGTGATCGGGTATTTATGTAGTTTTAATAGACATATATTTACAATACAATACTCATAAATGAATTATTAATCAGTTTTCTATTTTATTTCACTAATTAAGATATAATGATAATACTGAACAATTGCATGTAAATCTGTCTATGTGCCTCTCTCTCTCTCTCTCTTTCCCCCTATCTCTCTCTCTCTCTCTCATTTATATTTAATTTGAGAATATTTAGCCGTTTTCCTTTACATCACGTGATAATTTTGTCTCATATGTTATGTATTGTTTGTAATGCTAATGCTTCCTACATGTGTAGGACTTATGCAATGTATGTAAATAAAATCGGTAAATCGGCACGGAGTTGTGTTCCGATGCCATTCGAAAGTATCCTTTTTTTAAATTTTGCACGTCGCTAAAGGCAGTTTTGCGGAGTGCATCGTAGCGCTTCGAAGTGATTTTTATATCGTTGCATAGAGAAATATTTTGAAAGTTTCAGATTGTTTCAGCTGTATAACGCAACCAATCGATCAAACTATATGGAGTACAGTTTTTTGGTTGGTCCTTATTGAATCCGAACATATATTTACGATTGTTATTTCTTGTCTTGTAATAAACACTTCCTCTACTTCCCAACTCCGTCAAAACCAATTTTAGAAATTGAATCAATTTATAAATAAAACTGGCACATCGGTCTTTCCCATTTTTACTTAGACTTATCCGACTTCATTGCGGACTGTTCCACTAGTTGTTTATGGGAGTGCCCTCTGAAGTGTTATGGGCTGAATAGAGAACAGTTCAGACCAAGATCAGCTTGCACATCCGCATTTGATCATGGTCTGCACTGGTCGCAAACATGCGTTAGGCTTACACTTCTGGCCTATATTGGACTAACTGAAAATTACATTGAGGTTAAATAGGCATCTTGGAAAAATGCAAATCATAACTTTCAAAAGCAGAAAATAACTTCACGCACATTTTATATTATACGTTTTGTCTTCAAGTCGATGGAAATCATATTATGTAAATGGGTGGTCGTATAGTATACATTGTCTTTGGATATATATCGATATCATAGGTCAATGTTTTTGGAATTACAAGTCGTTCTGTGTTGTATCGGCTCATTATCGTCTAGTCCCTGGGAGTTCAGTTTGATCATCAATGTGTTGTAAACACAACGCCCATTTATACTTGAGACAGTTTCTATGGTAACAAATGTATATACATTGATTTAATAAACACCTAAAAGTCATCATCGAAAGAAACTCAGAAATAACACCCATCGAAAGATATTCAGAAATAAAACAGGGCAGCTTTTTCTTGATAACTGACATGTTGGACAGACAGCGGGTGCACATTTTTTACAAAGTACACTACCATCATCACCGATGACAACAACAGCATCGACCATGATGATGACAATGATGATGATGATATATTGCAGTTGCAAATTTCAAAATTTCATCCATTTAAAATCATATTAAAAATTCAAGTGCGTTAGAATAATAAAAAAAAACCCAAACAAACAAACAAACATGTATCTGATAGAAATAATGGAATATAACTAGACATTACGGGTTTTTAATTGACTCTCAGATCAAAAATACAATCAAATGAAATCAAATCTTAAAATGATGTATAAATAAAAAAATTGGGAATTTCACCCTTATTTAATGGGATCATAAAAAAATCCAAGGCAGCTGTTGGAAACTGTTCAACTGTAAAAACATGAATAGATGCCTAAGAATAACCGTCGATGCCTACGGAATCTTTGAAATTTGGTAAACAGACCAATTCTTTTGATGAAGATATTGGCAACGTGGCAAGACGAATCAATTAAACTACAGAGAGCTATAATGTAATGTATTTTGTTAGTACGATAGTGCTATGTATGTCAATCCGCGTAAAATCTCTTTCTCTCTCTCTCTTTCTCTCTCGTAGCATGAACTTGACTTCACCTTTGTGTATACACATATTTATGTCTTTCTTTTTGATCGATTCATTCCTTTTGTCCCCACCCCCTCTCTCTCTCGAGCGCATTTATAGAGTAATGAAAGACGTCCATGGCTGTGCGGCAGGCCTACTGGACCGAGAAGATATTTGGAACGGTGCCTATAATCTTCATTACCACCTTCATGAAGTCTGGCTACGTCACTGTCAGCATCTGGAGTCCACGTGTTTGGAACCTGTCGTGAAATAACGTTAAAATTGTAGATTTATAAGAGTTACGATGACGTCAAGAAATTCCGGTTCTATACAAACGTGTTCATGCTTATCATGTGTGTGTGTGTGTGTGTGTGTTAAAGTTACTGCTGCTTTTGATGTTTTGTTTTTTTGTTTGTTGTTGTTTCTTTTTCCAGTAATGTAAACTATTGAATTTCATTGCAGTAAAAGATAAAAAAAATAAAAATATTCTGACTAATGTTTGGAAAAATAAAACAACGTTTTAGAATGACGAAAAGTTCTTGAAGATAAATATTAAATTGATCAACATTGTGGTTTTTTTTTTCCTGTTTTATTTTTCTCTTTTTGACGAGCGTCAAATATAATAATGGTGGTATATTAAGCTAGGGAAAATTATTGTTTCTGTAATAAGTGGCAATATAAAACAATGCCGTTTGCAAACCATCAAGTACAATTTAGCACATACATACATACATATCTACCCACATACATTGACACACACACACATACATACGTTTGGCACTTAGCCTAATAGTTCCAGGACTGGTTGGCCCAGTGTCAGGATAATGTTATAAGGACCGGTTGGCCCGGTGTCAGGATCATGTTATATGATCTGGTTGGCCCGGTGTCAGGATCATGTTATAAGGTCTGGTTGGCCCGGTGTCAGGATCATGTTATATGATCTGGTTGGCCCGGTGTCTGGATCATGTTATATGGTTTGGTTGGCCCGGTGTTAGGATCATGTTATAAGGTCTGGTTGGCCCGGTGTCAGGATCATGTTATATGGTCTGGTTGGCCTGGTGTCAGGATCATGTTATATGGTCTGGTTGGCCCGGTGTCAGGATCATGTTATATGGTCTGGTTGGCCCGGTGTCTGGATCATGTTATATGGTCTGGTTGGCCCGGTGTCAGGATCATGTTATATGGTCTGGTTGGCCCGGTGTCAGGATCATGTTATATGGTCTGGTTGGCCCGGTGTCAGGATCATGTTATATGGTCTGGTTGGCCTGGTGTCTGGATCATGTTATATGGTCTGGTTGGCCCGGTGTCAGGATCATGTTATATGGTCTGGTTGGCCTGGTGTCAGGATCATGTTATATAGTCTGGTTGGCCCGGTGTCAGGATCATGTTATATGGTCTGGTTGGCCTGGTGTCAGGATCATGTTATATGGTCTGGTTGGCCCGGTGTCAGGATCATGTTATATGGTCTGGTTGGCCCGGTGTCAGGATCATGTTATATGGTCTGGTTGGCCCGGTGTCAGGATCATGTTATATGGTCTGGTTGGCCCGGTGTCAGGATCATGTTATATGGTCTGGTTGGCCGGTGTCAGGATCATGTTATATGGTCTGGTTGGCCCGGTGTCAGGATCATGTTATATGGTCTGGTTGGCCGGTGTCAGGATCATGTTATATGGTCTGGTTGGCCTGGTGTCAGGATCATGTTATATGGTCTGGTTGGCCTGGTGTCAGGATCATGTTATATGATCTGGTTGGCCCAGTGTCAGGATCATGTTATAAGGTCTGGTTGGCCTGGTGTCAGGATCATGTTATATGGTCTGGTTGGCCCGGTGTCAGGATCATGTTATATGGTCTGGTTGGCCTGTTGTCAGGATCATGTTATATGGTCTGGTTGGCCGGTGTCAGGATCATGTTATATGGTCTGGTTGGCCCGGTGTCAGGATCATGTTATATGGTCTGGTTGGCCCGGTGTCAGGATCATGTTATATGGTCTGGTTGGCCTGGTGTCAGGATCATGTTATATGGTCTGGTTGGCCCGGTGTCAGGATCATGTTATATGATCTGGTTGGCCCGGTGTCAGGATCATGTTATATGGTCTGGTTGGCCTGGTGTCAGGATCATGTTATATGGTCTGGTTGGCCCGGTGTCAGGATCATGTTATATGGTCTGGTTGGCCTGGTGTCAGGATCATGTTATATGGTCTGGTTGGCCCGGTGTCAGGATCATATTATATGGTCTGGTTGGCCCGGTGTCAGGATCATGTTATATGGTCTGGTTGGCCCGGTGTCAGGATCATGTTATATGGTCTGGTTGGCCCGGTGTCAGGATCATGTTATATGATCTGGTTGGCCCGGTGTCAGGATCATGTTATATAATCTGGTTGGCCCGGTGTCTGGATCACGTTATATGGTTTGGTTGGCCCGGTGTTAGGATCATGTTATATGGTCTGATTGGCCTGGTGTCAGGATCATGTTATATGGTCTGGTTGGCCTGGTGTCAGGATCATGTTATATGGTCTGGTTGGCCTGGTGTCAGGATCATGTTATATGGTCTGGTTGGCCTGGTGTCAGGATCATGTTATAAGGTCTGGTTGGCCCGGTGTCAGGATCATGTTATATGGTCTGGTTGGCCTGGTGTCAGGATCATGTTATATGGTCTGGTTGGCCCGGTGTCAGGATCATGTTATATGGTCTGGTTGGCCCGGTGTCAGGATCATGTTATATGGTCTGGTTGGCCCGGTGTCAGGATCATGTTATATGGTCTGGTTGGCTCGGTGTCAGGATCATGTTATATGGTCTGGTTGGCCTGGTGTCAGGATCATGTTATATGGTCTGGTTGGCCTGGTGTCAGGATCATGTTATATGGTCTGGTTGGCCTGGTGTCAGGATCATGTTATATGGTCTGGTTGGCCTGGTGTCAGGATCATGTTATAAGGTCTGGTTGGCCTGTTATATGATCTGGTTGGCCCGGTGTCAGGATCATGTTATAAGGTCTGGTTGGCCCGGTGTCAGGATCATGTTATATGATCTGGTTGGCCCGGTGTCAGGATCATGTTATATGGTCTGGTTGGCCCGGTGTCAGGATAATGTTATATGGTCTGGTTGGCCTGGTGTCAGGATCATGTTATATGATCTGGTTGGCCCGGTGTCGGGATAATGTGACTATGGTGTGATACTGCAGCGTGGTATCATTATATCTTTCTCATGTAGACAATAATTCTCAAGTGAATAAAATGAGTCGGTTGAACATTATACCCAATCAAACAAACTATCATTTTAAAATATTGAAAACATATCGATACACGATACACTTTATCTGCCAGTATATCTACACAGGCATAAGTAATCAATGCAAGACTTCCAAACTTTGGAAATGGCTTAGACAGAGAAAAAATAAACGACACAACTGCATCAAAATCGATCTCACAGTCCCAAAAGAGATTTTTATTCACTTGTCGCCTCTTGCTATTACCGGATCTGAGATATATTAACTGAAGCGAACACACATCAAAGGCTCTTAGTAATAAAACGCCCGAAGCCATTGGCCGCTCTCCGGACAATGATAGAGCTATAGATACTCATAACTAACATGATACAACATTTCTGTAGGTTTCATATTTTTCAGATACTCGGCGTAGATATATAACTGTTGGAGTCAGCATCCGCAGCATTTTGCTTTGGCCCTGTAGCGGTCTCTCACAATGAAATATTGGATGTGAAAACCTATCGACAATGCACGTTGTTAGTGAGTCGGATATGAAAGCATCGACTTTTTGGCAAAGGAAAAGGGGCGATCTCGAGGAGTCTTCTGTATGTGTCAGATTCTGATAATGGACTTACAACAACTTAAGTATCTCGTTGTATCCAGCCAAATAATGTGGTGTGTGTGACACGGGTAATCTCGATGACATCTGGACAATGTCAGGACAGCGATGAACCGTCTTCTAAGAAATATTGAAAGAAAAAAAATTGGGTTATGTAAATCAATCTGTGACAACGTCAACAAAGTTTAACTTAAGAAGAAGAACATCACATTTTCTTGCGGTCAAAATGTACATATACCATTGTTAATGCTAAAACGCCAGAGATAATGAAAGTAGAGTCCTTCAGTACCGTCATCTGTCTTGTGTTAACGCTGACAGGGTCAAGTCGAGCGAGGGATTGTAATTTTGATGGCTCATGCAACTGGAATATTAAGTCTGGATTTATTGTCACAGACTTTGCAACATTGAACGCAACTGAAGGTGAACTACACTCTGAAATATCCGGCCTAGCAGACACACAAGGTATTTGGTACATTTATTATTCTCCTAACGTTTACGATATAAAACAATGCTTTTTGTCATGAGTTCGTAGGAACCATTATAATAATCCAGTTTATGTTTTTGTGTGGATTACTGCGATATAAATCACACTTATATTTGACAATTTCACTTTGGAAATTATTAAAATAGAATTTCACTCTTTCTAACATAAAATAAAAAGAAAATGTGTTCATTTTTTTTTTGCGGAAATGCAATGTTATATTTCATCTCGTGAGCTTCAAAAATTGGCCACGCCATTCGTGAGAATACAGTTATCGAAGATAATTCAATGATTTAAAATATTGCATCTTCAAAAAAAAAAAACAAAAAAAAAAACAAACAGAAACACGAAAATAATGCCCCTTATTATATCTTTAATCTAATTTGATTTCATTTAATCTACCCCCATGTTGCCCGAAACGCCATCTGGAAAGTGACTGAACACAGAAATCTAAGGACAGATCTCTTGTTAAAATATTGAGGCCCATAATAAGATATACCAATATCGGTATCAACAGGTTACGAAAATTGTATTGCATCATTGCAGTTGTCAATTATGTACCTAGTAGGTAAATAAAAGAAGGAAACTCCCTAAAAACGTATACACCACATTCTGCATGAAAAAATGATGTTTCCAAGAAAACCTTGATACTGATATATTATCAGTTCTATAGAATAATAATGTCATAATGATTTCCTGCCTTGACAAACGATAATGTACTTGCATATCGATCTTTAATTATTTACTTTTACCCTTAAGTAACTACGTGTTAAGATAATGAGATAGCATGAGAAAAAACAATACCTATGATCTAAAACAACAACAACAAAAAAAGAGAGAAATATTGACTGCAAATCTTAGAGATCTTCTGTTCACTCATTTAACCTTAAGAAAGCATACAGGATACATGGTATATATATCTCTTCAGAATTTGTCAACTCTCTACTTGACCGAGTGTGTTCATAGCGGATTATTCTGTGTGGAATTAGAGAAAGCCGTCTGTGTAATGACACTAATATCATTACAAACCCAGTCTCTTTATCCGATCCTGACCTCTGCAATCTCATAACTCGTTGTGGAGGACTGCCACATGGCCGGAAGGTGATAGTCATACTACCATTTAGTCCCTCGTCGTTGTTGGTTTGAGCCCCGGTCTGGTCACTCGAGGTTTTTATGCGAGATACCATGCTGGCTTGTGGTCGTAGACCTAGGTCATTCTCAGCGCTAAGTAAATCTTAAATACTTAAAGGCATACGTGCACAATGCAGTTATTTTCTTTATAGACAAAGAAGGAAAATCAAAACTAGCCATGATAATTTTCTAAAACTTTGTATCGTTACAGAAAATGACACTAAAAAATATAGGTATTGGGGGTCACCATTCTAATTTTTTAGTTTTTGCCCCTTAAATTGAGTTTTTTTTTTCTTTTCAGTCATTTTCAAGGGCAGATAAGTCAATATTATGGGATAGCAACACTTCATTTAATTTCAACTCGATGTTTAGTATTGTATTTTCTGTCACTGTGTAAAAGTTTTAGAAATTATACTATAGTTGCATACTTAAAGGAAGCATATTGAAATATCTTTTGAACAGAATTGTTTTAAACTTTGCATGACTGGAAATGAAACAAAAAACAATAATGTGAAATAAAATAAGGTATAGATAGGATTGATTTGAGTTATCTGCCCATGAAAAATGAAATAAGGGAGCAAAAAACAACAACTCATTTTCAGGGGCAGATAACTCAAAAAGTAGAATAGTGACCCCCTTTTATTTCTCCAGTCATAAGTTTCTTATGTAATTTTCTATAATCATGCAAAGTTTTAGAAAATTCTCATGGATAGTTTTAATTTTTCTTCTTTGTCTTTATACGAGTAGAAAATAACTGTATTGTGCACGTATGCCTTTAAAGGCGATTTTCATTAGTCTTGTTTCTCTGAAAAACCCAAACATTTCATTTCTTTACCATTATTGTTAGTTATTAAAGTATTAATTCATTTTAGCTTAGTTATGTACTTAAAAGATTCATAAAATAGTAATCGAGGAATGTATATCTACCTTAATTCATAATTTAAGTATTACTTAGCTCTAAGTATTGTTGGTTGAATTCGAGCCTGTGTACGTCTGTGCACTCTCTGATTGCCTTCGTTCACCTGTAGTTACCTAGGCACCGCGATGGAACAATAATACTGCCGTGGCGACGATAAATTTCAAAAAGTTCACCACCTACTTACCTTGCGATATATATGTCTCATCTGCCTTTTCATTTGTCTGACTTAAAAAAAATGCTCTACATGAAATCATACCAGGGGAAGAATGAGATAAAACACTTGATATAATAGTTAAACTCATGACGTGAACTATTTTTGATCTAAGAAGCCTGGAAATAAAATCTTGCAAAACCATTGAGACCCGAATATGAGACATATACAGTAAGTTGTGAACTAAAGAATGACACAAATAAAAGAAGTATAATAATAGATATACATGAGTAGTGTACAGAAGATATAGATACAGTAAATAAAGTCAAAGATCTGTAACAGCAATAGAACCAATAATAAGAAGTGAAGAAAGATATCGAACCAAATTATTATTTCTTTGAACTACATTTTTACTGCTTTGACATTTAATAGTAAATACCATATAAAAATAATCGCATATACTATAGAAAAATAATTTATATTTTAAATTTGTCGATAATGCACATATTATAAATGTTCTTTACATGACAAGAACCTTGAAGGAACACCTGATGCATTATATTTATACTGTATGTCCTTCTATTTTCTTCTTGAGAATGTAATTCAATACAGCTCTTTGTATTAATTTACTGAACTTTATTTATTTTTTTTAACGGAAAGACTGTAGAATCAGAGTTACAATATTGCATGAGGCCCTGGTCAGGCGCTGTCTCCGGGGGGGGGGGGGGGGGGAGGCGGGGGCGGAGAGGGGGGGGTCTGCTGTGTTTGTAAGTGCGTCAAAAGAGTCTATAAGAGGCAGAGAGTTAAATACCGACAATGACATTCCGTAATTAGAAATTATATCTGTTCGTGTCTGTGAATTGTACAGTGGAAAGTACACACGCTTACTTTAAAAACATCCCATGGGCAAGTGTGTGAGACCTTTAACATACAATGTTCACAACAGCCATAACTACCCTTTGTCTACCGCGTTTGCTGTACATGTCCTACACATTTGTCTGGACAGGAAGACAAACAAATGATTCTTAAAAGTTAAACACTGTGATTACTAGATAATCGTCAGAGGCAACCGACGCTGTCGTTTAGGACTTCAAGGTTTGGGAAAATGATTAAACTCAGTCAGTCTTGTCCGACTGTTATAACCCTTTTTTCTAACCAAAATCAACTATTCACTTCTTTTCACGAGCGCACGTTTGAAACCCGAATTGACGTAATTACTTTTTAACGTTTTTTTTGTGCTTGAGGATTGACGGGATAAAAACGAAATGCTCTGAATATCTTAAGTCATAATTACATGTGTAATTATTTTTAAAGTTTTGAATACCCTCGTGTAGTTTATTTACATTTTTTTATCACTGGTACGCGGGGTGTTAATTAAAGTAAATATGTCAATCGTATTTTTAACAACAGATGCGATGACATCACTGTACATATTTTTCTCTGGTATATGTATAAAATGTTCCGATTGTATTTATGTTTTTACAGTCCCACAGTACTCATTGGTACTCTTGGTATACATCTCAGCTCTGAAATATACTGCTTTATATAGGTCCTGGAAACGAGTAAAATTGTTTCCTTCTATTAGAACGCTCAGTTTAGAGAATAACAAACAGTCACAGGGTGCTAGGTCGGGACTGTAGGCTGGCTGAAGTAGCGATGTAATTCGATTTTCTTCAAGTACTGAGTTACGACCCAAGTTTTTCATGAAGAATAATTACTCTTGGGGTTCTAGGGACTGACCGACGATCATTCAATTCAGAAATCGGTTGGGGAAGTACATCGTCTCTATAACATTTTCCAGTTATTGTCGCCTTTTCTGGTAAAACATATTCTAGTATTACCATCGGGCTTTCATTGTTGAAAATATTGTTAAAAAAGCATCTTTCGACTTTGAAAATCAGATCTACAGACAAAGGGTCGGTGGTCCTTTTTAGTCATCTACATCATAAACGAGTGTTTGTTGCGGATCCCATAAAATTCATCTCCAGAAACTCTCCATGTAGCACTTTATAAACTCTATACGAATGAAAACTTATCTCACGTACATAAACAGTTGGGTCATTTCACATTTGCTACCAATGTCTCGTTTAATTTCGAGTTTTGGACCACTGTACGTATATACTGCTTGAGAAAATATACGTTAAACAAGAATAATCCTTAATCAGTGACTAAATGATTACGTTTTAATTATTTTGTGGTATACTTACATATAATGTACATCAGTGACCTTTTATAATCTATTTAATGATTATACATGCGTCGTTGTATGGTGCGTTTCATAGGTTTTCCTCTTAATATTATTTTATTACACGTGCACTGAAGTATCGAGTATCGTGTGATGCACGTATTTGTACCCTGGAGACGCACTAGTTTGACTAGTTGTCTCCTTCTGAAACGACAATTTCTTAAAGTGAAAAGAACAGTAATTGTCATCAAGTTTGAAAGTGACAAATTGATTCCGATTGCCAGAATACTGGTACTGTGCATCGTCTAGAATCTAGTTTCTGTTCTTTTATAGTGTATGACTTTGTCTCTTACATTTACACTGTGGTATCAAAATAGACAAAACGTGTAGCCAAGATATCACCATCCATTCCGATATAACGGTTTAATGTGTTTAACGCCGTTTTATTATAATATAGAATTAGATTAAATTATGTTATATGTTTTTTATATCATGTGCTGCTCACACGAGTTCCCCTCGAAACATTTTTATGTATGAGTTATCGTTAATATTTTAAATTTTATGGAATTTATCTCAAGCGATGCGAAGCGGTGCGCTGCGATAAATCCATAAAATTTAAAATATAAACAATGACTAGTTTGTCACGTACGTCATATATCTTTGCCTTTGATTGATAGCACATGTGATGGTTCAGAGTCAGTATTACTGGGTACATTTTATAAGGCTACATGCAAAACATGGCGTAATCACCCGTCACCGAAACAAGCTCCGCCCATTCAGTCCAAAGATCACGTAGGCAGCATACACTCATATTTTCTACACTATACCCCGATTTTTCACAATCATTATTCTATTTTTCACGAGGCAACATTTACATCGATCGATTAAATACTTAAACGTTTATTCTCAGGTAGGGCATATTAAACGGATTTCTGGATATTTAATATTTAACAAGTGATAGAGGTTTTGAATACGTTGTTTTTTTAAGTTTTGGGACAAGAAAACGATTTAGAGCTCTTTTGAAAATAATAATTTAAAAAAATATACAATCATAAACAGATAAATACTCAGTAACATAAAACAGCATACGATTGTTTAAATTCTAAGAATCCAGAAGATAGAGATGGTGGAGGTTACATGCCAGACTGAATTCTGCATTTTTTAATATCCTTATTTTATTTTGATTAGCGTATATTATAACTAGAAAACAGTCTTATTGACGGTGTAGTCGGACTTATAAGCTTTTATCAATGTAATCATGCTTCAAATCTTTACAGAACCTCATTGTAATGCATAAATTATGGATCGGATTTTAGCACAACCTTAACATTTTATAATTTGGTTCTGGAATGTCATGTCTTATTAATATTATAGATATTTGCGTTACTCGAAAACTATTGGATAACATAGGCTTGGAATATTCGTAATTTGTAAAATGGATCTTTCGACTTGTTTGTTTAGATTTTTTTACACGGAACTTGGTATTTCGAATTAGCACATCTCGAAGAATGTTCCTTCGGATCTAAATAATATATCCGATGAGCACTTATACCGTTTGTGCTGAACTTATCTAGTATGTACAGTACTTATTCACCTTTCCCAGCAAATATGGGAATGCTCGTAATTTGAGCTAAAATATCCTACGTTCTAAATTGTTTCCCAGAGTATTGATCACTTTTTTATAAAAGATTAACAATATCATATTAATTAATCAAACTGCGTTGTCTGGTGATATTTTTCAGGCAGTTTAGGATTTATTACTAAGACAATTTAAATCTGTTCTGATATACAGTAGCGTAAATGGTGACGTTAAATCCTAATTATTTTATACACTACCTGAACGGGTCAATCTGTACATCAATCTTACACTAGGCCAATCAGTCTACATTTCCTCCTTCGAAGCGCCAATTCAGTTAATAAACTATCCTGAATGTCCAATTGAGTCACAATTCCTTACAGGGAATAGTCCTAGCACTTCCTTAACGGTTCTTCATTTCTATCATACTTCCTAACAGTACAATCGTCCTACACATCTTTACACAGGGCCAATCGTACTTCACATCCTTCCTGCACACGGGCCAATCTGGTCCTACACATGCCATACCGGGCCAATCCATCAACCAATCTACACAGGCCATATCTCTACACTATCCTTACACAGGGCCAATCAGTCCTACACTATCCTTACACAGGGCCAATCGGTCCTGGAGCTATCATTGTGATGGCATCGGTCAAAGCAAGTGGTATAGGTACATTGAATTATCGGACCATGACGGGACGGAGACCAACCACTTTCAGGTAAAGGGCAATCGCTTTAACCACTTGATTATTGATTAAACCGGTCACACAAAATTCACATGTTACAACAGCAGCAAACAAGCATTAGCATTACGATGACGGCAATTGTTTAACAAAGGACTTCAAAAAATATTCAAAAATGTTCATTCGCGGATCTAGCAGATGCTGGGTTTGGGGTCTGGACCTCCTGAGGTTTATATAAAACAGTATTTACCCTATTCATTCCAGGATCAAGTGGGTACTTAGTTCCCTAAAAGATTAAAGTCCGAGCCTTTACCTTGATGAATTATGAACTTTAAATGGTAATAATTATGAAACAAAAGATTTTTCTTTGCCGTGCATACTGTGCAGTATCTGAGCTTCAATATTCATTTGTATGTGCAAACAGAGGAGACTCAAGAAAAAACTTTCTGATCTGGGTCTTCTATGTTTGCTAATGCCTAAAAAGCATAATTCCAGTAAACGTGTTTTTCTCGACTGCAAACGTTTATTCTCGCAGTTTAAATAAAAATTTGTTCAAGTTAATAACAATCATTTGAGATGGGGTTTAACCCTTTCCCTCATAGACTCATTTTTACGCACTCAGTAGGTACCACATAAAGCCTGATCTGCAGAAAACCGCAGTTAAACCTTATCAAATCTAATTATAAAGTCCTCATTTCCAGACCACTGAGGAGCAGCGAACACCATTAAACCTGATCAACCTGCGAGTTACTCGCAGGCTGATCTTGGTTTATGCTGTTCGCATAGGTCTTTTCATGGTTTCCTCTATGAGGGAAAGGGTTAAAACTCTTATCAGTTTTCAATCAACGTTTTAATAAATGTAATTGAAACCTTTAACGTTTGACACTCCTTAGACTTGTATTGATTTCTCTGTTGCACTACCCATGATAAAATCTTGATAAATTGTATTATATTCTCATAAAGACATATTATATTCTACTTAAATTTTAAAACGTTTCTAATTAAATTAGAAACTTAAATGTTTTTATGAGCATTTAATGGAGCTGTTAATTTGATTTTATTAATTTGGAGTGTTTTAATGTGAAACTGAAATAAGATCAGTATCGGTATGGATAAAGCGAGGAAGATTTAAGATGAAATTACGTAAAGGAGTTGTTAAGGGTGGGGAGTCACATATTAGAGTCTGATACACACACTTAGGAATATCAAAGCGTGCTTCCTAATATGGATGTGAAAATTTTCATCTTCTGTCAGTAGATTTCCAACATGTACACGGTTAAGAAATAACGTGTATAAGATGACGTCACATGAATCCTACGTTCGGATGCGTTGTAATTAATCACCCAGGTTACGGTCTTCGTGATTAGAGTACCGTGTATCTGAACTGTACACCATGCATTATTCTGCGATATGGCACTCAAATTAAAACTCTATGTTCGAAATATATTTCATTGTTACAGAAATACGGTGACCATATTTTTTTCCGATTTTTATACAGTTTTGAGATGCATAGTTCAACTGTTGACATTAAGTCGTTGAAGTATTCACTCTACGTCATCGACAGTATTTCCAGATTTACTTACACAGATTTCAGTCATTATACAAAAGAAGTGTTCTTCTTCACTTAAACATTTCTGATACATTTCTTAGAAGACACGTTTGGATATCGTACACAAAACTATCTCGATGATTCTTAGGACGGATCAGTAATATCTTCGAAAAAAAATCTCACCTGAAACAAGAACCTTCGAATATGTATACAGGGGCTCGAAATTGAATGGGGCGAAAACAGTGTCTTTAATGTTACAATTATGTACAATATGACTCGCCCCATTTAGCTTCGAGCCCCTGTGAATCTGTAGACATTGAACATAGGTACAGTAGGTAATACGGTTTTATGTCTATGTTGAGCGTCCGCAGGCGCCTAGGGTTCGGTGCTTGGTGTTGCGATTTTTGTCCTTTGGGCTCTGTAACAATCGAGACGGTTTAATCTGCCGATTGTTTAAATTTATTTTAACAAATATATTAATATTCGTTATCGCTATTTTAAAGTTTGTGACAGTAATCAAGTTTTATTGAAGAACATTGATTAGAAAAATGTGAAATCCTTACTTGTCCTTCAGTTGTAAATGTGCCATGTTTTCGTATTATACCGTTTGTTTAAAGGTAGCTACTTTTATAAAGTACGTTTGACGCTTAACATAAAAATAAAAAGAAAGGTCTTGTCAAATCACCACGGCGACAATCAGTTGTGCAACCGGTAGAAGAATTATTTTGCCTATGAGATTAATTTCCGGTGTGAGTTGCGTCTCTTTTTTATTAGTTTAAATTATTAACCTTTGGTGGTGTCTGTTTTGTCCCTATTGCTAAATTGATATATGGAATAAGGCCCTGCCTCGCTCAAAGTCATAGGAGTGATACTAAATAAATCAATTTTGAATTAAACTGAAATACATAAATGGTTATAAAGAGAATAATTCCTGCAATTTAATCCTAAGCTTCAAAAATAAAATAAATTGTTGATAGAAACGAGGTTTACATTTCTGATTTTATAGGTTTTTAAATTTTATTTATCTAACAATTAAATAAAATGAAATTGCATTTGCAGCAGCCAAAAATTGAATAAATATAAAAAAGAATACTGATTATTTTAATAGAAATAGAAGGAAAAAGAAATATAAAAGACAGGACTAATGTATAGATTAACATCATGTTACAACACAGTAGTATATATCGCTGATAACTGAGTCAAATTACATCCATATAAAACAACACAATCTAATGCAGGCTGTTATTGTAAATTTGGAGCCCAATCTGGAGTCAATAACAAACACTGTGTACCATACCAGTATAATTTCAGTACCGTGAACATCAGAGAGTTTTATGATCTCTCGTCTCGTTCCACAACGTTTCAGACCGTTCCACAAACTTTCATGCGTGTGTGTCGGTATTAGTAGTACAACAGTAATGTCAAATTCATTGTTCTAGATATCATTAGCTGCAATGTCGCGGAACCCACACATTGTCACCAACTGAATAACGCTGGTCAGGCCTCGTGTACACGCAATGATTGATTCGAAGATGAATCCCTTTTCTATCTTAATTACAGAAGTATTAATTCTGGTAGCTAATTGGAGTTTCCGGACGGCCGATATAAGCTGATTATGCCAACGGTTGTGAGCACAGCATTGAATCCATATGTGTAAAGGTGAGCTGAGAACCTGTTTTATGGGATGATGGAGATACACATTTTTATTTTCAAGTGTTCGTGATTATTCAATAAAACTAAGTTTGAAAGGTATGAAATAAGTTTTCATCGGTCTTCTTAATTTTCTCGCCAGTTGTTAAAGATAATGTTAGAAATGAAGCATTCTCTCTCCATCGTTCATTCCTTCTCTTTCCTATTAGAAACGATTATAAATCATAGACAACTATCTTTATAATTAATTTATACCCACTGCCTTAAGTAATGAACTGATGACTTAATATTTAAGAACCTTACAATGAGAATTTTGTTTCCCCCCCCCCCACACACACATACACATACCAGTCGTAATCATATGTGTAGAGGGCTCGGTGATTATTTTATATAGATATTTACAGTTGATGAACCATCTCTATATCAAACAGACGTAAGTTAGCTTGAGTTTTCGAAAGGCTTCGCTTTAAAACACACTAATCTAATGTTGTTGTTGTTCTTTTTGAGGTCACCGTCGCTGCGGCAGAGTAATTTCCTACCATAACAAAATTCGTAACATTTATATTCCCGCCATTTCGTGCCGTATGTCCTGCCACTTTGTAGCATGTGTGTACTATGGTGCCTGATAAATTTCATTACTTTTATTTAATTTGTTGCCTTTTTGTGTGGCGCAAAAAAACAACAACAACAAAACAACAACAACAACAAAAAAAAACAAACAAAAAAAAAACAAAAAAAACAAGAAGACAACGCACCGCACGCGACAAAGGTACAGTCGAAAGGCGATTATTGTTGCATTTAAATTCGATTGTCTTGTCGCACGGAGTCGTCCAGTGCTAGCGGCGGGGAAAAAGACAACGTAACAAAACAGATCATATATTTGATCATGATTTGTACATAGTACATCATCAAAAAACATTTGAAAAACTATAAATAAATCAGTCACGTGATGTATGAAGAAGACAAACCTAGTCTACGGCATACTTAAACAACTAGGTATTTCTTAATAAATAAAAATAAGAACAATAAATACTTATTCAAAATCATTGTAATTAATTTACCAGGTTTCGATTAACTTTCTGTAAGAATATACAACATTTAGTATGACACAGTTGTAAAACAGATAACATTGCTATTTAAACTTTTTGTATTCCAGTACCTACTAGAAATTATAGTTTTAATTATGTGAAATAACATTCACCAGCCAGTACAAAACCATAAGGTCAACGTCATTTGTAAAAATCAAATCTCAAAATAATATTTTCAATGCTAGAGATTCCCAAATGTATTACTGCTTAAGTGAAGAAGCAAATCAAAAGTAGATGCAGAATAGACTGTTTTTTCCCTTCACCAAATTTAACACTATTACATTCGGCCCGTATTATTTACCTTGTATACCAGCATGATAAAGTTTATACCAACGTGCCATTTGTGCTATCAAAACAGTGTCTTAGGTCAACAAAACCAACATATTTTTGTTGTTTTTTGCATTCAAATATTTCTTTGTAGTAATAACAATCAATGGTAGAGTGAGACTTCTTAAAAACAAAAGAAATGTTAAGAATTGTAAGCATACCTACCGTTATACCTCTGTAATTATAGTTATAATCATAAACTATTATGATAACCCCTTCTGTCCACATTTTATGATATTGTCCAGAATTTAAAATTACATTAAATATATACTATAAATGGGACTCAAAAATATTAATACTTTAAATAAAATATTCATCTAATTCGCCACTTGCCTTGATGTCTTGTAGTTGCACGAAGCTGGCGACGCGCATAAGGACAACGATACGCCAAATTGTCTTGTTTTTGTCATTCGAGGATACATACGTAGAGGTATATCTCAAGTCTGAGAAGGACCCTTTCCGTGGAAAAGATTATCGCTTGGCAAAAAGGGCAGCTAAAATTTTACAGAGTTTAAAAACATTGATTTAGGTTGGCATGCCAGAAATCATGATATAATTTTCATAACCTTACTAGGCTTTATTACGATTAAAATTTTGAAAATATGTACAAGGAAGGAACCTATCAATGGCAAATGGAAAAGTTTGGGTGAAAATTTCATATACAAATGAAAATTAAAATATGAAATGGTAAACAAATATTCATTTCTGAAAATAATCTTTACAGTTACTTCTTATTTTAAGCACACGAAAATCTGTTATGTCACGCGAAGATAATTTTACATTTATAGCACTGCTATAATCCATTAAGAAATGATATATATATATATCGTGACATTATAGATGTTCGTGTGCTTAAAATGAGAAGTAACTGTAACCATTTCATATTTCTACAGAAATAGTAACGCGAAAAGGACATTTGACGATTTCATTTCATTTCTTATTGCTAAAAAAGTATTATATTAAATCCATGTTGAAGAAATCATGAAATAATTTTCATAAATGATGGTTTTACCACAAAAACTTCTTATATTGTTATTACATGAGCTTACAATGCCATTATTGCATTGAACGTAACATTATACCGTGCTCTTTTTAGAATGCTTAGTGTAATAGAAATAAACCATATTTGAAATATTAGCATTCTATATATACGTAATTATTATTTAATTACTTCCATTCAATTCTAATTTTAAACACAACGCATGCATGTTTTGCCTCTTTAGCCATGAATATAAGACTAAAACATGTAAAATAAAATTTCTCATATTTGCACACTGGGATTGTTAAGCAGTCACATTATAATTAATTTATCGATAATTGTAATAATTTTAAAGTTGATCATCACGTGTACAATTTCTAAGGACACGCTGCCTTTATAGTTAGCTTGTGATGTTCATGCCGTTGATATGAAATAAAGGCTGAATGTCTTGAATCTCGGATGCGGTATATATCTTTTTCTATGAAACAGAACCTTACCATAGTTTTCATTTAATAAATTCTGATAAATTTGACTAGTTCATAACAAATGTTATTAAGCAAGGCTCTGGCGAGTTTAATAACATTGTCATGAACGAGATTAGTAAAAGCCGATACTCGTATGAAACGACAACTCTTGCCATTGTAGATGACCGGACTGTGATCCACCCGGACTATTCGTAATCCTACACCAAGAAACTTGTTCCAAACAATAGTTGAAACAATTTAATGTTTATATATTTATAATTACAGGCTCCATTGCTCAGAATCTATAAAGACTCATTTAAAATTCCCACGATAACTAGGTGGGCCATGATCACATGTAATGATGGATGGATTAACTTAAAACTGTTATCAATAGCATTTTCACGATTTTGTAAAACAAATATGAAAAAGAAATAATAACTTGTTTAACCCTTTCCCTCATAGAGGACACCATGAAAAGACCTATGCGAACAGCATAAAACCAGTAACTCGCAGGCTGATCAGGTTTTATGCTGTTCGCTGCTCCTCAGTGGTCCGGAAATGAGGATTTTGTAATTAAATTTGGTAAGGTTTAACTGTGATTTTCTGCAGATCAGGCTTTATGTGGTACCTACTGAGTGCGTCAAAATGAGTCTATATGAGGGAAAGGGTTAATATATTTTACCATAGCTGATAGCTTTCGATACGAAAGTGTTTATAGGGCTAACTCAATCTTCAATACAAATATTGTAATGCGCTCTGATTTCTTCCGGCAAGATGAACCATTTTTAACACATAACTTTAAACTATAATTCAAAGGCTGATTTCCTTCTCCAAATAAATCAAATCATTTTATTAATGTTCTTAATAATAACATTGTAAAAAAATGATAATTCAACCTACAATATTACGACACGAGATAATGACACTAATTGGCTGAATCTATTTCATGAAATTCACTACACTGTCTCATAAACAGTTATTTTTTACTTCTGAAAAATGCGACACAGATCAAACGTTCTTGCTTAATTTCCATCATTGCCGGAGATAAAAAGCGATTATTTTTAAGAACATTTAAACTTGTGACATGTGTTAAACATTTGTTGATTCCACAAGAAATGCCAAAGCTAATTTCACTGTCTTGATGCAGGTATAATCGTGGTCTTGTTGAGGTTAGTATTCCCTGTATCATGATTATTGTACATTCGTTGAATAGAAGGTACGAAATGGTTATTGTCCAAAATGACTGCAAATCTGAACGTGTTCATGTGAACATGCGCACACAGATTGAGCTACCGATTTACCGGAAGTCATCTTGAAGTCACAACAAATCCGACGGCGGTGACGGCCTAAATGTTAACCATTTAGTGACTGTAAGCACTCAGCCATCAAAACGACAAATAAAAAATACCATCAATATACTATTATGTCATTTCAACATTATCTAAACCTCGTTTTCATTTTGATATTTACAATTCTCTTTTACTGTTTGACGCTTTGATTGAGGATTGAGACTTTAAATACGGGGTTGTATATTTCCTGATATATTTTCACTTTTTGTTAGTGTTATACAACTTTTGCAGGTATCAATGAAAAATTTATTATTGGTATTTGGCACAGTAGTACCCTAGCTTCAAAGTACTTCCTGTGATAAGTATGTTACAATAATATTTCAAACATCTAAGATCATTCAATTCATAATTTCTAAATCCTCTTTATAAATGTGATTAAGTATGATATAATGCCATTAATTTTTCTTTCGTTTTATATTGCTGTAAGGTAGCACTGTACCTGTCTCTTATAGAGAAAAACTCTAAATGACTGATATATAATCAGTTGTATTGGAAAACCAAGAGAAATAAATAAATAAATAAATAAATAAATAAATTGTATTTCATTTTGTATGCTTACATATTCATTATTAATATAATAAACGTAAGTTTTATTGGAGAATAGTTCGCCGTTTTTGTTTTTTCCACCTAGAATTTCTTGGAATACTCCATCTTAACTGTTTTGTTCCCTGGAATCTCGTTACATGACTATGAATAGATGTAAAGCTTAATTTTGACGGAAAAAGGCTTTTTACAGAAGTATCATCTACACAGCCCTCCATAAACTTTGCACATAATTGTCTCATCCTCGACAGATTGTAATTGCGGGAACATGTTTCAAACTATCTTTAAATTTGATCTGGGCAGAACAAAATTAACGAGATCTATTTATCAAAGTCAATAACAGCAAAAACACTCAAGTGGATGGCAGCGCTCGTCTCTTTGTAAATTTTTAATGACGTCAGGGAGTGTAGGGATGGTGTATTTTAATGTGGTATCAAACAACACTTAGGTTAATCAGCTGGTATAAATACAATTTAGCATTCCGCTATGATGTTAAATTTTAAGCTGCTATATTATATAGTGATTGACAAAGTTTATTCAAGACATACATAATGTTGGTCAACGTATGTTTATCAATGTCAGTGGTTTGGTACAAGGAGCAATGCCTTTTGAAATGGAAGCAATACACACATATTTGAAATTGTGTATTTATATTTAGAAAGTAAGTAAGTAAATGCATTTTACAGTCTAAGTTTCATGCCTTGGGCACGTTCATCGACTTTACAGCTTTAACCCCTGGTCATCGGGCTACTTGTATCTATCTATCGATCTCCCTGGGGAGTCTTTCACTCCGCTTATGGCAGCCCACACCATGGCGCCACGGAATTATACCGCCCTCTCAGGTACCCATTTACACCTGGGTGAAGTGAAACAATGCGGGATAAATTTCTTGTTCAAGGAAATTGGCAGTGTCCTAGGCAGGACTCGAACCCGGGACCCCTCGATCCCGAAGCGCGTGCCCCCACATTTAAAACTCATATATACATTGTACTTAAATCTTATAAGTACTCAGATTTCAAACTTGCAGGACAAATCTATTTTCCAAAACATATGCTCATTTCATAAAGCAAATTGGCTAAATCTACCGTCTGCTTTAATGATTTTGATGCATAATCAACCATGCGAAACCAATTTTCGCGGACATCACCTTAAAACTGAAAATAGTTCTTTTAATTCTGACACTAGATATATACACAACACAATAGTCGGAGTACTTATAAGTTTTCTCTAGTATATAACGTTGGTGTTTGATAATTTAAATAAAGGAATAAGACTATGACCTTATGGACTGAAATTGATACATAACATATAAAACAATATCATCTGTCATACTATATATACATACATATCACTGTCAACATATGTCACCTGACATACTATATCAGTTATATATATATCTGTCATCATATATCATCTGCATTTCGACCAAAGGTATCAGTATATATCTATACACAAGTGCGCAAACATTTCAAAGGGCGACGAATTCTCTACCATAGAATCGAGTTATAGAAAACAACAACAACAACAACAAACAAACTGACGACTTTAAATGGAATTTAATTTTCGTATGTGTTTTTTTTTGTATATTATCCATTATTCGACATATGTTTTTTTATCAGTGACGTATTTCGATTCCTTATGACAGTTTAGGGGTGACTGACAATGCGTTGTTCAACCCACGTACACTTCAACCGAAATATGTTCCTTATTTTATCTAAAGGACATAGTATGTCGAGCAATGATGAAGAAAATGGTTCCAGCTATTCTTATAGTGACAAACCCTATCGGTCATTTACGTGGTGCCACAAACAGTGCTATCTGCAATATACAATATTGAGAACGACCCATGATGTCAACATTTTGATGAGAAACAATGTTTACGACGTAAAAGCGTCGATAAGTCTGTTGTTCCTGACTACGTGTTTTACATTATGAATAATATCTTCCTCCGAGTACTAGATGAACAAACATATCGATACAAACATATCGATACAAAAAATAGCGATACAGGAAATTGAGAAAGATTCAGTTCTTGTCTTACATATGCTCTTTTGAACATGGACATGTCCTAGTGAAGACTAAGCAGGTTTCATTTGGAGCCCCGTCAAATACACGGATGTTTGAAAGTGTATTAAGTAAAGACTCTTATAAATTAAAATGTTATTCATTTTATAATCTTTTAAAAGATATACTGGGAGTGTCAAATTGATGAATGCTTTGCTTTTAGTGGGAAAATCGTCCAAAGATCAACGTATGAAAATACACTTTTATATATTTTAGAATGTTTAAACTGCCTTTTCCACACGGTAATGCTATTGCAATGTTACAGTGGTTTGTGGCTAAAAGGTTGGATGGGGAATGAATATATTCTATGTCATTATTTTATGGGAAAACTTTTATGCTAGGGCTGAATTTGTATTTTTATCAGATTTTGAACTAAATGTTTTTGAACATAAGATATATCAATCAGACATCAAACCGAGTAAATTATTAAAATCTAGCTAGTATGATTTTGGATGTAATGACAGAGTGGTGGAGGAACCAGTATGTTGTTAAATGCTACTCCAAATGAACCAACATGAAGGTGGACCTGGGATTCTCTTTACCTTCCCTTCCGGTATTTCTCCTGGCGACAACAGTACGATCAGCCAATAGACTTATTCGTATTGATTGATTAGGTATTTATCAAAATTACCAATCCTATATTTTAGCTATGATTCAGTGCTTGTATACACAGTGATCTTTCCATTATCTTGTTTTATTTTTCAGCTATTTTTCAGCGTTCTTGCGTCATGTAATTATCTTTTATGATTGTCCATTGATTCATGTATTCCTCCTCCAAGTTATTTTTATGCCATTGTTTATTATTTATAAACCGAATAACCAATTTATTGTCTTTAAATCAAATAATTTATTATAGATAGCATATGTCTCCGTTTATCCTGCGATTAATGTCATTATCTCTTGATAAAATCCTATTGATGTTTCTCTGTTTTTAAAGCAATTGCAATGCGCCATCTTGGAGTGTCCATAAATAGATGTGAGTTTAAGCAGCCAGTTATTTTTTTTCATTTGTATGATTTCTGTTTCAAGCAATCAAGTATTTGGGGGCTGGTTTGTTCTGAGATTTAAATTATTTTGGTGTTCTCTGGTAAAATATTTAATTGTGTCATTTTTCATTTTGAAAGTAAGATCAAATTAGATTTGCATGTGTGTGAGTGTGTGTGTGTGTTTCAGCTAGCTATAAGAAGAAAAACAATTACGCATATTTCGTATAATAACAAGTATATATGCATCCGGAATTAAAGATTCGTAAAAAAGCTTAACCCTTTTGTCAATCAAAGCACTGAGAACACTTTCAAAAGCGCAAGTTATAATGTGTGAATTATAAAGTCAATTCCTTTAATATTTTGTGGTATGCATGTAAAACATCAGGGAAGCTAATTCTTATTTAAAAAAAAAAAATTTCTTCATGAAATTGCTTCAGAAATTTTAAAAAAAAGGGAAAAATTTTTCACATACTTCCCATGTGTAAAGAATGGTATCCATGCCTTCAGTAGTTTTTAAATAGAAAATAAAAAGTATTTTCACCATACAAGTAAGTAATAGAAATGAAGAAAGGTACAGTTATTGTTCTTGGTAAGTAAAGTTTGACCATTGTATAAAGTATAGACTCAATCCCTAAAGTACTTTCTGAGTCATAAGACACAGATGCGACTAGAGACACTACAGTCATTTGAGACTAACCTGAAATGATTAAAAACAAAATGTTTCAATTGACGGCTTACATTAAAAACACTGTCTCCCTCTCATTTCTACTGTTTTGACCTTATAATCAAACCTGTCTATGCGCAGGACCCTCATAATAAAAAAAAATCGAGTTCGATTTTCTTGACTGAATATCAGGGTCCTGAGGTCTATGATTTAAATCAAAAGGTTAACAAACGTAAAGTAATGGAAGCATAAAAACAATAATTAAAAAAATCTAAATATATTACCCAAGAATATAGAAAATAAGTATTCCAAAAAAAAAGGTCTCAGCTGGACTAGAACTCAGACCCTTTGCAAGAACAAAATACTGAACGACGCTCTTACCAATTGAGCTAATTCCGCAGCCGTAAATTTGTGGTGCAAATAAGGTTATTTATAGGTAGTTTAATGAATGAAACTGCGGATGAACACTGAATTATAAACTTGCTTCTTTTACAGTTTTATTTGCACAGAAATTGTGATTATACCCAATGCTTTCAAAATCCTGCAATATATCTAACTTTTATAAAAACTACAATGTTGACTTCTACAAACAGTGGTACTATTTTTCAACGCGAATGTACGGATAAGTGGCGGTAATGTGATTGTAAGTAGAAATTCCACTGTCTGACTTTAGAAGCTTTCGCTTCTAAAAAAGGGCAACTGAATGGCCAAAGGATTGCAGCGAACATCACATTCTCATTTCGCTTTTGAGACAGCACTCCTATTTCTATCGCTTATAATGAAAGCGCTTCTTTGAAAAAAAAAAATAACTCGCTGAATTAACAAACTTTTTTTTTCTCTGGAAATGGAACGTCTTGCAGAAGATGTTTAGATACTGCAAAAAATTATAAGCGGATTAAGAGATTTGCAATCTCAAAATACAGATGAATACCTAAACAAGAACAGCCCTGTAAGTTACATTCATTGCCAGAATAAACTAACAAGCATATGGTGGTTTAAAAAAAAACAGGATAAAACGAACAAGTTTTGGAATATACACTTCGACGAATTTCTAATTGGCCCCCATATAGAATATAGTTTGCGACATATTTAATCAATATATCTGATATTTGATTATTTTTGCTTTATCGATTTACTGAAAGAAAACTCGTAACCATGTATAAAATCATCTTTATGGAACGGAAGGTGCGAAATTAGCATAATGTGCTCGCGTTTCTCGTGTACGGCATGGTAGTTGTGGTATCTATATGACTAAAATAACGAGCTTTTTTGTGTGTTGGCAGGGCCTTTTTTTCCCTTCTTTATCAGCGGCCGTTTACAGGCCACTTCCCCTCTGATAAAGTCTTCAAATTCATACAGTTTTCCCCATAATTGCATCTTACCTCAGGATATTTCTTTCCCCAAAATATGATATTAAGGCCCCTTCCCGAAGATCTTAAAAAAGGCATGGACTCGGATTTGGCGCCGTTGCAAAACATCACTATGTATACAGAGTATTATGGTTATTCAGTAGCCCTTCAGTAATTGTTTCATTTGGGTTTAAAAATAAATAAAATTTAAAAGTTTTGCGAGAATTTAAGGTGATTCTATCGAAATTGGACAAATTTAAAAATAGTAACAATATCTGGGAAACTCCGTAGGGTTCTTCGTATTGGTAAAAAATACGTCTACTCTTCTGATGGACTCGCAGCCACGTTACAAGAGTGTTACAAAGCAACGAAATCGACTTTGTATCCACACTTTAACTATATTTGAATGTTATCAGTTTTGTGTTTCGAGTTCATGTTGTATGGCGTTTATACGAACGTTCAGAAGGAAGTCGCAATCGTCTGTTTTGCGTGTATACCACGATGTTTACGTATCCATACATCATAAGGTACACGAGAAAAGCATGGTATATGGCCCCAGGCTGAGACAATTTCACGGCTGTGTGAAGTATTAAGTGGTGCTCTAGACGTCATTCATATCCGATTCAATGTTAATGTTGTCACAACAATAACGTGCAACGGATTATACAGACCAGGCGTGCGTTCAGTATGACAAACCGTATGCAACCGGTCGCTTACAGTCAGCTATGGAGTTGTCTTAGGACCATATAGCATGCTGTTCACGTGCTGTACGTGGGTATACGTCAACATCGTGATTTATGACACTGAGATAGTTTTTGTCATTCCTGTAGAAATTTGTTTTATTCTGCTATGCGGTTCGCAATAAACTATTATTGTCCCCAGCAATTGATAGCTTTCATTAATTAATCCATTCTGCATTATATTGAAAAGCTGCAGCTGTTATCATTCACCTTAGAAATTAAAAACACACACCTTTAAACATGTGACAGGAATGAGTCCTTTTTAATTTTATCTTCTTTTGTGTGTTAAACTTGGTTTGGTTTTATTTTAATCATTATAAAACTTACGTCATTTTTTACCGTCAATGGCTAACAGATGACCATTCCTCCTGAAAACTCTATCCCGGGATTCGGACTGCACTGAACCTTTATGACGCATCTCTGTAGTTAACTTTGTACAGCGGTGGAAGACGAATGACCACCAGAAAGAAATTGTAAGTCATTTATCACTGAGACCTTGCCCGACCCCTTTGGGGATCGAACTGACAACTCTCGGCTGGCTTTACAGCCATGCGCCATCAAAGCCGGAAGGAATATATTCCTCGTGGATTGTCTTTTATGATAAACATTTAATATGGCGACAGGGGCATTGATGAACGCGCTCAAGCGGACGGGAGATTCGTGGCCACGATGTGGGTATCAAAATGACGTCATTCGACCGGTTCTCCAACCTCATATCCGTGCTAATCAAGTTATAATGTTGCACTGGATAACGCATCATATCCCTGGCTAGAAGCACACAAGTAATGCTTGTTGGAAATATATACGAAATCTTCAATGGCCTACATAAAGTCCAGATTTAAATCCGACCGAGCACGTATGGGACCCAAGGAAGCGAAAGATGCTAGCCCGGGTGCTGTAACCAAATCTCGGGAAGCTTACAATTATTTTTCATGTGTTGGTGGTCATTCCACAACAACATCTTCACAGATACATTATATATCAACGTGGACACGGTACCTTGTTGAAACTGCCGCAGCAGATGGACATACAAAGTATTCAAACTAAATCACCTTGATACGATTTTTTTTGTTATATGGGTGTCCATGCTACCTTTCTCTGTTATGTTTGCATCAGTGATAAAATTTCAATGAAAATGTGTTTTACATATTAGGAATAAATTGTATTAAACATATATTTGGTTATTTGTATTTTCCTCCGATAACTTTACCAAGATATGATAAATATGGGGTGGCCGATTAGAAATTCGTCGAAGTGTTTATGTGTATTCCAAATTGAATATAGGTAATATTATAATTTCGTCATCATGGTTTGATATTATTCCATATTTAATATTTATTGGATATATCTGCTATTTATATAAATTGAATATTTAAAAAAATGTTATTAATATAATAATTTAATCTTATAGTGTACACTACAAACATGTTCTACATATATTGCCATAGAGGATTATTAGTATATCAACAACTAAATAAATGTCAAACATTTCTTGAATTCTAAACCGATTACTTTGGATTTTAGCAACTTGAAGATTAATTTCTATGCAAAAAAGAAAGCAAAAAAACACACACACACACACACACACACCTCAATGTATAAAATCACGTGTCATCACATCACAATATTTTCCACAAGAAGAAACAAAATCTGGATGATTTTCTTTTTCTCTTAAGCGAACTGTCCATGTAGTGTGTCACTCAAAACTTTGTACTGTATTAGATATACTTA